>CM021100.1:973166502-973189604 GCA_007115665.2 Sequoiadendron giganteum
TCAACTTTGACCTTTGCATTTTCAACCATTTTCTTTAACCTTTTATTAAAGCACCAGTAAGCTTTGCTTTTAGTAGAGTAACCCTAAAAGATTCCTTCATCACTTCTAGCATCAAACTTTCCTATATCATCGTCTCTCTTGATGTAACATTTGCTTCCAAAAAATTTGAAATATTTGATAGTAGGCTTATACCCAAACCATAGCTCAAAAGGTGTCTTACCAAAATTACTGTTGACATTCACCCTATTAATGGTGTACACAGCAGTATTTACAGATTCTCTCCAGTAGAAATGAGGAAAATTTTCTTCCAGCATTATGGTTCTAGCAATGTCTAGAATGGTTTTGTTTTTTCTTTCAACAACTTCATTTTTTTGAGGGGTCTGGTGAACAAATAGTTGTCTTTGGATTCCATGCTCTTCACAGAAAGAATTGAATTCTTGAGAAGTGAATTCACCACCTCTATCTAACCTTAGGCATTTTATCTTTTGACCTATCTCATTTTCTGTCATAGCTTTGAAACTTTTGAACTTTTCTAATGCTTCATGTTTTTCTCTTAAGAAAGCAACCCATATCATTCTAGAATAATCATCAATGAGTAACATAAAATACCTTTCACCTTGTAGACTTCTGATTCTGGATGGACCACATAAACCAGTATGTATCAAATCCAGTACTCCATTAGAGCTATACTATTTTCTCCAAAAATAATTTCTTGTTTGCTTTCCCATCTAATATTCCTTGCACATAGTGTTAGTAGGCTTCACTAACTTAGGAAGATCTTTGACTGCTTGAGTAGAGCTTATCTTGACAATGTTATCAAAGTTCACATGACACAACCTCCTATTCCATAACTAGCTTACATCAATTTAAGCAATTAAACAAATTTCACTAGCAGCACTCAAATGAAAGATATTACCTTTTGTCTTTGTACCTGAAGCAATCATATTTCTAGAACTTCCCCTTATTTTGCACTTACCATCTTTGAATTGAAGATTGTAACCCTTGTCTACCATATGTCCAACACTTAACAAGTTATGCGTTAAGCCTTCTACATAAAGAACATCATCAGTATTGTGCTTACCACCAAAATAAATAGTGCCTCTGCCACGAATCACACCAGAAGTGTTGTCTCCAAATCTTACAACAGCACCATCATAGTCTTCCAAGCTTACAAACTTGTTTTTGTCACCAGTCATATGATGTGAGCATCCGCTGTCAATTACCCATTCATCTTTTTCTTCAATTTTTGTTGCAAGAGCTTTCTCAACATTCACATTACTAGTAGATTCAGTGGACACCTGACCATTTTCTTTTATAGCAATGAATACCCATTCATCTTCATTTCCAGTTTCTTTATCAAATTCTTCATCAGTTACACCTTCAGCATAATAGCATTTCCTTTGAAATCTATTCTTCTAAGGTTTGTACTTAGAGACTCTTTGAGGACATCTAGATGCAAAATGACCTATTTTACTGCAAGAAAAACATTTGATAGGTAACTTTCCTTTGTACTTACCATGACCTCTGGCTTCTCTTTTCACAATCAATGCTTCTAGTTCTTCTAATTCTTTTTCTTCATCTTCAATATTTTTCATCTCATCTTCATATTTGAATGTCCTTTTGGAACTCTCTCCCAAATTTTATCTTGGCTTTTTCCGGATACAGTAGCTTTAAATGCAGACTCGGTCTTAGGAGTAGATTCACCAAATTCACTTAACTCAAAGGCAGCAAGTTTTCCAATCAGCATAACTCTTGCAATATTTGTCACTGTCCTAAGTTCATCAATGGCATGAGCTCTTGTTTTGTAGGAGGGAGGCACAGATCTAAGTATCTTAGCCACAATTTCTTCTTCATCCAAGGTTCCACCGACACATCTAATTCTCATCACCAGTTCATTTATCTTTTGAGAAAAAGAGAGGATGTTCTCATCTTCACTCATCTTCATGTCTTCCCACTTACCTTTTAAACTTTGTAGCTTAGCACTTTTCACTAGTGCATCTCCTTCATGCAATGTTTCCAACTTTTTCCAGATCTGATATGTAGTCTTCAATCCTAACACATTTGTCATCTTTGAATATGTCAAAGCACTCAACAATGCTTCAATAGCCCTGGTATTAGCTTCTGCTTGCTTGATCTCATCTTCAGAGGATGGACCATTATGAGGAATAGTATATGCACTCTGTGTGATCTTCTAGAAAGGTTCTCTAATACACTTCAAATGACACTCCATTTTGAATTTCCATAAAGAGTAGTTTGTACCATCGAATCTAGGACTATCCTTCTTGTATGATGCAATCTCAGATCACCTCAAGTTGTTAGGCTTCTTCAGAGGAACTAGCTTTGATACCAATTGTTGGAAAAACAAGGATACACAATTGAGATTGGGGGGTGAATCAGTTGTAACAAAAATCAAACTTATTCAACATTAATCAACCTTATATCTCAAATCTAATAATTATCAGTGCAAGCATAGATCAATAACACATCAAAGACACATGAACACCAATATTTTATACGTGGAAACCCTTTTAGGGGAAAAACTACGATGGATGTTAGTCCACAAGATTATACCCTATTAGAAGTATAATAAAGAATGAAAAGGGAATGCACTTGCATTCAGGAACACTGCGTAGAGCTTACTGCTCAGAGGAAGGCTCACTGCCTTACATACAATAATCAGATTAAATCCATCTAATGAGTTTGAACTGAGAAATTAGCTTCTACAAAAGCCTGATTACAGTTCCAGTTAGGCACACAAAAACTTCTACACACTCTTCCACACTTTTCTCAATCTCTTTCACACTCTACTCTTCTCTTGAATGATTTGACCTTTATTCGCACATGTGCATCACTTGCACATACCGAGAATTCCTTTAGCACACTTAAACAATCGTTCTTATATATCCGCCACACGGATTTGCATCAACTACTTTATCGGCCACAAATAAATAATGAATTACAATTGTCGGCCTCAATACATGAATAAATCTTAATACACACCAACACAAATCGGTCACAACATAGTGAGGACCCAAAAAACACCTTCAAACACGTCAACCAATAAAAGATTAATCCTCATGGATCCACAACTTGCTACCACCATCATGTCAGCCAAGAACATAAAAACTCGAGCACTCATCAAAAAAATCTCTGATCACGAACACTCTGATCAATGCGGACATATAGCAAGGATAGAGCATGATCTAGACTCATCCATGAACATCACAAATACATGCGCAACAACTAAAATTACCATAATTTCATCATCTTCATCCAAGAACACTTGCTATAGTAACTGAGTCATTGTAGGAACACAGATCTTCATAACTTCCACAAATCTTGATGCGAACCTCTGAAACTTTTGGACAACATACTTGAAAGTTTCAACAACAAACCCTTTGAAGCACACCTTCAGATTAGCAAATTACATCTCTTTCCACCATTTTGACCTTCTCAGCTTGACTGGCTATCTGCAATATATTTATTACAATTTTCTCAATATCCTTGACATATACAGCCTTCAGAATCACCAATGCTAATAGTGTTGACATCAATGACAACCATATATCAGCAACACAACCACAATATCCAACACAACATTCATGATATCAAATCTAGTTTGAGTCAAATAGAGCAATCCACCAATCATGGATCTGTATCTAGTCTATTTTTTTTAGGAGAATCATCATCTTTTGTCAACTTACATCTGGTCACCATAGGTGTACCAACTGGCTTTGAATCTTCCATACCAAACTTCTTTAGCAATTCTTTCACATACTTGGACTAAGATATAAAGATCCCTTTATCTAGTTGAGCAATTTGCAATCCCAAAAAGAATTTCATTTCTCCAATCATAGACATCCCAAACTCACTCTGCATCTCATCAGCAAACTTCATGCACAAACTATCATCTCCTCCAAAAATGATATTGTGAATACAAAATTTCCATGCTCCCTTCAAGTAATTCTATTTTTCCTAAGTACCGGCCATGCCCTCCTCTAAATAAAAAGCAACATCGGGCTCCTTTCATAAAGTCTCATTGCAAATGTTGCCACTTGTCAACCAAGCGCTCCTCGCAATGTTTCCTCCTCTCAATTTTCAAAGGCTTGCGTCGTGCTTCCACGTATCAGCAATTCGCAATCTTTTGTGCCCCTTTGCATCACTCTCCTTTAGAGCCCCGATCAGCTGCCACATAGCATATGTCTATGCACATTCCTTGATAGACCCCACCATCAGCACAGTATTTTTAGAGACCTCCACATGTCTTCGCATCGCAGGTTTTTCATTGCTTAAGGGGATGAACGAGCATCGACCCTAACCGTTTTCCACATGATCTTCTAAAGACTTCCTCACAAAGGGAAACTGAGCAGGCGACAACCTATCACCAACTTCCCTATTCTATAACTACCGCCATGATGGAATTACACATGTCATCACTTTTGTCTATTGGGACCACTTCCATCATTCACAGGGGATGCATCCGGCTCTAGGGTGTCCTCGTTCATGGCTCGAATCTTTTCAGTTGCAACAAAAAAGGGGAAATCATTGCTAAATGCATCATTGCTCATGATCGGAGGATATTTTTTGTTATTGACTCATCGAGTTGGGTTTCATTATAAATACTGCTTCTTACATCGAAGCAAGAGTTCATATTTTTGAGAAGAAAATATTGGTAGAAGAGTCAGGCCTTTACCACTTTTTATATTATATATTGTAAAGAGTTTCAGACTATGCCATTGTTCAGCCTTTCTATTTTCTTCAAGACTTTGATAAAGTTTTACTGTATTGTTGTGGTGCTAAATGTTTCATTTGCAGAACTTCTATAATTTGAATGCAAGTTTGTTGGCTTAGATCATGTCTTCGACTCCTCTTTTCAGAAAATGTGCATGAATGTTATTTTATGTCATTAAAGTGAATCATTTAGATTTTATCTTAGTTTCCTTTCATTCTGGACATAGCATATTGCTAAACGGGCCCTTAGATCGCATCTACAAGATAGGTCTATCGTGCTTTACATCTAAGTCTCGGCACATCGCCCTAGTTAGATACTTTTATTTTTTATACTTGCTTCCTTTTCCCATTCCAAAACCCCAGTTATAGAAGAGTTGGCTTCTTTAAAATTCGAAGGTCACTTAATTTAGTGCAATAGGTCCCCCCTTTAACTGAGTTTCCCATAAAAGGTTGTTACCTTGCCAATTTTTGGCATCAACAGTTTCTTTTTTCCTGGCACGCTCGGTGGGACACTTTCTTAGATATACCAAATCATCAAGGTGTACAAGTCATCGGCTTGTTACTAGGTCATGAACAGCAAAAATTCCTAACTTTCTAGTGCCTCCACCAGTAACAGTCATACCCGAACTCGCCTGAGTAGAGTTTTCAGATCCCAGCCATAATGTTGATTGCAAATCGAAATTATGTGGCCTGGGACACCGGAAGTCCCCTTGTCGCCCTAGATGCACCTGCCGTATGGGCCCCTATCTCGGTCTCTACTCTCAAAGCTATTCCAAAGTTCACCAGAGATAGCTCAAGAACACCATCCAAACATCTTCAAGATGTTGCAAACGTGTGTCTAGTGCACGGAGTCACAAATCAGAACATAGCGCTAAGACTACTTGCTGCTTCTTTACGAGGACAAGCACTAGATTGGTATCACAGTCTACCAGCTAATACTATTAGTACCTAGGATGAGCTCGATGATCCATTTTATGAGAGATTTTCTAATGACGTAGATAGGTCTTCGCTATATCACAAACTATCACCTATCAAGTGAGCCCCATCTGAATCCATGACCGATTTCAATGCCCGATTCCATACAACTTGGTAGAGAATCCAGAATGCTATCTAACCACCAACTGAGTTAGCATTTATGTTCTACCTAAAATCCATCAACGTCGACATCTCCATGATAATCTAGTCACTCAATGGAACTACATTACCAAATGCATACAACATAGCGGTAAAGGCAGAGAACAACCTAATTGATGCTGGGAAGTTGTCACCTCGACCCATTATGTCAATTTTCTTGAAACTATCAATTTATACTCAAGAGATGCCATCTACCAGCACACCCACGCCTCCTCCATCTATGTATACGCATCCAAGTGTGCCACAAAATGTTGCTTCTACATCCAGTGCTTCAAAGGATGAAATGAGCGACATAAGGGAGATGTTACGAAACTTGACAAACAAAGTAACCACTATCAAGCATAACCAGGTTACCCCTCCAAGACCATCCTACCAAGGCTATCAACGTGGCAAGCCCTCCTACCAATAGAACCAATACGAAGGAGTTGCACACGCAAATCCCCCGACTCAGACAAATAACCAAATGGTGCCAATATCGACTCCTTTGGGAGCCACTCAAACTAGTACAAGAAAAGAGCTGACCGTAGGACAAAACAATCTTGTTGAATACTTCAATCCCTGGTGTTATCCCTGTGGCGATGCTCATATGCCTCAAAATTGTTCACGTGGCAATTTACAGCAGAAATTTGCGGAGCAACGTAGCTAAGGAGTGGTGACAGATTCAAGATATACATATGACTCTCACCAAATGGAGAATGCGGTTCTCATACATAGATGCAGGGAATGCCCTCAGAGCAAGAAAACAACATGACTCCTAACCATGCTCTCCTCTCATTTATGGAAGGAGAGGAAGCAGTGTTCACTTATGAAGAATCTACATCGGTGACCCAGCAAGTGTAGTCTAACTACAACACTTGATCAAAGAGGAGATTCACAGGTGAAACAATCACTCCACAACTTGGAAATATCTCGGACCAGCCCCCTGGCCCTTCTACAATCGCTCCACAGCCACAGCTACGCAAAGAAATTATCATCACCAAACCCAAGGAGTAGAAACCTCCAAATCTGCCACCCTTCAATGTGGTGCAACAATTGAAGAAATATTCTGCTAACATATCCATTTGGGATATTTTAGCCATTCCATAATAGAATTCATTACTACAGAAGGCCCTACAAAAATATCTGTTTGAACTATCAATAGGACAAAATCCTGAAATCGCAATGGATGCAACACCTCTAGCCAAAGTTCTTGCTAATACTACAGAGGAGTCTCTGACCGGGGCTAAAGGAGAGAAGTCGAAACCTAAGCCTTTATTCTTGACCCTCATTGCAGGGAAGAAAATGTTGCACAATTCCATGATTGACTCTGGTGCTAGCACCACAGTCATGCCCAAGAAAATAGTTGAAGCTTTAGGGCTCAGTTACGAGCCTTTAAAGAGAGGATTTATGCAGTTGGATGGGAACAAGGTCGAAACTGTGGGCCTTATTAAAGACCTCCCTTTAACCTTGTTCTCTTGTCCTAGCATCACAATGTCGCAAGACACCATGATCATTGACGTTCCTCCCATGTTCGGTCGTTGCCTATCACGGGAGTTTACAACAAAGATAAGTGGATACCTTTCTTTGGATTGGTATCACCTAATTCTCAGAACGAAGCACAGTTCTAAGATGAAGATAATATCACAATCCCTGCATTCAGAGCACGTTGTGTAATGGTTCCCTTGAATATATATTTTTTTAAGTACCCAACTACTGTATGAAGGTTCAATGTTTGTGTTTTATCTTGATTTGTTTGTTTGAACTTCCCACATGCCATTCATGATACAATAATGCGAAATATAACATTTTGCAAGAAAGTATACAAATAACTCATTTAATAGCAGCATTCAATACTTCAATAAATTATTGATATTTCAAGAGCAGATTACAGACATATATAGCAGATTTTTAAAGTGATTTCAGACCTGGGAATTGAGGCATAACAGCAACATATCAAACTCCACAAAGCCCACGCACAACAAGAAGTGTGACTCTTAATTCCCTTTGATCCCCAACCTCATATATCTCTGAATCTCGGTGGTACTGTAGCAATTTCACTATTCATGTGTACTGTAGCAAAATCACTATTCACGGGTGCTGTAGCGAAATCACTATTCATGACAACTGTAGCAAAATCACTATTCACAGGTACTATAGCGAAATCACTATTCATAGCTACTGTAGCGAAATCACTATTCACGACTACTGTAGCAAAATGTACCAAATTCTGATCTGCACTTCAAACCCTTGTAAAAACTCTATGCAAACTCGCCAATGAAGCCCACTATGTTTTCTGGATGAAAACACCCCATAATCCTCCTGACTGTATCTTCCAACAACGAAGAGAATGTTGGCAAAGAGGTATTTTGTCTTCGTAGCCCAATAAATCAGATTTCCAAGAAATCCAACAACATAATATTAATCATATCCAAGCATACTCTATAAAACTCTCATAGCCTCTATTTATCCATTTCTCCAAGAAGCTAATCCAACTCACAAGCAATGTGGGATAATACAAATCACTTTTATTTTAATATTATAATCTCTTCATTAAGTTGCCCATGCACCTTTTTAAAGAAAGGGGACATTTAATACTTTTAACACTTAATTTTACAGTCCCACTGAAGTTATTAAATAACGATAAAGTTAAATATTTTAATTTAACTTTATAACTTAAACTTATCGTTAAATAATAAATATCTTGGATTCGCCTAGGTCAAACATCCCTCGGATCCCTTTTGTGTCCTAGTTAGCCTACATGACCATGAGAAAATAGGCTAACACATATATCCATGACTGGCTAAATGGGGGACATTACAGTCCGCCCCTCTTGAAATTGCTTGTCCTCAAGCAATCTCAACTCTAGATGCTGCAAAATATACTCTCCCTCCCAAGTAGCATCCTCAACTGGCAAGTTCCTCCATTTCACCAAGTACTCTTTGATAGTCCTTCTGCGCAATGTGCATTCCCTGGTGTCAAGAATAGCTTCAAGAACCAAAATAAGCTTCTCCTCATCATCGAGAGGTGGCAACTCTGTTGAAGGCACCACATTGTGTCCCAAAGCCTTCTTGAGGCATGACACATGGAAGATATTATGCACTCTACTATCAACAGGCAACTTCAACTCATAAGCCACTTCCCCAACCCTCCTGATCACCCTGAAAGGTCCATAATATTGTGGCTTCAACTTCTCTACCCCACTCCTCTTGAGAGAAGATTGTCTATAAGGTTGCAACATGAGGTATACCATGTCACCAACCTCAAATAATCTCTCTATCCTATACTGATCGGCATATTGTTTTTGTTGATTTTGAGCTTTTTGCATATTCTCCTTTAGGGACCTCATAATGTCCTGGCTCTCCTATAACAGATCCTTGGCCTTTGGTACTCTACTATCACCGAAGAGCAAATCCAGGAAGCTCGGAGCTTCATATCCGTATAGAGCCATAAATGGAGACATTTGAATAGACATGTGGTATGAAGTATTGTAGCAATATTCTCCCAAGTGCAGCCATTTTACCCATACCTTTTGTTGCCCTGAGATATAGTTACGGAGGTATCCCTCAACCCACTTATTCACAATCTCAGTCTGCCCATCTGTCTGTGGGTGATAACTGGTGCTCGGAGTGAGCTCTGTCCCACATGATCTAAAGAGCTCCTACCAAAAATTGCTCATAAACCTGTTGTGTTTGTCACTGACAATGCTCCGTGGCAACCCATGTAATCTGAATACCTCTCGAAAAAACAACTCTATTGTCTGAGCTGCCAAATACGTAGACGAAATGGCGAAGAAATGTGTGAATTTCATCAACATGTCCACCACTACATAAATGCAATCCCTGCCCTGAGCCTTAGGAAGGCCTGTGATGAAATCCATCGATATGCTATCCCACTTCCTGTCTAGAATGGGTAGGGGCTGCAATAAACCACCTGGAAAGGAGTGCTCATACTTATTTTGCTGACACACTGAACACTCCCTCACAAACTGTATTACCTTTGCCTTGAGACCCTTCCAAGTAAAACGCTCTCTCACCTGTCGATAGGTCTTAAAATAACCTGGATGCCCCGCCATTGGGGAGTCATGGAAAGCCCTCAAAATTTTCCGCTTCATAGCAGAATCTAGCACCAAGAAGATCCTATCTTTGTAAATGATCAAGTCATTTACAACAGTGTACCTGTCATCTTTGATAGTGCCATCTATAATCCCAGAAGCTCACTTATCCTTGACATATTCTGCTGAAATGAGTTCTCTCCAATCATTTGTCACTATTCCCACAGCACATAAATGGGGTCTCCTGGACAAAGCATCAGCAACAATGTTCTTCTTCCCTTTGACATAAACTATTTCAAAGTCATAGGCCTGAAGTTTGTTGACCCACTTTTGTTGCCTATCATTCACATCCTTCTGTCCAAGGAAATGTTTCATGCTATTATGGTCTGTTTTAACTATGAATTTACTGCCCACCAAATATTGCCTAAACTTAGCCAGCGTGTGCATAATGGCTAACATCTCCTTTTCATAGATGTTGTAGCTCTTTTCAACACCCCTCAACTTCCTACTCTCATATGTTATGGGGTGTTTGTCCTGCATCAAAACCACACCAATGCCTTCTCCTGAGGCATCACATTGTAACTCAAAGGCCATGTTGAAATTCGGAATAGCCAAAACTGGGCAAGTGCTCATCAATTCCTTGAACCTGTCAAAACTCTGTTGAGCCCTCTCTGACCATTCAAATCCATCCTTTTGAATTAAATCTGTAAGGGGGGCAACTGACTGAGAAAATCCTCTCACATAATGGCGGTAAAACCCACAAAGACCAAGAAATCCCTTGAGCTGAGAGGTATTCCTTGGTGGTGGCCAATCCACTATAGCCCGGATCTTGTCCGAATCAACCTGAACACCCTCTGCACTGATGATGTGTCCTAAATACAACAACTCATTCATCCCAAACTCACACTTGGTCATCTTGGCATACATGGACTCTCGCTCAAGAATGCTCAACACAATATCTATGTGCTTCAGGTGCTCCTCCCACGTCCTTCTATAGATCAATATATCATCAAAAACGATCAACACAAATGTCCTCAACAGTTCTCTGAATACCCTGTTCATGCAAGACTGAAAGGTGGCCGGTGCATTAGTCAACCCGAAAGGCATGACTAGAAACTCAAAATGCCCATAATGGAATCTAAATGCTATCTTCTCCACGTCCTCCTCTTTGACCCGAATTTGATGGTATCCGAATCTCAAACCTATCTTGGAAAAGTAGCAGGCTCCATGCAGCTCGTCAATAAGCTCATTGATACGAGGAATCGGGTACCAGCTTTTAATTGTCTTCTTATTCAATTCCCTATAATCGATGCACATCCTGAGTGTTTTGTCCTTTTTCTTCACCAAGACAATTGAAGAAGCAAACGGACTCTTACTAGGCCTAATGTGACCCATCTTGAGAAGCTCCTTAATAGCTTTCTCAATCTCATCTATATACCTCTTGGGGTGCCGATATGGAGTGATGATAACCGGTTTCGCCCCCTCCTCAAGCTTGATCACGTGCTCATTTCCCCTATCCCGAGTCACAGACGTGTGTCACTAAACATGTTTGAACTATCATCTGAACCTCAGGGTATATCACTGATCTTGTCTCAGTATATCAAGTCATCATCTCAATTCGTGGGCTCAATCATTCCTTCCATTATCAGTTGTCTCCTCCCAGTCCGTGTCTGCTATCATTGATAAACCTCTACGAGCAACAAACTTCTCATCAATGAAGTTGTGTGTCGCTTCGGTATCGATGAGTGCAATAAATCGATGCCCATCCAACATCCCTCTCACCCTAAAAGTGACTGCTTTCTGAATGTTGGACAACTGCGCAATGGTGCCATCACTCTTGGCTCCCTCATCTGAAGAGTTCTCATCATCACTGCCCTTTGAATCGGAGGACTACCTTGAATCCTCTCTTGTTGACTCCTCTGCTGAGAAATACTCCATCTGCTTGGCCTTAGCCTTAAGAGGACACTTATGGGATAAATCCCAAGGCTCTCTGCAATGAAAACACAACTTCTTTTTTCTAAGCTCGTTAAGGGTGTCACTATCTAACTTCTTGGTTTCCTCCTGTGGCTAGTGGTTATCCTTGTGAAAAGGTTTCCTATCCTTATCTTTCTTTGAGGGAAAACCCTTAGATTGAAATTTACTTCGGGAGGGGGAAGAAGAATCCATGTCCCGTGTTTTCTTAATAGCCTCCTGAAGTGAGGGTGGATTGAGAGCTTTAATCCAGCCTCTTTATGGATCTACCAGTCCATCCATGAACAACACCAAAATCCTTTGCTCAAAAACATCTATCACCAACACCGCAAGCTTCTAAAACTGTGAAATGTAAACCTCCAAGGGTCCCCATTGCTTGAGCTATGCAAGCTCCTTAAAATGTAGTTCTGGGTCCTTCCTATCAAGCCGCTCTATCAACCTCTCTGTAAACTCCAAATAAGAGGTTATATGCGCATGACCCATGGTGACCATGCCATGGTGCCACCACTCATGAGCCACTCCATCTAGATGTATAGCTGCATATTTAATAGCCTCTTCCTCAGGCATAGGATTCAGCTATAAATAGGTATTGACCTTCTGCACCCAAGCTCGTGGAGTTGTCTTCCCCAATGCATCAAAATAAGGCAACTGCAGCTTACCCACTTTCTTCCTTAGTTCATAATTCTAGTTCCTGTCACCAGTACGGGGTCTTTTGTTGCAAGTGCTCGAGATGGGAAGGTAGGTATCATTGGCCTAGAACTCATAGTTCTAGTGGGTTGGGCTGCGTGTACAAAGTTATCTCCCACATTTTTGCCTCCATTGCCTCCATTCTGCCCATTGTTCCCATTTTGTCTATTGTTTGCATTGTTTCCACCTCCCATGCTAACATTAATACCCATTTGTCATGCCATCATCTGCATCATTAACTCAAGCCATTGGCTCTGCTCTTGGGCCCTCTGCTCTGCTAAATGTTGTCCCTGTGCCAATGTATCTAGTAATTGTAGAAATATCTCTTCACCAGGATCCCCGACATGCCTATCTCCCATGTTTCCTATATTGTGTTGTTCACCTATATTATCTTGTGCTCCTGTAGCCCTGTGTTCATCTTGTTCTGTATGCAACAATGCCCTGTTTCTCCTTGTGCTATAAGTATGTGTCAAAGGTGGTATATCATCGCCTGACATGACATAGTCTGCTCATAATAGAACCCAACAAGATGGCAGGACCTAAGGCTCTGATACCACTGTAATGGTTCCCCTGAATATATATTTTTTAAAGTACCCAACTGTTGCATGAAGGTTCAATGTTTGTGTTTTATCTTGATTTGTTTGTTTGAACTTCCCACATGCCATTCATGATACAATAATGCGAAATATAACATTTTGCAAGAAAGTATACAAATAACTCATTTAATAGCAGCATTTAATACTTCAATAAATTATTGATATTTCAAGAGCAGATTACAAACATATATAGTAGATTTTTAAAGTGATTTCAGACCTAGGAATTGAGGCATAACAGCAACATATCAAACTCCACAAAGCCCACGCACAACAAGAAGTGTGACTCTTAATTCCCTTCGATCCCCAACCTCATATATCTCTGAATCTCAGTGGAACTATAGTAATTTCACTATTCATGGGTACTGTAGCAAAATCACTATTCATGGGTAGTATAGCGCAATCACTATTCACAGCAACTGTAGCAAAATCACTATTCATGGGTACTGTAGCGAAATCACTATTCATGTCTACTGTAGCAAAATGTACCAACTTCTGATCTGCACTTCAAACCCTTGTAAAAACTCTATGCAAACTCACCAATGAAGCCCACTGTGTTTTCTGGATGAAAACACCCCATAATCCTCCTGACTGTATCTTCCAACAGAGAAGAGAATGCTAGCAAAGAGGGATTTCGTCCTCGTAGCCCAATAAATCAGATTTTCAAGAAATCCAACAGCATAATATTAATCATATCCAAGCATACTCTAAAAAACTCTCACAGCCTCTATTTATCCATTTCTCCAAGAAGCTAATCCAACTCACAAGCAATTTGGGATAATACAAATCACTTTTATTTTAATATTATAATCTCTTCATTAAGTTGCCCATGCACCTTTTTAAAGAAAGGGGACATTTAATACTTTTAACACTTAACTTTATAGTCCCACTGAAGTTATTAAATAATGATAAAGTTAAATATTTTAATTTAACTTTATAACTTAAACTTATCGTTAAATAATAAATATCTTGGATTCGCCTAGGTCAAACATCCCTCAGATCCCTTTTGTGTCCTAGCTAGCCTACGGGACCATGAGAAAATAGGCTAACAACACATATATCCATGACTGGCTAAATGGGGGACATTACACGTTGTTAATGAAGCTATGATCAACTTTGAAGGAATTGATGCCTCTGTTACCAAAGAAGAAGCTAGTGGTAGTGAATTTTTGGAGCATGATCAGACAACTGAAGACAGAACTGATCAAGAAGAAGTCTTCTTGACCGAGAATGTAGGCACTGATCCTTTCAACAATTATCATGCTACCGGTTTGGGCACCTATGTCATCTATGATGAGGATCAAGAGTTCTCGAGGATATTGAAGGATTCCATTCCCATACAAGCTTCAGAGCTCTAGACATTGCACTTCGATGGTGCGAGATGCAAGGTCGGCGCAGGATTCGGGATATGCCTAACGTCTCATCCAAAGAGTAGATCTTCAAGTCATTCTGCTTCCAATTTTCTTGCTCAAACAATGAAGTCGAGTATGAGGGTCTCGTGCAAGGACTAAGTCTCGTTGAACGCATGGGTATCAAACAATTAGTAGTATTTAGAGATTCTAAACTTGTAATCAACCCAAGTCAAAAACATCTATGTTGCAAAAAATGTTCGTATGTGATCTTACTGGCACAGTGTATGGGACCTCATCGAAGGTTTCAAAGCTTTTAACATCTATGTTGTGCCAAGAGAGAAAAATTCAGATGCGGATCACATGGCAACGATAGGATCCCAATTTGATCTTATCTCCGACTTGATAAAAAATGTACACTCTGTGCAAGTGATCATCCGACCCTCCATTCCCAATAATGATCAAAGTTGGAAAGTGTTTGAAAGCTATGAAAACATCGCCTCGTTCATTCAACAGTCGGGAGAGTTCATCGATCAGTTTCAACCGAAAATTGAAGAAGCATACAAAGGACAAATCATCCAGTTGAAATCAAACAAGCTTCTAAAGGGGTTGGTCACCCTCGAAAATATGTTCGATTGCGATGATGCAAGAAGTAATAGAAGGAAATTTGTAGCAGACTAGGCGGACTACACCAACCTTGAGGTCGGGAATGGAAGAAAAAAAGTCGAGAAAGAAGTCCCGCAAAATGATAAAGATAGGTTGATACACTTATGCGAAAAATATGAAAGAGTAGTGGCCTGGTCTTATGGCGACCTTAGGGGATATGATCCCCACATTATCTAACATACCATTGAACTAACGAAAGGTGTTAATCTTGTCTGATAAAAGCATAGGCCCGTCAATTCGAAGATTGATGCCTTAATGGCACAAGAGCCAAAAAAGTTGATCCATTCCAAGATTCTCTTCCCAATCAAGCAAAGTACATGGGTATCTAATCTCGTTCCAGTCTGAAAGAAAAATAGGGACATTCGTCTCTGTGTTGACTTTCGTGACCTAAACCAGGTGTGACTAAAGGATAATTACCCGCTACCTTTAATGAAATCAATCTTGCAGACTGTAGCAGGTTCAGAGATGTTTTCTCTGTTGGATGGTTTCTCAGGCTACAACCAGGTTTGGGTTAAAGAAGAAGATCAGCACAAGACCACATTCACCACCAAGTGGGGAACATTTACATATGCCAAAATTCCTTTCAGCCTATCAAATGTGGGGGCTACCTTCCAGCAAGCAATGGATATTGCTTTCAGTGAACTGATCAACAAAATCATCCTCATCTACTTAAATGATCCGGACATATTTTCAAAATCTAAAGATGACCATTTTGATCATCTAGAAAAGGTTTTCATAAAATTCCAAGAGTTCGGGGTGTCCCTGAACCCGAAAAAATGTGTTTTTGGAGTACCTCAAGTAAAATTGTTGGGGCACGTAGTATCCCTAGATAGAATGACTATTGATTCTAAAAGAGTAAAAGAAATCAGGGAACTTCCTCTTCTGGTAAACAAGAAAGGTGTACAATATTTTTTGGGGAAGGTTAACTTTGTGAGTAAGTTTATCTCTAATTTTGTAGGAACAATTAGACCGATCACCCTGATGCTGAAAAAGGACCAATTATTCAAATGGACAAAATAAGCGAGGGAAGCCTTCAAGAAAGTAAAAAATGTTATTTCTTTGGCTCCTATGTTGGCGAATCCCGACTTGTCAAAATAATTCATAATGTATGTTTTTAGCAGTAAGACAAGCATCGCCACTATTCTAATTCAGAAAGATGATGAAGGAAAGGGAGAACACCCTATAGCATTCCATTCCTGAACTTTGAAGGAATAAGAGATGAACTATAACTTCATCGAAAGACAAGCTTTCGCAATTGTAAAGGGACTCAAGAAGTTCTGACACCTTATAGATTGCACTAAAGTAATTGTTTACGTCGCACATTCCAATGTACGGGAGTACATCATGGAAGGAGAAATCACTGAAAAAAGGGCCAACTGGATCACTAAGATCCTAGAATATGACATTGAAGTCAGGCCTACGAAGACTGTCAAAGGAAGAGGGTTGTGCGAGTATTTGGCACACAACGAAGAAATGGAAATTGAGGAAGAACAAGCGGAAATAGTCGTAACAAATGAGTCTGAACCTCAAGGTTGTTGGGTGATGGATAGGGTAAGATATATGCATACTAACAAGTATCCATCAAGACTTTTGTCTCAAAGAAGGAGATTCTATCGGCTGCAAAATAGTGGTACTCACTTATTGAAGGAATCCTTTTCAAAATAAATTTCAACAATGTCCTGTTGTGATGCGTCACCATGGAGCAAGCAAAGAAGATACTCAACTCCTTCCACAACATCCCAGAAGGCGGACATTTCTCTGTGAAGACCACCGCCACCAAAATTTTGTGCACTGGGTACTTCTGGCCTACATTGTTCAATGACTCCTACGAAATGGTAAAATCTTGCAAAGAGTGTCAATTCTACACAGGAAGAAGAAATAAATTTGTCATGCCTCTCAATCTGATAGTAGCAGATGAACCGTTGGCACAATGGGGACTAGATTTCATTGGGATGATCAACCCTACCTCTATCACCAGTCACAAGTGGATCCTAATAGCCACCGACTACTTCACAAGATGGACCGAAGCCCTACCCCTGAAGAATGCGACAGAAGCATAAATTGTAGATTTTCTCGAAGGGCTGGTAACAAGATTCAGCGTGCCAAAGACTATCATCTCAGACAATGCCAAAGCTTTCCTAGGCTCCAAGGTAAGTCAGTTTGCATTAAAACATGGCATATTTTTGAAAACATCCTCAAACTACTACCCGCTGGGAAATGGCCTAGCTGAGTTAACTAACAAAAAATCTGGTTCGACTCATCAAAAGGATCGATTTGAATCATGAGAGGGAATGGCATAAAAATCTTTGAACGACATTGTGGGCAGACCGCATAACTCCTAAGCAAGCCCTGAAGACTTCACCCTATGAACTAGTATATGGGAAGGAGGTGCTATTACCAATATCTATAGAGATACCTGCACTACAGCTACTCAAGTCTCTAGAGATTGAAGAAAACGGAGCTATCGAAGTTCAGTTGGCCGAATTTTTGGAGGTACAAGAAAAAAGGGGAAAATACCTAATGGCCATGACTAACCGCCAACAAGTGGTTAAGAGATGGTTTGACAAGAAAGCTTCAGACTAGGGTCTAAAATGCGGAGACCTAATACTAAGATTCAATGAAAGAGTTGTGAAACCCGACCGGCATGGAAAATTTGACAGACTATGGGAAGGCCCTTTCAAAATAATTCAATGCAAACAGAATAATGCATTCGAATTGGAAAACATGGAACAAGAAGCATTGGGAATTCCGGTTAATGGAATTCACCTAAAATTATTCAATTAAGTTTTAGATACTTCATACAAGTGTAGATATGTGATTAATGTAATTATTTTCCCTTTTATGTTTTGTCGGCCGGTTCTTTTTCAACATTTTCACAGTTACGAAAAGCAAGAAAATTCATGAGACCCATTTTTATAGAAACAGAGAAGGACATTATCACTCATATTGCAGAAATCAAAAGTTCAAATGCAAAGAATTCTATAAAAGTTGCGGAGAGCACAAGAATTAAGACCATGGTTTGAAGATAGCAAGTATATTCATTATATATATATATACGTTGATAAGAAACATTGACAAAATGGCTCTAGGGCCATGCACTCAAAATATGACATTATATGAGGCTTCCTTATATATATGTATATGCAAGCCCTCTTTCAGGTATATATATATACAAAAGAGAAAAAGATGTTTTAATCTTCAAGTAGCTGGAGCATGGACATTGTCGCCATCTATGTGAGCATTGCCTTCATCAACTGGAACATTGTCAGGGGTAGCAAGAAGGTTATCACCAACAGTAGCAGGATTCAGAATAGCAGCACCAACACCCAAAACAAGCGGTGGAGGGAACACAAGGTTCTTGAAGTCAGTGTACTGGTCCACGTCATAGAATAGCACTACATTGTAGCAGCACAGCAAGAAGTGGCATGTATGTATGGTGAATGGAAACAATTACCATACTACCAAGAATGGCATAATAAATCCTCACAAAAACCATACCCATCCCACATAGTACCATCTCCACCATATCCATCTTATATATTACCATCTTTACCATCTACTCTATATACCACACAACTTTTACCATTGTCATTATACCGCCCACCATCCACCCCTACATATCCACCAAGGGAAATTGCAATTCATAATAACTTACTATTATCTAATAAGGTGATTCAATCTGCATATAATAATAAGGTTTTATTGATCCCTTTAAATTTCATTAATATGCATGAAATCAGTAAATCACAATTGCAATCCATTCACATAGCTAAAGGATGTGATTTTTGTTTAATTGTATTGGAAGAACAAAATGATCTACTACAAGATAATCCACTTATTTCTTCTTATCTACTTAAGGAATCACAACTTTTAGAAATAATTCACACACATAAGGAGATAATTCAATTTGATTCTAATTTTATCATTAAAATGCTACATATGTGTGTTGAAATTAATCGTAAAATGAGAAATGGTGAGCTATTGGCCTTAATAATTCAAGATTTGTGTGAGATATATAATGAAATCCTCCAAGATCTATCATTTATAAATATACTCAAACATCTCGATCTTGGGAGGCCTATGGTGAAACTGTGTATTCCTCACACACTTATTGATCTAGGTCCAATAATTTATTTTGTGATTAAGAAGAACTAGAAGGGTTTGGATGCATTAATGACCATACAAAACATGTTACAAATGAATAATAATTCATTAAGGATCAATGTATTATTAAATATTCCACTATCTTCTTTGGTTTTTCCTAATACCCTCATGATTCTACAATGTGAAATTAAGTTGGGAGGATCCATATAATTTTATAAGTCAATGGTGATTGTTCATTAATAAGAATCAAGGTTTTAATATATACATATCTTTGTCATTCTTGATTCTTTGGGTTATCTTGAAATGACCATTCATTAGAAAAGTTCAAGGTGTTATTTGATTCCCTAGATTATACTAATGCCCTCATGCTTTTGTAGTAAGCAATTAATTTGGGGGGAAATCCCTTGAATTTTTGAAATCTTTGGTTGATTTTTTATCATGTCTTCATTAATTGTCTCATTGGTGCTTGTAATAACACCACATGTGAGCTTTGGACCAAACAAAGGTATGCATTCTTGTTTTGATTGGAATTTCATTTATATTATGTTTACACAAGAATTGGTTGTTATTCATCCATTTTATTATTAAATATCTATTCATAGATATAACTTTACCATTCATTTTTTAATCAATAAATCGATTAAAATGGTGAAGTTATTAAATGGATGACATTGTATTAATATACTTGATATGCTTGGTCTTGAGAAATATGTTTACAGGTTTCTTATGGTGGTTACCCAACACTTTTATGCCATTGATGGTGCTTCTCTCCATGGGTTCTCAAAGATGCATTTTGTTAGCCTTGCTAACTAGGTGGTGAAGATCAAGTTTCTTTTGTGCTATACTCTTGAAGATCACAAGAGGGTCTTGAGTAAAGCGTTCAAATTCATGAGGAAATATATTCTCATTTTCACCATCCTTGATGCTAGACCGTATGGAGGAAAATATTTAACTTGGTGTAACCATGAATCTTGTAGTACCATGTTCTTGGCTAATTCTTCACAAACCTCACATCCAGAAACAATTTGCAAACATGCAAAGGACCTATAAGGAGTTTTAACATCATCTAATGTTGATCGCTGCACTTCATCATGTGGATTAATTCTTCATCTCATCTAAAGCTATATGGATCTGTTGAGAGACTACCATTTGTCCTTCACTACATTGTATTATCTTTGGAGGATTGCTTTTTTTGTTACTAGTTCTTTCAACCAAGTCAGCTTTCAAATATGGTGGCATGTGCTAATCCTATTATGCACATAAGCATGGTCACTCTTGATGAGGTATATCTCTTTCTATTGGTCATCATTTCAAGTTTTACATCATGCAACCAGTTTCAACAATGACTTTCATTGAACGGCTTCAGAAGGAACTCTGTTTTTTATGCTATCACTACTACATCCATATGAGATTTTCTTTTTCTTTGGTCATTATATGCATTTATTCAAAAATAAACAAAAAAATGAAAAAATGAAAAAAAATTAGAGAAAAATAGAAAAAAGCAATAAAAGATCCAACAATGAAAACCTTCGAGCGTTGTTGGGTAGTTAATATCTGAAAACTAGATTTCGACAGATACTAACTGCAAAATAAACTTAGGGGTGAAAACCGATTTTTCGGCGCCTCTAGGTGGTGGCAGGTTGAAAACCGGGATACCGTTGTCGTTATCAAAATTGGAAAAAGAAAAAAAAAATTAAAATAATTGTTGTTCTTCCTTTGCACCACCATTTTTCAGGTACATTCGGATGCTTATCTACCTCTTTCATTCACTCGGAGTGCCTCTAACACCTCCTGTCATTCACTTGTGTGGCTATGGTCTAGTTTGTTGTGGTCAACCTTTCTTTGATCACCTTTTGCATAAGTTACACATTCAATCAAGGTGTTAGCAACAGTGCAGAGCTGGAATTAGTTGCTTCCAGTATGTTCTATAATGCTTCCTTCAGATGGAGATGCTTCATGATGTTGCAGTCCTAGTCACACTTTTTGGTTCCTTCCTTGTTGCAGATTCACAGTTGCAATAGTTCTTTTGTCTACCAGATCTTGGCATCACTAAACATGCAAGTTGGTAAAACAGACAATTTTATTTTTCATTATTTTCTCTTTAAACTTTATTAATATTTCTTATTATATTAATCATATCTGCAACATTCATCCCTTTCCTTCTCCTTTTTTCCCAAGGACGGTCAACCCTTTAAGTTGGGGGCTTTTCATCCACTATTTATCATTATCCTTAGTATCCCATCCATTATTTCACCCTTCATAAAGCATTCATACTACCTTTCATTATATGCATCCTTCAGGTTTCCTATCATTTCACTTATTTCGCATAGCTAGAAGTGGAAAAAAAATTTTCATGATACCTCCTATATATAGCATTTGAAAAAATTGATGTTATGCATAATGAAAAAATTGAAAAATGAAAACAAGAAAAGAGAAATTGAAATTGAAAAAAAAATGGAGGAAAAATCAACGCTTGAAAGCAAAAATATGGAAGCTTGTTATGAAGAGATGGCAAAAAATAATTGAAAGTAAAATCCATGAGGCTTTCTATGCAAGGTGATGAGGTATAAGAGTCAAGGGTGAAGAAGGAAGGCCAAAGCTATAAATTCAAAAAGGGCTACCTATTCAAACCAAAGACCTCTCAATCATAATGATTGCACAAGGACATGCAATATGCTAAGTTGGGGGGAATGATGAGAGTCATTTATGTTCCATCCTATGCCATATTTAAGCCTATTTCAAACACCTCCATGTCCATTTCTAAGTTCCATTTCTATCCTATATCATGCCATTTTACCATTTTATGTTGCATATGGTTAAATATAAATAAGTGATATATAATATAGTTTTTAGATAAAATATATGAAAACAAAGATTAGATTGTATTTACTAATATTTGCTTCCATTATATTGAGAAAATAATTTTCAGCATTTAGGTGGAGAGAACAAAATGCCTATTGGTCACAAATTTACTTGACAACAAGTAATTTCCACCATTAATCTATTTTGTTGTAATTATTTGTTGTGTACTAAAAATTAGCTATTTTGTTATAACAACAAATAATTTATTTTCGTACTCATATGGTATGAAATTATTTGTTGTTGTAACTAGTAAATTTGTGATGCACGTATGCCAAACAATTAGCTATTTTTATGGAACCATAAACTCCTATATTTGTGGCTAGATTTGTTCCAACCCATAAGCCACAAATAATTCCAAAAGACGTGGCAAGAGAATAGAATCAAATGCTATAAAATAGGGTTGGAAAAATAGGAGCAAAGGCTACAAAATAGGACTACAAAAAATATAATTGGTGGAGGAGAATAACATATGAATAATATTTTGCAATGTGAATAGAATTTTTTATATGCCTTTTCATTATATAAAGGCAATATCATAGATGACACGGGAGTAGCAGATTATTGTAAGAGAGACTTTGGGCGTGAGAATATTTCTATAGCAGAATATTGTGCAGACTTTGTAATAATTTTGGATGAATAAAAAGGCAGGATCCACTTCTGGGGATGTCTAGTGATTTATATTAGATTAGTTGTGTGTTTATTCATGGATTTTATTGATTTATATTAGACTAGTTGTGTGTTTATTTATTTATTTTATTAAATTTCATTTATATTTTATTTGCAGGCACAGTTTGTTATTTATTTCTTGTGAGATTATTTTCTAGATTAAATGTTCATTCTTTATATTTCTTTATGATGTGTAGATTAATTTTCTTTGGAGCTGCGAGTTTAATTTTTTGTTGTTGTTGTTGTTGTTGTTGTTGTTGTTGTCAAGAAGTGACAGTTCTTGTCAACAACATTATCTTGATTTGCAAT
>CM021100.1:973190642-973246831 GCA_007115665.2 Sequoiadendron giganteum
CTAATGCTTTTGCTAAATCGCTAAATATAGTTTCGCTGCTATGACAAGGCCCTTTTATATAAACACTCAAGGTAGCCTGCATCCCAAGCATGGTGGTAATCGAGTTTAGCTCGAGAATCCCACCCAAAAGGCCAACTCCATTTTCCAACCTGGTTGCATCCACAGGTATGAATTGTTGCGTGTAGGGTTAAGGAGCGGTAATCAATTAGTGTGAATTGGTGGCAAGCTTAGGCAATGGCTCATATGAACATGTGCTTAGGTGTCAGCATGCAGGCATTTTCAATCTCCAAGGTTGAGCACGAATCCTTCTAAGGTACTCATTACGGCATCAACCTAATTGTTCTTTCAGTGATATTAATGGCGAGAACAAGCAAGAAGGTGAATAACAGGGAGACGATGACTCAATTTCCCATAAAAATCGCACTGAAGAGATGTTATCTCTAACATAATTATGAATTCTTGTCTTGTCAAAAATGGCAAGTAGTTCATTTTGCATGGATAGAGGAGTTGGCGATACATGCTGAATTAAATGCAGAAAGGCAACCGTTGTCTACCAATTGAAGGCAGGAAATTAAAGAGAAAAGCTAAGTATCGCATGCAAAAATTAGACAGAGTATAAAACTTCTTGAGGAGCGAAAATACTTAGACAAACAAAATTATTAAAGAGCCAGGTGTAATGCAATTTTGTAGCAAAGGAAGCTGAACGCAGGAGTAATCACGAAGAATTCACTGCCCCGATGTAAATTGAACCTGAAGCAAAAGGTTGTCTAGTTTTGAAACCAGAAACCTTGCATTCTGTTTTAGGTTCCATTTATACCACTTTAGTGTGCTTTCTGGGTAAAAATTTGCAAGTTATGGCAACTTCTCAAAGTTCTTAGGCCGAGATTCAAAAAGAAGAGGCCCAGAGTTTATTTAGCATCATACGCGCAACACTAGCTGTCGAAGTCTTCGAGGATGTCCCTTATGCTTCGCCTAGAATTCCAGAGAAGCTGACCTGGGTAAATACGTGGATTACAGAGAAGAAAATCCCTCACAAGGATAAGAAATGAATTAAAGAAGAATGGGAAAATATTCATGACCTCATTCTTGCAAAAAATCCCAAATCACTAAGGGAAGTAGCTTGTGAGAGGATGAGAAAGAATAGCAACCCAGACTCCTTGGCGTAGAAATATTGGTACAGTGGGCTTCCACAATATATGGTCCTGCTCGTGCACTATTTCCCTGAATTGGTTGATAAGGCCATCAAACATTTCAACCCAGACACCAACACCATTGAGGGTCGGGAGGTGAGCGTGGTTCTATGCAGGGAGGCTATCTGGAACATGCTCTGTATCCCAGAGTTTCACTCCACAATGCCTAAAATGGAGAATTTCACTCCAGCAAAAGGGGAAAACTATTGGAGGACCAGAGACCTTGCACTAAATTTCTATAGCACAGAGACTCAAAAACTCAAAGAAGCTCCTAATAAGCCAATGCAGATCCCAGTGACGCATAAGGGCTTCAAGGATGATATGAAGGATGCTTTCACTATGATGGCGTTTGTTTGTGTCCTAGACACCGACAAGGAAGTCCAGGAGTTTCAACTCGATTTAGGTTTCCAATTACGCAAGCAACATTCTTTTTCTGGTATGATTTTGTTGAATTCCTCATGCAAGATATGCTCAACCAGATAGCAGAGTACCGCCTTCAACGGAGGTTCAGGTTCTCGTCCTTTCTTGCACATATGTTCTTGCATCAAAATCCTGACTTCTTCCAGAAGCGTCTGGGGCTCTTGATTTTTTATGAAAATCAGAGGAGGAAGCCATTTTCCACATGGACTCCCCTTCTCTCTGAGACATTTGACTATTACGCATTTTCGGATTATTTCTTATATCTGATTCTGCAGGATTTAAGAAGAGACAGCACTGTCTTACGATTCAACTTGGACCAAACTGAGTTCATGCAGAACTTCACTCCAAATTGTGACTGGTTCTTGGGCGAGGACTTCACGTTCGTCTGATTGCGGGGTTTCACCAGTGAGCCCTTCCTACTTCCAGTGTGTCTTACAGACCGCATACTGGTGCTTGAAGTATTCTGCCAAGTATCAATTATAGAAGTCACCTTTTACAATGGGAAAGCAAAGAAGAAGGGATTTCTCAAATGCTCGAAGCGCTACAAAACTATAGTCATGGCTAAGAGAAAGGCTCACGACATACTGGAAGCAAAGTTGGCTCATCTGGGGTTGGTGTGGATTTGTGATAAATGGAATCACAACCCCAATGATGACTTGCCAAACAAGTATGTCAAAGTGGCACACTACCCTTGGCCTTACTGGGAGAAGCGTCAGAACCTTGTGTCGAATGCAGTGAGTTTATTGTTGACCTAGCGTACATCCCTACTAAAGGTGGTCGGCCCCATTGGCTCGGTTTCTACCTCCCCACTACGCAATATGATAAGACAAAAAAAATGGAGACTACTCTCTACAACAATCTTCTAAAGAACTACAACTGGAAGGAGGAGAAGATCCATGATTTATGGATATATCATCAGGAGACTCGACGAACTAAGGCGCCTTATGAAACTAAAGAGATGGATGATAAGTTCAACAAATTTTGGAACAACGAGCATCTGAATTTTGATGAGAGTGGTGAAAAGGACTCCAATTCGGAGTCAGCCAAATCACAGTCAGACGAAGGAGCGAAATCAAAAACTGAGATGCGAGACGTCTCGGCTCAATCAAAGGGAAAGGCCACGAAGCAACCCAACAGGCTCTCCTCTAATGTATGGGTTAACATATCATGTGCGAGGTCTTCACTGATGCGCACCTGGACCGCAAGGAGGACCAAGGCAACCTCTCTGCAACAATCTGAAGCCATAGCAGTAGGTGACTCACCGCCAGCAAAATGGCAGTGAGTTGAGGCATCATCTAGAGAGTGTTCGCAAGATCTTGAAGCAAGTGAAGAGTTGGCGAAGGACGAGAGATAACAATCATCCACCCCGCAAGTATCTTTCACTCCCTCT
Source organism: Sequoiadendron giganteum (assembly GCA_007115665.2). Lineage (NCBI taxonomy): Eukaryota > Viridiplantae > Streptophyta > Pinopsida > Cupressales > Cupressaceae > Sequoiadendron > Sequoiadendron giganteum. Next base: position 973,193,643 of record CM021100.1, read on the forward strand.
TCTCTAGTTTCACAAACCTTAGTTTCCCATGTTGTGTTTACAACACCTCTTGTTCCATGCGCTGACCCAAGCATTTCGACCTCTGCTCCAATGATAGCGAGGGATTTCGCATAGTTCTCTCATGCACCCCCTTTTTCCCTTACTCCTTCGTTGAACCTCACACCATTCACCTTGGCCCATTCTTCATCCCAAAGCGTCACACACTCTGTCCCCCCTTTCATCGATACATCTCTTGCCTCAACAATGATAGAGTCGATCCACTCTTCCCAATAGTTAGAAACCATCACGACTCTACTTCCTACATGTCCTCCTGTTGGTCCTCAATTAGAGTATTGGAGTATACCAAAGAAGAAGTCTCTCGGTACTACCACCCTTTCATTTCCTTTTTCCCTTCCTCCCGGTGCACCTTTCATCGGCGGACTCATCAAGTCACCCTTTGAATTCTTATCGGAAGGTGATAAAACTAGGCAAGCACGAGCAAACAAAGCGCAAAGACAAAAAGGCTAAAAATGCTAGGAAGCCGACAGAGCCGAAGGTACAAACAATTTTTAATGAAGCACAACAGTCGCTACATCTTGTGAACATGTACCCAACTGTTAGCAAGCCACAAGAAGAAATGCATCCAGATGACTACAACATGTACGCCATCGGGCTCGATTTAAGCATAGCCCAGCCTCAAGACAAGGTAGAGCTCATGGAGAAGACGCAGTGGGTGGTGACCACCAATTTTCTTAAGACCAGTCGATAGCTAAAGAAAAGGCAAGAAGAGTTGAAGAGCATAAAGAGTAGAGTCGAGGTCTTGCTCGCCAAGGAAAAAGCTAAAGAAGCTAAATACAAGCGCTTATCCCAACAAGTAGAGATAGAACAAGTAAAGCTCTGAGAAGAACTAGCGAAGTTTCAATCCCTTAATCCTAACTTGATCGCTGAGTTGCAGCAGAAGAACAAGGAATATCAAGATCAGTTAGCAAAGCTAGAGAAAGAGATGCAACAAAATGATGAAGATTTTTGTCACCAACGTGCTCAACTAGAGCAGCAAATATAGCAAAAGGATGCAGATTTTGATATTCGCCGAGCTCAATTAGAAAATGAAATTACGTAACTAAATTCTTCATTGGAGCAAGAAGCAACAAACAAGGAGCGAGCCAAAGCCAGTTGGGTCATGGAATCATAGATTCTAAAGGGACAACTCACCACAACAAACCAAAATACTACGGAGCTAGCGCATGATATGGAGCAAAAGGATGCAAAAATTTCCTTGTTAAAGGACTCTGCCTCAACCCCTGTAAATCAAACAGACCTTCTTCAGGTGGCCCAATTGTTGTATGTCTCATATTGGGAAAGAGTGAAGGCTTTTTTCCTAACTCTACAGCCAACGCTCCTATTTATGGCAGAAGCAACAACCTTAGGCAGAAAACTTTGTGCAACGATCGGGCATTTCCCTCAATCAATCGCTAAAAAAGTTTCAGAGGCCAAAATATTATTAGACAGGCTATATCAAGTCTTAGACGAAGTCTTGGCAGGTGCAGGGATTGAAGACCGAAAATCCACTGCTAAAACATCCAATTGGTTCATCCACTGCCACGAAGTTATCCTACATGCGAACAAGTGTGCCACCAAATTGGATCAGCTCATGAGCAGCATGCAAGCCTGGTTTGATCACCTAACTCAAATGGGCTTACCATCTCCATTTCTTGAAGATGAGTTAGTTGCCATGGTAGAGCATATGGCAGCAAAGATCGAGGAGAAGCGACATGACCCATCTGCCTTTCAAAGTTTCAGTCAACCCCTTGTTGCGGGAGATATTGAGAGCGCCACTCATCTAATCGTGCAACTTCTTTTTCAACTCTAATCCTAGGCCAGTATATTATCGACGCTCCCTTACAAAGAAGTTATCAATCTGCATGGAGCGCAAGAGAATCTACCCGACATATCAACTCCATCAGAAGACGAATAACTGCCTCTTTAGACCGCCCTCTCTAAGCTCTAATCACACTGCCCGATGGATAAGTCTCTAGTCTACAAGCCAAAAATAATTGGTTCCTCGTTCCACAGGTGAAATACCCCTAATAATTTTCCAAGAGCTATGAATACAAAATTCCCATGCTCCCTTCGGGTAATTATATTTTTCCTAAGTACCAGCCACGCCCTCCTCTAAAGAAAAAGTAAAATCAGGCTCCTTTCACAAAGTCTCATTGCGAATGCTGCCACTTGTCAACCAAGTGCTCCTCACAAGGTTTCCTCCTCTCTCTTTTCAAAGGCTTGCATTATGCTTCCACGTGTCAGCAATTCACAATATTTTGTGTCCCTTTGCATCGCTCTCCTTTCTGGCCCCAACTGGCTACCACGTAGCATCTATCCACGCACATTCCTTGGCAGACCCCGCCTTCAGCATAGTATGTTCAAAGACCTCCACGTGTCTTCACATCGTAGGTTTTTCATCACTTAAGGGGATGAACGAGCATCAGCCCCGACCATTTTCCACATGATCTTCTAAAGACTTCTTCGCAAAGGAAAACTAAGCAGGCGACAACCTATCACCAGCTGCCCTATTTTGTAACTATCGCCATGATGGAATTACACGTGTCAACACTCTAGTCTATTGGGACCACTTCCATCATTCATAGGGGATCCATCTGGCTCTAGGTTGTCCTCGTTCATGGCTCGAATCTTTTCGGTTGCAACAGCAAAGGGGAAATCATTGCTCATGATTGGAGGATCTTTTCTGTTATGTCTCACCGAGCTGGGTTTCATTATAAATACTGCTTCTTCCATCGAAGCAGGAGTTCAGATTTTTGAGAAGAAAATATTGTTGGAAGAGCCAGGCCATTACCACTTTTTATATTATTGTAAAGACTTGCAAACTGTGCCATTGTTCAGCCTTTCTATTTTCTTGAATATTTTGATAAAGTTTTACTGTGTTGTTGTGGTGCTAAATGTTTCATTTGCAAAAATTCTATAATTTGAAGGCAAGTTTGCTAGCTTAGATCATGTCTTCGACTCCTCTTTTCAGTAAATGTGCATGAATGTTATTTTATGTCATTAAAGTGAATCATTTAGATTTTATCTTAGTTTCCTTTCATTCTGGACATAGCAGATTGTTGAACAGGTCCTTAGATCCATCTACAAGATAGGTCTATCGTGCTTTATATCTAAGTATCAACGCATCGCCCTAGTTAGATACTTTTATTTCTTATACCTACTTCCTTTTCCCATTCCAAAACCCCAGTTATAGAAGAGTCGGCTTCTTTAAAATTCGGAGGTCACTCAGTTTAGCGTAATAGGTCCCCCCTTTAACTGAGTTTACCACAAAAGGTTGTTACCTTGCCAATTTTTGGCATCAACAAAGACTTCAACAATCAATTCTTTACCATGATCAATCTTGAAATACAATTTACTATCAGCAGTACCTTTATTAAATCCAAGCTTCGACAAATACATGCCCAATCTAGCATACCCAGCTCTTGGGGCTTGCTCAATTCCATACAATGCTTTCTTCAATCGGAAAACCATAACTCCCTGATCAGTCAATTGAATTCCATCAGGTTGCTCAATATACACTTTTTCATCCAGTTCACCATTTAGAAATGTTGACTTAACATCCATCTGATAAACCTTGAAGTTTTTGTAAGTAGCATAAGCAAGAAATAGTCTCACAGCTCCAATCCTAGCAACAGGAGAAAATTTTTCTTCAAAGTCAATTCCTTCCATCTGAGAGTATCCTTTACACACCAGTCTTGCTTTATTTCTAACAACTTCACCTTGCTCATTCAGTTTGTTTCGAAAGACCCATTTAGTTCCAATTACATTTTTGTCCTTAGGTCTAGGAACAAGAATCCATGTATCATTCTTCTCAATTTGCAGTGGTTCTTCTTTCATTTCTTCCACCCAATATTCATCTTTGCATGCTTCATTGACATTATTAGGCTCAGTCTTTGAGATCAAACAATATTCTTCTACAATTATTCTCCTAGTTTGAACACCTTTGTTCTTATCACCTATAATCTGATCTACTGAATGATTTAGTCTTACATACCTTGGAGTCTTAGGTTGTTCTTGAACTTTAGGCTCTTTTGATCTTACTTTTGCACTTTCACTAGTTTATTCCTCTTGATTTTCCTGATTTAGAGTATGATCTTTCTTTCCTTTATTTATATTTTTATCCTGATCATTTGAATCATAACCATAGGTTCTGGATGGTCTAAATGTGTCTTCATCAATTTTTACATTAGCGCTTTCAATTAATTTCCTTAATCTCTTATTGTAGCATCGGTAGGCTTTACTTTTAGTAGAATAACCAAGAAAGATTCCTTCATCACTTCTAGCATCAAACTTTCCTATATCTTCATCTCTTTGGATATAGCATTTACTCACAAAGATTTTGAAGTATCTAACAATAGGCTTATGACCAAACCATAGCTCATAAGGAGTCTTACCAGTATCACCTTTGACATGTACCCGATTGAGAGTATAAACGATAGGTATCATAGCTTCTCTCTAGTAGTAATGAGGATTATTTCCTTCCAGCATCATAGTCCTAACATCTTCTTGAATTTTCATGTTCTTCCATTCCACAACTCCATTTTGTTGAGGGGTCCACGGGGCAGATAATTATCTCTTTATCCCATGATCTTCACAGAAAGAATTAAACTCACCAGAAGTGAATTCACCACCTCTATTTGATCTCAGACATTTAATCTTTAGACCTATCTCTGTCTCAACAATAGCCTTGAAAATCTTGAATTTCTCTAGAGCTTCAAATTTTTCCCTTAATAAAGTAACCCACATCAATCTAGAATAATCATCAATAAATAACATGAAATACCTGTCTCCTTGTAGACTTATGACTCTAGAAGGACCACACAAGTTAGTATGCACAAGCTCCAACACTTCATTTGAACAATGTTGTTTTCTTCGGAATGAAATTCTAGTTTTCTTCCCTAACTGACATTCCTTGCATATAGTAGTAGTAGGTTTTATCAGTTTAGGAAGATCTCTCACTGCCTAAGTAGAACTTATCTTGATAATATTCTCAAATTTTACATGACACAACCAACTTTCATCAACTTGAGCAATCAGACAACTTTTACTAGTAGTACTTAGGTGAAAGATATTACCTTTTTTTTTTGTACCTGATGCAATCACATTTCCAAAACTCCCCAATATTCTACACTTTCCATCCTTGAATTGAAGATTATATCCCTTGTCAACCATTTGTCCAAAACTTAAGAGATTATGCTTCAGACCTTCCACATATAGATCATCAGTATTATGCTTACCATCAAAAGAAATGGATCCTTTGCCACGGACACCAGCTTTGTCATCACCATATCTTACAACACCACCATCATACTTTTCCAGGCTCACAATTTTACTTCTATCACCTGTCATGTGATGAGAGCATCCACTGTCAATCACCCATTCATCTTTTTCTTCAACTCTTGCAGCTAGAGCTTTCTCCACATTCATGCAACTAGTAGAATTAGTAGGTACAAGATTATTTTCCTTGATATAAATAAATACCCAATCATCCTCACTAGCATTTCCTTTATCAGATTCATCATTTGTCACACCTTCATCAGCAACAGAATAACACTTTCTTTGGAATCTAGGCTTGTTAGATCTTGGCTTAGGAGCTCTTTCAGGACACCTTGAAGAAAACTGACCTATCTTATTGCAAGAAAAAAATTTAAGAGGCAATTTCCCTTTATACTTACCTTCAACTTTAGCTACTCTCTTGACAAGAAGTGCTTCAAGATCATCTAGTTTTCTCTCTTCTTCTTCAATCTCTCTCATTTCCTCCTCATACTTGGACATTTCTCTAGAAGAAGTTTCTCCTGGATCATATTTCTACTTATCTTTCTTGGATACAATAGCTTTGAATGGAGATTATGTCTTAGGAAGAGATTTACCAAACTCACTTAACTCAAAAGCATCAAGCTTACCAATTAACATGTCTTTGGTTATATTTGTCATAGTTCGGATCTCCTCAATAGAAGCAGCTTTGTGTTTGTATGCAGTAGGAAAGGATCCGAGCACTTTAGCAACAATATCTGATTCTTCCAATGTTCCACTAGCACATCTAATACTACACACAAGTTCATTCACTCTCTGCATAAAAGAAGTAAGGTTCTCATCTTCACCCATTCTCAATGTTTCATATTTCCCTTTCAAGCTTTGTAGCTTAGCAATATTCACATGGTTATCACCTTCATACAAAGTTCCCAACTTTTTCTAGATCTCATAAGTAGTCTTCAGCTCCATTATATTTTTCATTTTGAAATCAGTCAGAGCACTCACCAATGCTTCCTTATCCCTGATATTATACTCGGCTTCCTTAATCTCACTTGTAGTAGAAGGACCATTATGTGGGATGATATATATGTTCTTTGTAATTATCCAGTAAGGTTCACCAATGCATCTTAGATGACACTCCATTCAAGTTTTCCATAGAGAATAATTTGTTCCATCAAATCTCGGACTATCCTTATTATATGTCGCCATCGCAGATCACCTCAAGCAATCAAGCTTCTCAAGAAGAACCTGCTCTGATACTAATTATTGGCAACACAAGGGCAAACAACTGAGAGGGGGGGTGAATCAGTTGTCACATAAATTATACTTATTAAACTTAATCTCAGATCTAATAAATAAATATGAAATCATAAACCATCACCACATCAAAAACACACATAACACCAAGATTTTTGCATGGAAACCCTATTAAGGAAAAAACCACGGCGAAGGTTAATCCACAAGATTATACTTTGTTAAAAGTATTACAAATTGGAATGCACATGCATTTAGGCACACTGCCTAGAGCTCACTGCTCAAATACAAAAGGCTTACAGCCCAAAGGAAGACACACTGTCTTACAGTCACATTCAGATTACATCCATCTGAGAAATCTTGAATTGAGAAAATAGGATCTACTAATGCCTGATTACAATTCTGATTAAGCACATGAACACTTCATTCTACTCACTCTTCTTCACACTTTACTTCTGCCTTCGAAAGATTAGGACATTATTTGCACATAGCACTCACACATCTCACTTCTTGCATTCACACCATACCTCAAATGGTATAAACAATCGATCATATATATCTGCAACTAAGGATAACATCAACTACATGTTGCCCCAACAAAATATGAAATGTGTACAAACTGTCGACCCAAATTAATAAATAATTTATCAATGTGAATCAAATAGTGTCGACCAGAACATAGCAAGGACCCAAAACAACATGTCTCAAACATGAAACACCTTAAACAATTAGCCTCGAAGATCCACAACACACTACAATCACCCTATCGGCCATGATCATAAAAAACATGAACTCTCAAAAGAAAATCACCAGTCACGAGCACAACAATCGATGTGAACCAACAACACAGATAGAGCACAATCTAGAAACATACACAAGCATCATGAATCAATACAGAAGCTTTCACAACAACTCATATTACTAGAATCAAATCATCTTTCAAGAACACAAACTAAAGAAATAGAACAACCGTTAGAACACATATACTCATAACTTGATCAAATCTTCATGCGAACCTCTAAAACTTTTGATGGATAAACTATATATACTTGACAACAAACCCTTTAATCCACAACTCCTTATCCTCAATATACTGAGCTAGCCATCATACTGAACTTCACTGCATCAAGAACAACCTGTAACTTATTTTATTACAATTTTCTCAATATCCTTGACATATACAGCCTTAAAGACATTAATGCCAATAGTGTTGACATCAATGACAACCACATATCAGCAATATCTAACAATCTCCAACAAACATACCCCATGGGGTAGTGAATTTCATCTTGATATGATCTTCTTCAGCTATTGCAATCTGATTGTATTCGAAAAAGTCGTCAAGTAATGACAATATCTCTGAATCAATGACTATTTGCAATGTATGCTCCATGATCAGAAAAGGATAATTATCCTTTAGGCATGACTAATTCAAGTTCCTGAAATCAATGCAGATTTGGATTTCTACATTTTTCTTATGCACAAGAAGTATATTTGATACCCAGGTGGAATGATGAATTGGAAAAATTATCTTAGCATCCACCATTTTCTACACTTGTGTATAGATCGTATCTTCAATACGTGGATTGAAGTGTCTTTTCTTATATCTGAAAGGCTTGGCATCAAGTTTTATTGGAATGGTATGAGACAATTCTCTAGGTGTGAAGACCTTCAAATATTCATATGACCAAGAAAACACATCTCGATATTGTTTAAACAAAGAGATGAATCTTTCACTTTCCTCTGCAGTACAACACTTTCCCAAATTAACAAGCTAAGGCTTGTCTTTAGTGCCAATGTTTACTTGACAATATTCAGCAGAGGTCTTATTAGTTGAGTTCCTCTAATCTTGGATGTATCTGTCATGCTTATCAAATCTATCCTCCAAGGATACTAGACCCTTGTGAATTTGATTACCTTTTAATTGGATGATTCCTAATTCTATTACTTTGAAATATTTTGTTATTGATTCTCTAAAGGGAGAAGCATTGCCTTCAAAGAATAGTTCTTTAAAAATTTATTCCATGCCAAGAAATTCTTCGATGTGATCATCATCATCAAAAACTTGCTAGTTGTCGCAATTATCTGGGACTGTTGGCCTGTATATTAGTTCAATAGTAAATGTATTCTGACAAAAAGTGAAATGTGGCATAAAAAGAGTTGTTGATACTGCAAGGTCATCTGCTCTACTATTTTTCTCGCAAGGAATGAACTTGATGTCAAATGCTTCAAACCAGTCGATTGCATTCCACAAAATTTGTCTATAATGTCGAAGGTGATCTTTTCTCACTTGAAAAAGATCTTTCATTTATTTCACGTTCAGCTCTACATCACCTTTAACACATAGGAGTTTGATTCCCATGTCCTCAGCATTTTTGAGGCCTAACAAAAGCACCTCTTTTTCAGCTTCAATGAATTTTGATTGTTAGCAATATACAGATGGGTACAAGTGTCCTTTAGGGGATATGATCATTCCCCTACTTCTAAACCCGCAATTGAACAACCCCCATTGAACTACATTGTCCACAACTTTGTATCCTCTGTCAGCCTCCTTACAAGACAAGAAATGTTCTGGTCTTCAGTTTCTGACAGATTCATATAATTACTAGGACCTGTTTCTTGATATAGAATTTGGGTTGTGGGGTCTGGGTATTTCACCACTATAAATCAAGATTTGGGCTCAAGTTCTATCTTGATTTTCCCTCCTTTCTAGGAATGGTTGTGGACAACCAATCTAATTGTATTGCACCACCAATATCTCTATAGAAAATTTGGCTTTAACAACATCCCATAGTTGGTTGGAATGTCAACCACTGGGATATTCATCATTAACTTTTTCTTCGAACAAGATGCTAGCCTTACTTGAATATCTTTTAATTGACCAACCAATAGCATCGACTTAGATTCAAGTGAATAACACTTGTCTTGTGTCTTAGTGCATGAAAGACCTAATGCATTCATCACTTATAGAGGCATGATATTATTTGAAGCTCCTAAATCTATGATATAATTGCTTAATTTGAATCCTATTATATACAAAGATATATAGAAGGGTTTAAGCTTTCCGCCTATTGGAACAGATGACTCAAGCAATGTAGACTGAATTGAAGCCTCTTTCTTTACATAATCTATTATTCTATCTAGCTACTCAGGGTGATCACGAAGATACTCCATTTGTGAAATATTACCCTTGGTATTTATCATGGAGTTTACAATGTCAAAATTTGCTAAAGACGAGTCTTGAGCAATTGCTTTAGCATTGTCTTGTAAATTTTTAAAAGTGTAAGTTTCAACCACTTCCTTAATTTTTATTTCAGCTCTTTGCCTCTCTTCTTTTTCCTTTTGCGCTTTCAAGTGCAGAGCATATATAAACACAGGCATTAAATGTATTTTGTGATTTACTACAAGATATTAGTGGTGGGGGGCTTCTTTTTCTTTAATAATGGGTTCAAAGTATCACACAACAGAGTCACCATCGAAGTTGTCCTTTTATGGTAAGACAACATTCAAACTTGATGTCAAAACAAAACCTGAGTTGGGTGTAGCATCAGTATATCCCATGATTTGGTTCATTCTTAAGTTCTCAGGACATGTGGTACTGATATGTGCATATGTCTCATGGAAGGAACAAAATACTACATTTTGTGCAACTTCAATCATTGCTCTTGGTGGAGGTGCTAGCAATCATCTCCTGGAATTATTGAAAGGTTTAAAATTATTTCCTTTCTATTGGTATGGTTGTTGAGCTAGAGATCTGATAGAATCTATTTTCATCTTGTCGAAAGTAATCATATCATCCTCCAACTTGATGGCGTGTTCTTGTGCATTTGTTAATTTTGTTTCTTTTGTCGTCTTGAGGAAGAAATTTATCTTTGATGGAACAACATTTATGAAAAAGCTCATCAAAATATTTGGTGATGGATTAAGTGTAGAATAAATTCATGTAACAAGACGATTAAATCTTGCTAAAAACTCCCTCATCGGCTCATTGTACTCCATCTTTGAGTTTCCAAGCTGGGCAAACAACATATGACTATCTTTAGCAGGCTTGAATCTCACCAAAAAAATTCTCACTCATAGTTCCCTATATTGTAATAATGTTTAGCTCCAAGTGATTGAACCAGTTGGCAACATTTCCCACAAGAGTCTCCATAAAGAGACACATTGTGATGTCTTCATATGCCACATGCAAGACAGTGCAAGCCGTTGTGAATGTAGAAAAATTTTCATTTGGGTGTTGAGTTCCATCATCATGAAATCGGGGAAAGTACTTCCTTGACCCTTTAGGTAACTCATGATTTACCTGAAAAACCAAAGGTCCAATGTTATTACCCCGAGGTAATGAAGGTGTACATCTCTAATTTCTATCATCATTGCCAACATTATTGTTGTTATCATCCATTTCTTTTGTATGGATCATGCAATAGGATGCCAGATGGTCATTTTTCGTGTCATAAATCATTAGCTTTTCTTGAATTTTTATGCCTCATGCCCCATGGTGGGTGCTAGAAATTGTTGCCATTCCAATTCGCACCTCTAGAGTGCGTATTGGAAATAGACAGTTATGCACAGTTAGATTGCTCTTCAAATTAGGAGGGGAAGCTCCCTCTTTTGTTCATTATGCGTAAAAATAAAATACTGAACTAATTGCTTATCTTTTTATCTCAGTTGAGAGAACAATGTTATAAAACTCTTTGTGTCATAGCTGAGGTTTTCTTTAGTTTTGTAACTTCAACTACAACTAGGTCTAAACTAATGACGCTTCTAACTTCTCAAGTAAATTCAAAGTAAGATAACTTAGAAGTAAACAAGGAATGGTTGGTAAACACAAAGCTTAGATAAACTTGTTTCCAAAACACATTTGAAGACTCATTGTATTTTCAAATATAAGCTAAAATAAATTTCATCAAAGCAAAACACAAAGCTTAAATAAACTTATCTCCAGAACGCATCTAAAGACTCATTGTACTTTTAGATGAATTTTGAAATAAAGATTATGAAAGTGAAACAATAAATAATAATACTAAAAGATTTTGAGACTTTGGATCAAAGCAAGGTAGGCATAAGATTTATTTCCTCAAATTCCAATAGTAATCACACATCTAGGATAGTAGATTGTAGCTACAATAGGCATACAATCTATGATCAAACCATATTACACTGAACAAAGTGAATAGATACTGAATAGAAAACTTGGAGGCACTAAGGTTCAACAATTTTTTTATAGCAATAATGGTTAATAAAAATAATGAGCAAGGCTACTCTTATTTATAGACAAACATAGAAGTAGGGAACCCTGAAATCTCCTTGTGTTAGCAATCAGTCTTGCCAACATGCAAGATTTATTCCTATGTCTAAATAAAGATAACTAACAGTTAATTGGAATGAATAAGATCAGTTAACTGATCTAAAACTAAAGTAAAATTCAAATATAAAATAGGTGTCTCCAAAGATAGACATGCATGAAAAGAGGAAAGTCAAATAACTTGGAAAAAGTGTCAAGTTTAACTAGTGTTTTAAATTCTATCTTCAGAAAATGTTTGCACGCCTCAACTGGCAGTTCACTCTTCAACAACTTGAGCAATCAAGTTCTCCAAGAAGCTGTTAACTGCCTCTGCTTCAGGAATACTAATACTCTTTTGAATGATGTGTTGTCTCTGCAACATCTCTTTTCCATCTATGATTTTATTTTGAAACTCACTTCTCCTTTCAGCTGCTTCATCAAATCTTGCTAAAATTTTTGCAACTTGACTCAACTTGAAATCAACAAGGTCGCCATTGAAACTACTATAGACGAGGTCTTGAAACTCCATCTGCACTTCACCAAGATCAATGTACACACCATCCTCACATTGATATTGGCAAGGAATTTGTGACACGAACTTTCTTACGAACATGAGAGAATTGGCAAGCTTTTGTCTATACTGAACCATTTCTATAGTCATTGCTTCATGGGTTTTTACTTTGAAGAGGTGTTTTCTCCAAGTAAAAAGCTTCTGCTTGTGCTCTTCTGTAGTGACTGCATCATAAGTCATTCTCAAGTTGGTAGTGGTGATCTCATCTTTGGGCTTATTTTCTGCTATGTTCTACTCTAACTCTTGAATTCCTAAGCGAAGATTGTGGGCGTTGTGCCTTAATAGGTACATCTTTGCAAGTATGTATCTGCCCCTGGTAACGAAATCCTCTACCCAGTCTATCAGATGTTTCTTGTAAATAGCCAACTAACTCAGTTGATTTTGATTTGTAGATGATTCTAGTATCTATTGGAGAAAATTGGTGATGTGTGTATTCCCATGAAGTAGGTTGGAGACGTACTACCACAACTGTCGATTTTCTACCTTGAGGGCTACCTTATCTTCGCCATATTTGAGTACTCTCTCCTTCAAGTTCACTGCTACGACCTCAAATAAATTTACATAAGCTTGTCAAGGGCTTCTACCAAGGCTATCTTTGACTAATGTGAAGTCATCAACCTCAACCTCGTTGTCGTTCTTGTGTTCTGGTGTTGTGGCAATCTTAATGACAATCTCATTGTCAACATTCTTCTCCACGTGAACTTTATTTTTGAGTTTCTTGTTTGATGTGTCTTGGTAGACATTATCAAACTCTACAAAGTTTAATTGGTAAAATGAATTTCTCCTCTTCCTTCCCAGGAGGTTCTCAAGCCAAGATGAAGAGTCTTGACTAACTTTATTGGAAGGATTGGTTCTAGTCTCATCAACTCCTAATGAATGAGTTGGTGTTGAGATGTCACGAATTGGTGAATCAGACTCCAAATCAATATGATTTGGAGGATACTATGGTGGTGAAAAAGAATAGGAGGCTCTACTTCAACTTCTGGTATTGATTCAACTATATATTTGGCTACATCTGTTTGTTGTTCTTGTTGATTTACTTCAGGAAACTACATATTTTCCTTCAAATTCATGGACATCTTGCAATTCTTTGTACCCTCTGAAGGATTTATCATCACTTTCACTCTGGGTTTCCATCTAGAAGTGGAAGGTAGTGTGTTGGGAACCACCGATAGCTTTGTAACTGGTGTGACTACCCTCCATGTAATCTTGTTATTCAAGAACAGTTTATTGTTATTGACTACTTGGTTTGTCCTTTCCTTAATGGAAGACCTTTCTTTGGCATACCAATCAATTGGTTGAAGTGGTTGTTGATCAACATGATATTTGGCATATGTGGGAAGTAGGACTTCTCCATCATCATCCGATAAACCCTCTACATCTTCTGATAAGAAATCAACAATCTGACGAAGAGTAAATCTACTGTAATTATGCCTGCACACTTAAAACTCATCTTCACAACTAAACTAAAAATCTTCCATTGTAGGTTTATGTGAAGAATTCTGACCAAGGCAAGCTTCCAAGAGACCCAATGGTCATATGAACATATTTCAATGAGAAAAAGCTTCATCATTTCATTGCTCATTGATTTAGCGTCAACTATTGATTTGCATCTGTATATACCCATCTCAAAAGGGAAATTGGCAACATACTTGTGTTTGTTACGTCAAAAGGTGTACACTTCATGCAATTTTCTTAGGAACTCCATGAATACTACCCTATCTAGTGGGTACTGAGGTAGTATGGTTGGACTACTTGAGAAGCCATATACACAAATGTAGGAGAATGTGGGGAATTGGACAAACCAATCAGCTCAATCTGCCATTGCTAATTTGGCATCTATTGAAAATCGTATATGCAAATTGTTGCCAAGATCTCGCACTGTATGCATCAAGAAAACATCACTCACCTGCTTGAAGTGTTGTTCTTACTGTGAAAATTATAACTGTGGGAAATGCTCATAAACCTATTGCACACCAAGAGTTCCAACGACATTCAAAGTCAACCATTCATAGTGTTATCTATTGTTGAGAATCTGAGATATAATATAGAACTATATAGGTGCAAATTTGCACCTCTTATGCAAATTCCCCTTTTACACTTCCTCACCTTATAAAACCAAATCCAAAGTTGAAATTTCACATCAGCAAGCTGCCTTCATTCCACTTGGCATATGTCTTTTGTGTCGGTAGAAGAATAACTATCGGGGATACCCGCACAATGCGTAGACATCCATGTGGTGCGCTTACATCCCTAACGGATCCCTACGTCTGAAGTTGGAAGAGGCGTTACACTTCCTATTGGGAACAAATTGTAACATCCCTCTTCAACCAACCAACCTGAAAATGGCTCTTTCCCTCCCATTTTGGTCTTGAAATGCCTATCTTTCTTGTTCAATCCATATTCTTAGCAGTTCTTGACTCCTTTAGAAATCTTCAAGCATTCATCTCACTTTCATCACTTCAAGCAGCACTTTGGCTTTCCATAGCAGCAACAACAACACTCCATCAACTCCATAGAGCAAGTGTGGAACAAGCCATTGCAGCAAGGGCTTGAGGTTTTACAACACCTCCCTTCACCATAGTTGAGGTTGTGGTGATTGTTTAAGCTCTCTTTCTCCATCATTAGCTAGTGAGCTCTTGGTGGAGGTGGTAATTTTTTCACTCCTCTCCTTTAAGATTTAGTTGAGTAGCACTTCACTATTCTATAGTGTTTATTGTGTTCTCTACTTCCTTTTCTCCTTTATCATATATTTATTTATCATTTCTATCTTGGTTGTCCGTGGAGGTGGAAACACCGAAACGGGGGTCTGACTAAGGCAAACGCCTATATAGCCCCAACATTTTCCCCTCTTCCTGTGTGTAGGTAGACGCACATTTGGAGCTATTTGGAGAATGAGCATCTTTGTGAGATCATTTTTGTCACCCTAGTCCTAGTCTACTTTTTTTTCATTTTAGCATCCACTTTGTATACTTTCTCTTCTTTTTTTACCATCTAGATTGAGCTAGTTAGGTTGTTAGTAGGTCTTTTTAGAATTTTTATTGTGTATATTGTTGTCTAGTTGTACAGACACCAACATGCCTAAGAGACACTAGTGCATTGCACTGATGTCCCAGAACTGCATTGTCGTCCTCAAATAGCTATCTGAGGCACAAAACCAACTCCAAAAAAGCCAGCTCGCCTAGCTCGGATTATATCTCGAGTCCTCATCATTCTCATCCCTTCTTTGAAACATTCCTTTAGAGTGAGGTAAGTTAGGGAAACCTTCTACTCTTGGCTCTCTACGACCTGGGTCCTTGAACGTGGTTGGTCCCCTTCGCTTACATTTTTGGTGAACTCGACGTGAACCTGTGCCTATTCATTGGTCAATGTTGAAACTTATCTTGTGTGCCTTGTGATCGTCGTTTCCTTGAGCATTGTGAAATTTTATGAGCATCA
This sequence comes from Sequoiadendron giganteum, assembly GCA_007115665.2. Taxonomy (NCBI): domain Eukaryota; kingdom Viridiplantae; phylum Streptophyta; class Pinopsida; order Cupressales; family Cupressaceae; genus Sequoiadendron; species Sequoiadendron giganteum. Next base: position 973,209,482 of record CM021100.1, read on the forward strand.
CAACCCAGTCCACAACCTCTGAGTACATTGTCAGGAGAAGTATACGAAACCTTCCAATGGATAAGACGAAGGTCAGCTCTAGTTTCTCTACATGCCTTTTCTCTGGACCTACAATGGGTCTTTTGACTCAGGAGTAGTTGTCAAGGGGTGAGGTAGGAATCTCTAATGAAACCGATCATGTCCCCACTCCTCCTGCATCTCCCACACCTTCATTGGTATATGAGCATGAGGCTATTCATATTCCTTCAGAATATGTCTCTACCCTTAGTAAAGGGTTGGGTGACTTAGAGAATCACTTGGAAAGAAACTCGAATTTGGCTAGGGTCGCTTGGGTTATTAGAAATTTAAAGTATATGGTGGGAAAAGACCAAACAAGCATAAAACTCTTGGCTAGCCTCTCTAGTCTGACTGAAGTGTGTGCCCTTTCGAACAATACTAACATTATACAAGGGACTACTTTTGAAGAACATGAGAGACAACTAGGAGTATCGATGCCTCCCATGTCTATATACATGACTGACGTGGTCGCTTCAATCAGCATCCCTTCTGCCTCCAAAAGATCTAAAACTATCAAAGCAAACAAGATCCCCTTGGAATTTCGCTTCACCCCTCTTGTCACCTCTAGTAGTGGAGGTTTTGGAAAAATGAGTGGAGGAGGCTTTGGTAGTGGTGGTGGCTTTAGCAGTGGGGTGGCGTTGGTGGAATTGGTTCCAATGGCAATCATGGTGGTGGCTTTGGAAGAGTAGGTGGCTTCGATGGAGGCCTTTCTCATGGCGGTGGCTCCGACAGTGGTTCCAGTAGTGGCCACAGTAGCGGTTCCAAAGGTGGCTCCGACGGCGGTTCTAGAGGAGGTTCTACTGGTCCTATGTCATCCAATGACCCTATTTTGAATATTCTCCTTCAGAATATGTGTAAGATGCAAAGCCAGTTGGTGAGTCTCTCCCAAGCCTCTGCCTAGCCTATCTTCCAACCCTTCTTCCAACATAGCCCACTTTCGGTAGCAATCTTAAACACTCCCTTCCCAAAATGAATGGAGATCTTGAAGTTCAAAAGGTATGGTGGAAAAGGGGATCCACAGACACATGTGTTCGCCTTTAACGCCCTATGCACATATTTTTTCCATCACGACACGTTGATGGAAAAACTATTTCCCTGATCTCTCAAGATACAACGCTTGAATGGTACTGTTCCTTGCCCAATAATTCCATTTTCTCATTTAATCAACTAGTAAACCAATTTCTCTGACAGGTTCAAGCCAATATCAGATCGAAGATGATGTTTTCAGATCTCATCTGATGCAAACAAGAAGATAATGAAAATATTACTGACTTCATCATGCGGTATCAAGCACTCTTCTCACAAATCTTGTACCCACTGCCTGATTCAGACGTGCAGAAGGTATTCATAGGGAACCTACAAAGGCCTTGGCAAGATAATTTTTCCCTTATGAAGTACCCTTCTTTCGTGCATTTGTGTGCAACACTACGGTAGTATCAACAAACTGTAGTTCAATTCAGGGGACCCTCCTCATGCTCCCATTCTGAAGGAAGATCCATCGTATCCATCTCTAGGATAGGTAAGGTTGTTGTGAATGTAGTAGCCACTACAGATGACAATGACCTCAAACACAATCAAAAGTTCACAAAGCTGGCAAAATCCTATTCTTCCATCTTGCAAAAGTTGGTGAAGGATAAGATCATAACCTTGCAAAATCCTAAGCCTCTTAAGGAACCTTACCCTAGTTGGTACGATGTAAGTACCTATTGTCAATACCATCGAGTCAACGAACATGATACCAAATGTTGTATATGCATGTGTCATGAGATATAGGATCACATCAAGATGGTAATATTCATCTCGATGGAAGCAAACAAAATATAAATAAATCGGTGGCGAAAGTGAATAGTGAGTTGCAGATATAAACAAACTCATTTCTGTCACATTCTTCCAACATGATTGTTGATCCCTCTAATTATGTCACTCAACCCAAGGCCTATGCCAACATGGTCACGGTTACTCCCACTCAATAGCTTGTGATCGACTCTCTGGATGTGACATTCACCTCGCAGGATATGCCTCTGAACAATAAGCCTTCTCCCCTCTACATTCATGCTCGCCTCAATGGCAACATTGTGATGGGCGTTTTGGTCAACCCCGCGAGGCGTGTGAATGTTATTACAGAAGAAACATTGTTATTGAATTCATTACAGAGGGAGGAGTATGAAGAAAAAAAATCCGCCATCTGTACGCATGATGGTTTTTATATCAAACCATATGGATCGATAACTTTGTTCGTCCTAGTTGGACCTAGGGTTGTTGACACAGTTTTTGATGTTATTCCAGAGTCGGATTTGTTCAGGATGAAGTTAGGCATACCTTGGCTACTTCCATGAATGGGATCGCCTCTGTAATTCATAAATGTTTAAAGTTTTCCCATGAAGGTGTTGTGCACATAGTGCATGACACTGGATACCAACCTCTGGTGTCTCGTAGGGGATATTCATTGGATCACTTTTGGCCTGCCCCAGTTGGTTTGCTTCCTCCAAGAACAGACCTACTTTATAAGAATTACATAAAGTATAAGACTGGGGGAAAGGGACAGTCGAAACTGACCCTTCCCGTAGCACATCAGCTAGCTACATCCTCTTCTCGAAAGGGAAAGGAGAAGCTTTCCCCTTCTTGGGCCGCCTCATCCGCTCCCCTTTTTTGGGAGGATTATTGGATGAGTAAGCCTAGACTTTACCCACTGAGTTTGATAGTACCTGCTTGGTGTAGACCCAAGATCAGGATATTGAATCTCCCTACTGAGCCCCTTGGGCTTTGGTACTATTTGTATGCCAGAAAGAAAGGCTCTCAAAGAGAATTTTCTTTGTGGCCTCCCACCATTCCTGCTCCCAAAGCAATGAACGAGAAGAGGCCCGATGTTGAAGCACTTCAGCTGACTCCCTCTGTTGCTTCTCAAACTATCCCTCCTGCTCTCATTCAAGAGCCTATCCCTTTGCCGAAAATAGTTGTAGTGGAAACTCCCATGGTTGAGCAGGAGTCTTTTGTTCCTTTGCAACCTCTAGCCTCTAGCTCGAAGAGTTGAAGTACCCGCCTTGCACACGAGCATAAGTGTTGGCAAAAGGCTCTCGTGGCTGAGCAAGACACTTTGTAGAAAAAGGACAAGGATATGGCCACCCCTATGTCAGGGCCTCTTGTTGTGTCTTCCCCTCTCCTTTCTCCTGCTTCCGTTCAACCTAGTGCATTCTCACCTTCGACTCCCACTGTGAGTGCGCCTGAGACCAAAAAGGTGTAGGTGTTCATTGCTCCTTCAACAGAGCCACCCTTACTGATCTCCCTTCCGGAAGTCCCTCCTTTTTTCAAACCCATAGATTTTCTAAACACTTTGGTGGTATCTACTACGATTTTCTCCTCCTCTTCTTCCCCTATGCCTCTCACCTCATCTATGGGGAGTTCACATCCCTTGAAGAAGTTGAGGGTAGGGGATGGCCCCTACAGAAATAGAGGGAATGAGAGTATCCCACCTTCTTCGAAAGGTGGTCCTGTGTTGGCTTGTTTTGTCCTAGTGACAAAGCAAGCCCCGACTTCCCCTGAGTTCATCACCACTCTCGAATTTTTCGGTGAGCCTAGTGGTGAATCTCGGGTGTAGTCTTCCCCGTCCATCGAGGTAAAACATGGAACTTTGATGAAGTGCTTGTTTAACTCTCTAGATGAATTTTTGGCCTTGTCAACGATCTTCACAAAGTCACTGACCCTATCTCCATGAGATCTTAGTGGAGGGGACCTTGTGGGGCACTCTTCCTTAGCCTTTGTTGCGGGAGGACCAGAAGCTCCTCCCCTTAACATTCCACCATTGCAGGCGTTTCCTCCTTCCCCCTACGACAATCTAGAGTGGGAAGCGGGTGACCTCTTGGTCGATTAGTGTTAAGGGGAGGCCCCTTCTTTGTCTTTAGATTAGATGTGTGTGTGTTGTGATGTGTTCCCTCATGATTGTTTTATGTGTTCCTAGATGACCCTTGTCACTCTATTGGTGCTTGGATATAGGAGTGATTTTCGTGTCGTAAACCTTCTTCTATCTATGTCATCATTCTTCCATGTTTGTGACTTGACTTTTGGAAAATTAGGGACAATGCAAAGTGTTGGGGGAATTTAGGCTCTCCTTCCATGTTGACCCAATTTTTTATTTTTACTTTGTTTTTCGTGCATTCTTCCTGATTTGGTTGGGGATTGATGATCTTTCACCTTGCATCATGTTACCTACTAATTGCATAAGCAAGGGTAGATCTGACCCCATGAAACCAGATCCCCCTATTCCCTTTGTCTATGTTTGCCTCTTTCTCGCTCTTTTTCCTTTCTCTTTCTCTTCTTTGCTTGAGTTGTCCCTCTCATGTGTGACAATGCCATCTCTATAATGCTTTAATTTTCAGAAAACGTATTTGTTGCCAACGAATCTTTTCTCGAAATTCCTCATGAGCATTTCTTTTTCAAAACTATATTCACGAATTGGGCCCCTTATGGAACATGTTTCCTTCATCATGGATTCGTAAAGAAAGAACTTGAGGACCTTCCTTCAAGGTGGGAACCGCTTTGACCTTCCCCTTGCGAGGGGGCATTTTTCTTCCTTTCGAATTCCTTGATGACGTGAACATCTTTCGAAAGGATTCCTTGACAACGAATCAATTTGAGAAAGAACATCCTTCCTGTAATTTCAAATAGTGCATCCCTTGAACGGACCTCCTCTTCATGTTGGGTTCCCAAGGGACCCCGTTGAAATTTTTCCAAATTGTTGACAATCTGCACGACTATCTGCTTACTTGCCTACATGGCCACTTTTTGACATGTTCTATCTATGGGTAAACATGTTGCTTTGCAGGTGTGCCTGTGAAGCCGCTTCTTGGGGGATACCTCCCAATAGGTCTGCGGGCCTGTAGGGCATTTCCTTTGAGCTTCCTCCATGCGAGAGATCTTGGGGGTTGCTCCCCTATAGGTCTACGGGTTTGTTGGGCACTTTTCTAGGTTTCTTTCATGTGAGAGATCTTGGAGGATACCTTCCTTGCAGGTCTGCAGGTCTGTGAAGCACTTTTCTCGGTTTCCTTCATGTGAGAGATCTTGGAGGACACCTTCCTTGCAGGTTTACAAATCTATGAGGCACTTATCTCGATTTCCTTCATGTGAGAGATCTTGGAGGATACGTTCCTTGCAGGTTTGTGGGTCTGTGAGGCACTTTTCTCGGTTTCCTTCATGTGAGAGATCTTGAAGGATACCTTCCTTGCAAGTCTGCAAGTCTATGAGGTGCTTTTCTCAGTTTCCTTCATGTGAAAGATCTTGAAGGTTACCTTCCTTGCAGATCTATGGGCATGTGAGGCGCTTACTTCTCGGGGCTTCCTTCATGTGAGAGATCTTGGGCGTCACCTCCTTGCAAGTTCATGGGCCTATAAGACGCTTCCATTCTACAACTTCATGGTTCTATGGGACTGTGGAGTCTTTTGTTCTAGCCTATGCTTTTGAGCTTGGTAGATCACGGTCTGCTTCCTCGACAATTCAGGGATACATTTCTAACCCTACTACCTTTATGATCTACTTTATGAAAGCACTCATCAGTATTCATGCTCGCTAAAGTGGGGGAAAAATGTATAGGCACAAATTTGCATCCCTTATGCAAATTCCCCTTTTACACTTCCTCGCCTTAGAAAACCAAATCTGAAGGAAAAATTCCACATCAGCAAGCTACCTTTGTTCCACTTGGCATTCATCTTCTGTGTCAGTAGAAGAATAACTGTTGGGGACACTTGTGCGGTGCGTAGACATACGCGTAGTGCGCTTATGTCCTTGACAGATTCCTACGTCTGAAGTTGGTAGAGGAATTACACTTCCTATTGGGAACAAATTATAATGTCCCTCTTTGACTAGTCGACCTAAAAACAACCCTTTCTCACCCATTTTTTTCTTGAAATGCGTATCTTACTCATTCAATCCATCTTCTTAGCAGTTCTTGACTCCTTTGGCAATCTTCAAGCATTCATCTCACTTCCATCACTTCAAGTAGCACTTTGGCACTCCATAGCAGCAATAAAAACACTTCACCAACTTAATAGAGCAAGTATGGAACAAGCCATTACAGCAGGGGCCTGAGGTTTTACAACACCTCCCTTCACCATAGTTGAGGTTGTGGTGATTGTTCAAGCTCTCTTTCTCCATCATTGGCTAGTGAGATCTTGGTGGAGGTGGTAACGTTTTCACTCCTCTCCTTTATGATTTGGTTGAGTAGCACTTCACTATTCTATAGTGTTTATTATGTTCTCTACTTCCTTTTCTCTTTTATCATATATTTCTTTATCATTGCTATCTTGGTTGTTCGTGCAGGTGGAATTACCGAAACGGGGGTCTGCCTCCCCCAACAATTTTCCCTCTTCTCGTGTGTAGGTGGACGCGCATCTGGAGCTAGCTGGAGAATGAGCATCTTTGTGAGATCATTTTTTTCAACCTATTCCTAGTCTACATGTTTTTTTTCATTTTAGCATCCACTTTGTATACTTTCTCATTCTGTTTTACCATATAGATTGAGTTAGCTAGGTTGTTAGTAGGTATTTTTGGTAGTTTTATTGTGTCCACCGTTGTCTCGTCGTACGGACGCCAGCTCACCCGAGAGACGTCAGCGCGCCGCCTGACGTCCCAGAACTGTGTTGTCATCCTTAGACAGAGAGTTGTCTAAGGCACATAACCAACTCCAAAAAATCTAGCTCGCCTAGCCGGATTATAGTTCGGGTCTGAAGAGTGATTGAAGGGACTTATAGTCCTCATCATTCTTGTCCCTTCTTTGAAACATTCCTTTAGAGTGAGGTAAGTTAGGGAAGCCTTCCGCTCTTGGATCTTCCTGACCTAGGGCCTTGAACGTGGTTGGTCCCCCTCTCTTACAAGAATATCCTCGGCTAAAACTTGTGTACCTCTTCTTGACTTGTGACACAGCTGAGTAGAGTAATTAGGATTGCAAATTCATCTCTAAACTCTCCACATCCAATGTTTCATTTCTCTTTTAGCCACCTTTGTGCCATCCTTTTTTGGCATTGATCCTTTTGAGCATGTTCCACACCTTCTAACATTCTTCAGTTGATACAATGAGGTTATCTAGACATGGTGGAATGACAAAAAAATCTTTCAATGTCTCTTGGATTGAGGCTGCAAATTATTCGCCCATCCACTAATTGAATTTCCCATAAAGTGGGGTAGTAATTGTAGAAGTTGAGAAAATACAACTTCATAGGAGCCCAGTGATCTCTGCAAGCTAAGAATACATGTTACAGGGAGAAGCTAAGAGAAGCAACACAGAAAAATAATAAAATGCTCAAAGATGTGGAGCTCTGTATTATCCAATGTGTAAATGAATAAATAATACAAAAGAAAAGTTTTCAACCACATATAGGTCAAAGAAACCCTAAAAAGGAAAACCCTAGGCTTGCACATTAATAATTAATAAAATAATTAATTATTATGCACCTAATGTTAGCTTAAGTGTAAAAGAGATAAAAGGGAACTTTAATTAATTAAACAAATATTGTTTAATTAATCAAGTAAATAACCAATTACTCTAACAATGATGCTTGACACAAGCAATTACAAACTTGATGCTTTGTGCCAAGATGGGAAAAGAGGCTGCCTCAAGTAACCCAAATTGTTCAAGATTTTGGATTGTAATGCATTCTACATCTGTCAAAGCATTCAAATCAACTACTGGGTGTACTTAATGTAAGTCGGTGTCAAGTGTCTTCAAGAAATCATGAAGCAAGACCGATTTGGTCTTGAATTAGATTTGAGAGAATTGCATATTTGAAAACTTGAAGAATGACTATGAACACGACTATGTTTGAACAACTTTTGCATAAAGGCTAAAAATAGCTTCGCCGAGAAGCAATTTTATCAAAAAAAACTGAGATATGGGTTTTGTTGAGAATGTCTTTTTGAGAAGACCCAGATTGTCCTTTTTTCAAAAAAATGGCTTTTTCACGAACATGCAAGAACCCCTCAGAGTTAGAAGCTGCGAGGCAACTTTTCTCGAAAAAATTCTGAGACATGGGTTTTGTAGGCACCTTGTGTGCTAAATAGACCCAAATTGATCTTTTTTGAAAAATATAATTTTTTCAGAATCCCTAAAAATGGAAGCCATAGAAGTTATTTTCTGGGAAAAATTTGGAACATGGGTTTTGTGGCCAATCTTGTGGTGAATGAACCCAGAATGTTAGATTTTTTTAAAAACTATTTTTTTCTTGAACATGCAAGAAACCCTAGGCATTGAAGGTGAAGAAGCTATCAAATTTTTTTCCAATCTTGGAGAATATTGAAAAAGAAGATAACCCAGGTCGCTAGAAGTTGAAGATTCTGAACTTTATTTTTGAAAATTGATGCCCTGGAAAAAATGGAAGCTAAAAAGATGTTCTTCTATGCAACCTAAACTTGAAACTATGAAGAAATCTAGAACCAGCCTTCATTGATCCTTCAAATGCTATTGGAGAGAAAATTTTGTGTTTTCTCTTGAAGTCAACCTGCAAAATAATGAAGAATAGATGCTTGTTAAATAAAATTTGGAGGTGGAAGCATCAGTTAACTCATGAAAACCCTAATTTTAGGAGACATTTGGTGAAATTAGTTGTTAACTCGAAGAATCCACAAAAAATTGGGTGCCCAAGGCATGAGACAGTCTTCAAAAATTTGTAACTCAAGTTGACTTAGGCGCCACCTTGAGATAAGGCATCCAATTTCGTAGTGTTAGAATATTTCCTTAAGTTTTCAAAATTTGCTAGTTTCTGGTGATTGATACCCCCTATTTGAGCATTGTTTTTGACCAATCTGTGAGCATTTAAGACTGAAAGTGAATTGATTTGGCAAGCCTAATCAAGTTTGAGGAGATTTATACCTAACACCAACCTTCGATCTCGTATTTGACTTCTTTTAAATCTGGGCGCCCCTAGCTGACTGGGGCGCTTTGCATCACTAGAGTTAGAAATTTTTGAATATTTTTCATCTATTCCTTGATAAACTACCTTCGTTCGATCCTCGATTTCGGATGTCTAATAGGTCATATGAACTGGCTGACAAATTCATTGCAAAGTGTGAGTGAAACTGAGAAGATCTTCTTGGAAGTTGCAAACCCTAAAAAGTGGTTTTGATGGCTTGACTTCATGGGTGCCCCTGGTTAGCAAGGGCACTTTTATGCTCTAGAGTTAGCCACTTTTTAGATTATTTTCAATTTCTCCAATTATCCTCTCGTGCTTCAATCTATAATTGTTGTTGATGGATAGATCCCCTGATCAGGATGAGATATTCAATGGAAAGCTTGAAGAATTTCGAAAAGGATGACTAGTTTTAAAAACTCTAAAAACTATTTTAGAGGGCTCAAAGTTTTGGGCACCCCTAGCCTGTAGGGGCACTTTTGTGTGCAAAAGGTATAATTTTCACTTTGTCTTCTTGATGAAAATACCTCAATTTGATCTTCATTTCTAGATGTTTGACTGCTTCAATGAACTTGTTGATGGACTCATCGCGAGGCCTGACAAAATCTGAGGAGGACTTGTTGGAGGTCATAAAACTTGAAATCTGAATTTGATACCTCAAAATTTTGGGTGCCCTTGGCCTGTAGGGGCACTTTTCTGCTCTATACTTAGCCATTTTTTGAGTTCCTTGACTTGCTTTAACTTTCAACATTTTTCGCTTGATCCTCATTTGTGAGCATTTGACAGATCTCGTGAATTGGATGTTGGATTTGTTGGAAAGCCTGAAGAATTCTGGAAAGGATGACTAGTTTTGCAAATCACTGCATTTGGACCCTTGAATTCATGGATGCCCCTAGCTTGCAAGGGCGCTTTTGTCTCTAGTGTCAGAAAATTTTTCAATGATTTTCAAACTCCTCGAGCTTCGCGTTCACTGTGTCACTGATTGCGTTGATCACTGCTACTACTGACACAAATGCGTTGACTACATTGCATGTGTGGTAAACAAAAACTAAAAATATTTTAAGGCATTAAAGCCTAGACACCCTCTTTGAGACAAGGCATCCATCTTTAGACAGTTTATTTTTTATAATTTTTAACTTTTTAAATCCCCCTCCGTTTTTCACCATTTTTAGAGCATTTTTATCGTAGATTGTTTTGTGCAACATTTGAAGCTTAGATTCTAACACCTGGTATCTGGCCATCCTACATTGATGACCTCGAAGGTCCTAACTTTTCTTCTGAAAAAGAGAAATAGACCCACCAAAGCAAAATTGACTTTTTGGTGATTTTGACTAGACCAGTGTGATTGTGACGAGAAATTAACCAATCAAAATCCTTTTGAACCATTTTAGGAAAGATCCTATTTTTAGGGTTTTTCTAAAAATAGGGGCTTGAAACCCTAATTTCAAAATTTTGTGACCAACACTGATCCAACTTTTAAACTTGAATCACTAAAAAGTGGCATATATGTTTTGAATTTTGAAATGATGTAAACTAGTAAAATATGTTTTTTTTAGTATATTTTATGTTGGTATTTTTTAAAAAAATAAAAAATTATTTTAAATTAGTTTTTAATAAATTAACACTATAATTTAGTTGCTGATAAAATGCTGAAAAATGAAGTTGCATGGGACATCAAACTTTTATAGTAATTTTTTTTTCTTTCAAATTTTTTGTGTGTATTTATAACTTGAAACTTTAGTGCATGGATATATTTTTTTCCAATTTTGATAAATATATATTTTAAAATAAATATTAAAATGTGCGTGAATCAAAAAACAATTGTTTCAATGGGACGTCAACTTTCATATTAATTTTTTATCTAAAATGGAAAAAAAATTATACCATCTTGAAATACATTCTTTTATCTAGTGCATCATATTTTTTTCAATTTTTTCAATAAGTTTTAGTATTTTTCCTTGGCATGGTAATGAACCTGATATTTTGTGTTAATAACCTACTTTTAATAAAAGTAAAAAATAAAATATAAATAATAATTAAACTATTAAAAAATATATATTTTTGAAAACTACACTTATGGATCTACAAAAGGGTATTTTATATTTTTTTATAATGTTATTTACATTAGTAGGAGTTATTGACACTTCAAGTTTTTCAAATAATTTTACTTTTTTGGTAAATTGGACTCAAAGTGATGCTCCATATATTTTTTGCCAACAATTTTAGTTGAAAAAGTTGTGGAAGTATCTAACTTAGCTAGAATGAATCTTACTAGATCATATGTTTGACCAAAATTGATTTTTAGTTAGAAATACTTAAATTCAGTTGTGCTGATAAGTTGGCTGAAAGTGTGACACAACTTTGTGCTTTTACCCAGACATTTTGACCTTTTTTGACTTTTGACGAATTTTTTTACAAGATTTTCAACATTTTAACCAAAATGCCTTAATGAAGCAAATTTTTTATTTTGGGTACAACAAGGTTGTATGATTGAAGGAGTAGCAAGCTTCCTCATCCTCTCAACAAAAGGGGAAGGGGAAGACTACTCATGCCCAAGAGGTTTCCTCTTCTTTTTCTCCATCTGCTTCCGCTTCTCACCCTACTACGACGCATTTAGCTCCTACTCCCATGCCTCGCATGGGGAGCTCGATGGTGCCCGCTTGGAAAAAAAGCCAAGCATCAAGTGTTTGAACTTCACGTCTTGCTCACGGTGCCTAGGTTCATTGTTTATGGTAAGGGGAAGGGCCCTCATAGAGTTTCCCTTATGTCTTAGCCTTTGCGGCCTCCTATCACTCTTGCCCCTCTAGAAGCAAATGGGAAGAGGCCCGTTGCTAAGGCACCTGTACCTACTTCTCCACTTGTTGTCATTTCCGCTCATGTGCTTCTTGCTCATGCTCCTATCCAAGAGGCTTCCCTTATACTGGCAATTGTTGTGGAGGAAACTCCTATCTCTTCTCAGGTTGTGACTTCTAATTCCTAAAGCCGACAAAATCAACTTGCATGTGAGCATAAGAGTCGAAGAAAGGCTTTGGCTGCTAAACAAGTTGCCTTATAGAAGATAGAAGGGGAGCTAGTAGCTCCTGTTTTGGCACCTCCTATTGTGCCTCCCTCTTTCACTCCTTTTTCTTTGGTTCCACTCACCTCAGTTCTACTTTTGGATCCCTTGATGAATGCTAATGATAATCACCCCAAAAGGGTGTAGGTGTTCATCACCCCTTTCGTGGAGCCTCCACTTTTGATGTCCCTTTCAGATATCTCTCCATTCACTCAGCCCGTAGACATGCTGAACACATCGGTGGTGTCTATCGCGGCTCTATCTTCTCCCCCCTCCACATTCATTTCTTCTGTGGGGATTGAAAATCCTCTGCTAAAGCATTAGCTAGAGGATTACCTCACTTCAAGTGGTGGTTAGAAGAAGGGCTCACCTTCTTCAGGAGTTAGTTCTGCTTTGGCTTGTGTCATCCTTGTGACAGAGGTGGCCCCGATGTCCCCTAAGTTTGTCATTGTCCCCCTTGATGAGGTCGGAAATGGATCTTGGGTGCCTCTTTTCTCTTCAACCTTGTTAACATATGGCGCTCCAGTGAAGTGCATGTTTAACTCGGTGCATGATGTCCCAACTTTGTCAACGATCTTTGCAAGATTGATGACCTTCACCTCACTGGAGCTCAACGAAGAAGACCTTGAGGGGCCTTCTTCCTTTTGTAGGAGAGTCAGAGGGTTCTCCCCTTGCTATCTCGCCCTTGTAGGATCATCCACCCTACCCATATAAGGATCTAGATTGGGAGAACAATGACATTCTGGTTGATGAGGACTAGGGATTACCTATTCTTTATCTGTAGATTAGATTTGTGTGTGTGTTGCATTTTCCTCATGCTTGTTTTTATATGCTCTTGGAGGACCCTTGCTACCCTTGTAGGTGCTTCGATAGAGGAGTGAAAATGTGTCATAAACTTTCTCTATATGTTTCATCATTCTTCTATATGTTGTAATTTTCTTTTCAACAATTGGGGACAATGCAAAGTGTTGGGGGCATTTAGTCCTTCCTTCTATGTTGACCCAAATTTTTATTTTGTCTTCATGTGCTCTTCTTCACAATATAGGAACTTCGAGGACTGATGTTCTTACGTTCAAAACATCATAGGTTACCTATAAGAATTGATCCGACCCCGAACTCCAAAATCCCTCTATCTCTTGATTTCTTCATCTCTGCTTGTCTCTTGTTTTCTTTGTCTTTGCTTGCCTCTCTTTCTGCTTGCTTTATGATGTTGTGGTTCTTATGTGTTTTCCCTTGCATGTGTGAAAAAATTTCCACTTTTACATCTCTCGATGTCTAGTGGGCCACAACATCACTGCCTTTTCTTTCCTTCCTTAGGATGCCATGTGCTCCTTTGATTCGCATGCACCATCCTAAGGGGGACTAACACTTCTCTAATTTTTAATAAGGTGAATTCAATGGCAAATGAATCCCTTACTATTTTTTTTCATTTTCAAAAATGCATTCTTCAACAAGGGCCCCCTTCATGAAATTTTTCTTTCGAAAACGAATTTGTAGCAAAAAGAAGTCTAAAAGCTTGCCTTTAAAAAGGACCATTATTTTTATCAGATTCCTTGACGAAAGAGATATTTCAAAAGGATTCTTTGATGAAAAAATCATTGCAAAAAATGTTGTTCTTTTCAAACAGAGTGTCCCTCTGTGTGGGCTCCTTGCTATCTTGAAGGGTTCTCGAGGGACCCCTTTGAAAAATTCTCCTTCAATTGCTTGCTCTATGATATGCTTGTTTGTTTGAGCTTTCCACCTAACATGTTTTGTCTGCAGCTTAACATGTTGCTTTCCAAGACCGAGCACCTATAATATTTTTTTACTATCAAGCTTGTAGGACCAAGCACCTCATCAAGCTTTCTTTGCGAAACCGAGCACCTATAAAGGCTTTTCACATCAAACTCTTCAAGATTGATCACCTACAGAGTCATTTCATGTCAAGCCTTGTAGGATCGAGAGCCTATGGTGCCCCCTTTATGGGACCAAGAACCTGTGAAGCGCTTCCTTTCTGCAAGACTGAGAACCTGCAGATCTTTTTTTCAATTTATGCGGGACCAAGAACCCGTAGAGCCTTTCAATTTCTGTAGGATTGAGTAGATGTGGAGCCATCTCTCTCTTTTGTATCAAGGTTGCTTGAACGTCCGAGTGTGCCAGATCAAAGATTTGCTTCCTCGATGGTCCAGGTATATTCTCTTCAACCTCTTTCTACTTTACCTTGCATTCGCACCGACACGCATGCTCACTAAAGTGGGGGAAAAATGTAATGGAGCAAATTTGAACCCCTAGGAAAATTCCCCATTTCATCACCCCTACCTTAGGAAAATGTAAATACAATGATGTAATTCCACCACCGCCACCTCGATTCATCCACCTGGTCACATCTTTTGCGTTGGTAGAGGAATCTCTGTCGGGATACCATCCTGGTAGGATTCCTACCTCTAGAATCTGTAGAAACGTTGTGTTCCTCATTGGTTGTGAAGCATAACATTCCCTGCTCTCTTGATTGACAATAAATAGGTCTTTTGCCTCCTTTTGCAAGTTCAAATAAACCAACTCTCCATTCTTTCACTCCTTGATTCTACTTCACTCTCTTCATGATTCATGATCAATTCACTCACTCTTAGCTCCATTCTTGCACTTTCAAGCTTCTACACCACCATTCCCTTAGCTGCAACCTGTTGGTTCTTGGCTCCCACACCATTTTTGTTGCAACAAAATTGTTGTTAAAGGACTTACAAGCTTTCTCCTTCAACTACTTGCCTTGAGTGCTTGTACCTGTGGAGGTGATATTTTCCATTATTATTTTCTCTTTGCATCCTTTTTTTTATTATGTAGCATACTTGTGATTGGTGATTTTCCTTTCTATCTCTTTATCATTTTCTATATTTTATGGCTATCTGGTTGTTCGTGGAGGCAGGAACACCAAAATGGGGAATTGACTGAGGCAGTCCTCTAAACACAACCCCAACATTTTTGTGTTTCCATGTGTGCAAGTGTGTGTGAGTGGATCTACTTGAAGATTCAATTCAAAGGTGGACAGGTTTGATTTTTCACCCTCCCTTTATCCATTCTAGCATAACTTAGTTATAGTGTTTCTCTTGTTAAACTTTCAGTTTTGTGCTTTCTAGCATTTTTTCGTAGCATAAAACATATGGCATTTAGATAGCTAGCAAGTTTTCTTGTGTTTTAGTTTTCTCCCTGGACCTTCTATCTGTATAGATGTCAACACATCCCTAACACACAAGCATGCCACACTGGAGTCTGATAGCTGCACTATCGTCCTCAGATAGTGAGCTATCTAGGTTGTAGGCCGAACCTTGGAAATTGTCTCTTTTGACCTCGTAAGCATTCAATTTTAGTAGAAGGAAAGCGACATGCCATCTATCCCTCCTTTTCAATCTCAGTACCTTACCCCTTCCAATTCACTTAGAAAACTCGAGGTAGTTTAGGGTAGCCTGTTGCTTAAGACTCTCCTATGACCTGGAGTCCCAGGGTGGTGGGTCCCCCTTCTCTACACTTCTTCTAGATTTTTGAGCATCGCCTTTTGGCCTTACACCTTGAGCCTTACCGATTCTAATCATAATTTGTAAGACTCCCTCTCAATCCCTAAAACCTCCTTGTGGCCTTCGGTGATCAAGCCTTTGCCTTCCATTTTCCTTCCACCCATCCCCGACCATACCTTCAAAGGATTCGACCAACTCCTGATCTCTCGGATGTCGGAGTTCGAGCTTCCACCTTACCTCTTACTTAGTAAGAGGTAGCCTATTCCTCCGATCCTTTATCCCCAATCTCACATTTTGGTGGTCGGAGATCAAGCTTCCCACTTCCACCTTTCCCTTCATTCACCTCCCTCCTTTCTCCCCAACTCCTTCCATCAAAATTTGACTGTGTTATATTTTCGGAGTTTGGAGTTTGGGTTTTCACCTTACCTCTTACCATTCATCAGTATGAGGTAAGGCGACAGGCCGAGCCCCGACACTAGATAGATTCATAGCTTTCAGACTTCACGACTTTGACATTCTTTCTGCCAATCTTCGATGAGCGAGAATGTAGTAATAGTATGAGGTACACTTATCACCCGACCTTCGACAAAAGGTAGTTTTAAGACTTCATGGTTTTGGTGTCCCTTGTCCCAGTCTTTAGAATGCATCTTCGACAAGTGTTAAGTGGTATCCCCGATGATTGACCTCTGATGGCGATGATTTTCGAGTGTCCAAGCCATTTAATTCCAAATCTAGTAATGGTTTCTTTTAAGGCTCGACACCCTGACCTTTCGCATTTTCGCATGTTTTTCATGGTGGCACCATTAATGTTCGGGCGACCTTCTCACCTGCCTGTTCAATTTTTGAGGCTCGAGGACAATATTTATTGTTTTTTTATGGTTGTAGTTGATTTCATGGGTGCCCATGCCCATTTATTATTGATTATTATCCTCCCTTTCTTTCCCCAAACCCAGATCATTGTTTTCACTGGGGCATTTTTGGAGGGGTTTCAAACACCATTTATTGTAGTGATATGGTGATCAAGTCTTATTGTGTCCTAGGCTCATCCTTTAGCATGGTTTTCATGATCTGGTCACCTCAACTCTCATTGGGATGATTTTCTACTAATTTCTAAACCTAGTCAGGGTTAGGGTTTAGCTGAAGTTGACTAAGTTATGCCTAAAATATAAAGGCAAAACTTGTAAATTTTCAAAGGGTTCTTCCTTTGGGTTCTCTCATAAATTTTCTCTAGTAGGCTTGTGTTATTTCAACATTTTGCAACTGTAAAATTGGCTTAATGCCTTTGTATCAATAAAATATCATCATTTTTCTCCTCTTCTCTATGCTTGTATCATGTGTATTGTAAGGTACCTCTATGAATGCATTTTTTTAATCATTTTTATAGGTTGCATCATTGTGCTAGTTGGTTGTAATAGTCATAACTATGGGTAACTCCTACCCCTTTTAATCTTTTAGACTCTTTCCCCTGTAAATCTGATAAGGTAGAGAACCGTGTGAGCCTTAGGTGATATTATTGATATTTTGGTGTTGTAAAAGCAGGAAGAGACACTTCAAACTTGGTGCATCACTTTTTCCTTTATTTTATGCTTTCCTCCAACAAACTCATAGTTTAGGGTAGTTAGAGCTTTTATGGCGCTGTGTTGGACTAGATATTGTTGTACCTAGTTTTAAAAGGAAGTCACCCTTCTCCAAAGATCTAACCTCATTCACATGGTCCCACACCTTGAGGTTAGTTCCATTGTTTCACTGGAATGTTGAACCCCTTGTTCAACTCGATTTAATTCCATGTGACAACACTTCCAACCCCAAGTTTCTAATGCAGGAGCATCCCTGGTTGAAAAGTAATCATGTATCAACCAAAAACATTTCTTTTCTTTCAATTCAGTATGTATATGTCTTAATAGTTTCTTTCACATTTTACTGAAATGTATTATTTCTTAGCTCATAGAGTAGGATATTGGTTCCACATGAGGTCATCTACAACATATCTAGGTTTCAGGAGGTTTGTATTTTTTTGTAGAAAGTTATCACTCTCAAAATTTCATTGTCATTTCTCAGTCAGAGCATTTAGGGATGACCTGGTCTAGGTTTATTGTGCGAACCTATTCTAGAGTGTGAGAAGCTTAATGGAACATCATACAAGGCTTTTAGGTCCAAGGGGAACCTTATTGGAGATTCACAATTCTTTTTGAATGTACTGATGGGTTATCTTTTCATGTTTGAGGTCGAACTACACGCTTGATCATATATTGGGGTTTGTAAGCCCTTGGGGCCGATGTGAATCATAATTGGAGCTGGATATCCATATTTAAGATCATTTGTAACCATTTGGAAAGATGCTACATAGATTCAAGTTAGTGATTGATTAGGAATTAGATAGTTAGATTTGACCTTCTAGGTTGTGGAATGTAATAAGGCATAGTGCCAATTGTAATGTCTTTGATGCCCTTGTGACAAGCTTGTGAGCCCTAGTTATTCCACATATGAGGTATATGATGCATTTAAGACTGCAAGTTGTTGAATCAATAAAGATCTAAGTTTGTTGAGTATTTCTTTTGTTGTTTTCTACTGTGTTGACTCTAAGTTGCACGGTTGGACAGTCCTTTCTAGGCCTTCCATCCGTGACTGTACCACAAACACATGATTTTCAAGGGATTAAAATTAGAGCTCTAGGAGATCTTTCCAATAGTGTATAGAAGTCTATATTTTGACAATCAAGCTAGAATTTATGACCCTACCAAGTCGAGGTACCAAAATATGCATGTGTTTTAAAAAAAATAAATTATTTGTTATTTTACCACATCCAACTATTTATTTCAAATTCCAAAGGATGTGGTGACTATTTAAATTAATCTGAAATATATGAATTTCAATTTAGAAGATAATGAAGTAATTTTTGGAGTAGCATAGATCTCTTTTCGAGTTTAATGTTTTGTATTCCTTATTGAAAACTTCACAATATTGTAGGTTGTATGCTAGGTATTTGGATTAATGGTGGATATGCTAGAATATTTTAATTTATGTTCATGTATCATGTAAAAAAATGTCTCTATCATGTCCATGATAGGCCTTTAATGGGTTATGCAAGGGTGTATATTGTGGAGGATGTACTAGTTTGTGATGTTTGAGTTAATTACAACTATGTTAAGTTTAGAATTTTCCTCATTCTTTATGGAATGTAAGTGGATACTTTGTGATTTTTAGGAATTTATGAATTTCATGGTGTGAATATGGGTCTTTTGTTGTGATTATATTATTCCCTAGTATGAATGTAACATATGTTTAGTAGTGAATGATGTGTATTTGAATCTTTGTATGGGATTGAGTGTTATTCTCTATTATTTAACCTTGAGAATGATATGCGTTGAAATCCTTCTATGAATTATTTATTGATCTTAGTAGCTCATAATTGATTGGGTGTTGACTTAGTCCACCAACTATGTTTATTATTGATTGTGTCATTCTTGTTTTGTCTTGGTCTTATGGCCATGTCTCATTTTTCATTGGCATTTATTTGTTTGATGAGGTATTTTAAACACTGAGGCTATGTTCTTGAATAACATAAAGGGGCACATCATGTTATTTAGATAAAATTTTCATGGTACACTATTTTTTTACATAGTGTAAGGCATGATGGTGCATTAGTAAGTGTTATGGTATATATAATTTATATTTATTATATTATAATTTTCTATATATTTATTTTTGTGTTGCTATTTGGGTGAATCTAGTAGTTATAGGAGTCTCTCCCTAGTAGTTTAGATATTTTCCTAACTTGGTGCTAGAAAGGGATGCAATTTATTTTTTATTGCAGGAATCAGTCGATTATTCGTCCCCCTATAAACTGTAGTGCGCATGGTAATATTTTTTTATGTGACTGATAACGCTGGCGCGACACACCCTCTGGTACCACGGGTATGATGGGGAGACTAGACTTCATGACCTCTTTCCTGCAACAAGATTCTTTAGCCAATCAAGCTAGGCCCACCACCCCTAGAAAGGGATGTAATTATTATATGAAGGATTTTCTATTGTATGTATTCTATTTTATGAATACAAGGAATTTGAGTTATGGTTTCTTGTTACCTTTTTTATCATGGTTTTATGATCTAGTTGGGTTTTTAACCTTTGGTTTGGTCATAGTTGAGCATCAATGTGATGTAGAATAGAGTTTTGCTCCTATTTTTTGTGTTAATTTTCCTCCTTGGATGTTTTACTTGTGAGTTTTGGGATGATAAGCCTCACATTTTGAGAGAACTTATAATTTGAGGAAGATGTTTCTTATATATTTCCCTCTAAGAAGCTATAACTTGTTCCTAGTTTTGGTGTTGAGAAGCTTGAGTGTTAAGGAAATACTTACTTTCCAATAAGGGACCTTATGGAGAGAAATTGTGACTAGAAGTGATACATGATTTTGGTGAGTATGGAGGTGCGGTATATTTTCCTGTAGCCTTGAGGCATAGTTTTCCATAGCTTTGAGTTGTAACCTTATGGACTAAGGCCTCAAAATTAGGAGAGATCATAGGAAACACCACATTGTGTTGGAAAACATTGTGGAGACTAGATTTTTTAGATTTATGTTCCTTTCCTTGTCTTAGTATATAGCTAGATGGAATCCCCTAGTAGTATTAAAGTATTCCTAGGTTAGGACCTTGTTTTTCTCATGTTAAATGGGTTGTGTGGCTAAATATTATCCTTAGTTACAATGGTAATTAGAGGATGGGGTGATGTGACCTCTATAGTGTTAGCTAACATAGTGGATAATATTCATCTAGCCTGTGCACCATTAGAGATGTGTGACGGGTAAGTGTAGAAAGATGGGGGGCCAAAAAGGGGTCTTAAGTGACCACTTTTCTTCTAAAATTAGGAAATACTGACCTTGGATGAGAAATTGACGATAGTTACACTCAAAATTTTAAGATGCAACAAAAACAATGTTCATAATGCTTCGAGTCTACTTTCTAAACTAATATTTTTTTTTGAAAATGGTAGAGATTAAGGAGTTCAAAAATGGGATCAATGGAAATTGGTGTTGTTTTTGTCAAAAAAACATAACATAGCGTCTTTTGTGGCTCCCTCAAAAGGTTAACTTTTTTTTGGTATCTTTAAAATCACTTCAGTGAGAAATTAGCTAACAACATGTAGTTTATGCCCGATTTTTCTGATAATTTTTATTAATTTTCAAAGTGGACACATCTTGACAAATAGAATTTTGGTCGTGCTACCCCTATAAATTTTGAAAAGTAATTAAAAAACAATTATTTTTTTGAATATGTGTAGAATGGAGTCTAATTTATAAAAATGCAATTTATTTGAAATCTCTATGAACAATTAAAAAATAAAGTAGAAAATACCAAACATTGGTTTTTGACAAAAAAAAATAGACACACAAACTGTTGAATAAGACAACTAAGAGGGGGGGTGAATCAGTTGTAACAAATTTAACCTTTAAAACTTTCACCAGAGGTTAGACCAATAACCATTCACAAATCCTTTACTCTATTAATATAATTAATCATTAAGTGCAAAAGCATAAACTGAAAGAAGTAAAACCATTCACACAATAACACCAGATTTATGTGGAAAACCCAATGAGGTAAAAACCACGGTGATGATTAGCTCACAATATAAAGAATTTCAAAACTAAATACAAAGTCTCACTACCAGAAAGGCTCACTGCTAAGAGAGGACTTACTTGTCCAAAACAAGACTTACTGTCCCATAAGGGTTTACCACTCGGAGGGCCCACTACCACAAAAATACAAAGAAGATAGAAGAGAAATGTTATAGAGAGAAAACTATCTCAATTCAACAGAGATTTCCACCACAATTCGCTCACACACTTGCTGACATGCTTGAATGATATGGTACACCTTCAGCTCACTACCTTTAGGAACCTAGCAATTAAATTTCACATTGTTCTACCCAAACTTGCATCACACACACTTTTTCACATATATCTCACATATTTCTTTCATCTATCTTATCTTTCATCAACATCTCAACTCATATTTATACTGTCTTCAACCTTTAAACCTATCCAAGGTTGGTCATACAACATTTGCATTTACAAATTGAAATTAGGTTGGTACCAAAACATTCTACAATGGAATTAGAATGAGGGCGACCGAAACACATACTTAATGAGGACCTAAATTAGTCCCAACATGCCTCAACACACTTCCACAAACTTCATGAGTAGTGTTTAACACAAGGTCATCCAACACCAATTTAAAACACATTAAATAATTATGCACACACATCCTTAGCTTGATCCAATATTTTTGGACAACAAATTCCACTTGAACTCGACCTCATCAGCTTACTCTCAGAACCGCAAGTTCTAAAACCAGAATATAGAGAAATATGGAGCAACTATATTTCTCCCAGACCTCAGCCAAACACACCAAACCACACAAACATAACTGGTGAAGATATCTCCCACTATACAATGATCCAAAGACCCAAATTCTAGATACAATAACTACCAACTACCATGAATAATATGTCAAGAACTCACAGGAATAGAGGAAATACAAAGCACATCCCGGAGCACACACAAAATACCAACAAAATTTCTTTATTACAATGTTCTCAATATCCTTGACATATACAACCAAAAACCAACTTCCATGACATGAATGGAAATAGAAACTAGTTGACAACCAATTAACCAGTTGACATCAATGACAAAACTTTCATACTTGCAACAATCTCCCCCTTTGTCATTGATGGCAAGAAATGATGTGAAAAACCATCAAATACAACACAACAACTTTGAACCATCAATCTCTCCTTCTTCTAGAAACTTTTTCCCCCTTTCTTTTTATTTTTTACATGACACTTTCTCCCCCTTTGACATAAATAGCAAAGGCAAAAGATATTTTACATTTTTCCCCTTTGACATTAAGAACATTACTAGAAAAAAATTCTCCCCCTTAGGAGTACACCCAAACAATTCCATAATGAAAACACATGACACTACCTTCTCCCCCTGAGAGGTAGCCACCAAAAATTAGTCCAAAAAGAAGATAGATCCATAGACCCATCAGACTGATGCATCTCCATATGCATCTAGTTCAAAAAAGGAGTGGCAATGACCCCTAGTTTCTCCTAGAGATACTCAAAAGTATCTTTAGGAAGATCCTTAGTAAATATGTCAATAGTCTGATCCTTTGTAGGTACATACTCAAGTTTTTCTTCATTCTCCATAACCTTCTCTCTCAAAAAGTGATACCTTGCTGATATATGCTTTATCCTTGAGTGCATCACTGGATTCTTTGGAATTTTAGTTGCACTTGTATTATCATAGAAAATAGAGATGGGATCATCATACATTACTCTAATATCCTTCAATGTTTGTCTCATCCACAAAACTTGTGTGCAGTAGGATGTTGCAACAGTATACTCAGCCTCTATAGTGGATAAGGAAATTAAATCTTGCTTTTTACTCAACCATGACACCAATCTGCAACCAAGAAAGAATGTAACACCACATGTAATTTTTATGTCATCAACACAACCTACCCAATTTGCATCTGTATAAGCACTTAGTGTAAAATCAACATCCCTAGGATACCATAAGCCATAATACGAAGTTTCATTCAAATATTTGAATATCCTCTTAACAACAACATGTGTTTCTTTAAAGTTTTGAAATCTAGCCACAAGACAAACTGCATGCATGATATATAGTCTAGTAATAAGTAAATACAACAGTCCTCCAATCATAGATCTATATTTACTCTAATCATCCTTAGGTGAATCATCATCTTTACTCAACTTGCAACCAGTCACCATAGGAGTGCATACCGGTTTGGAACCATCCATCCCAAACTTCTTCAACATTTATTTTACATATTTCAACTGTGAAATAAAAATACCTTTTTCTATTTGATTAATTTGCAGCCCAAGAAAGAAATTCATCTCACCAAACATAGACATCTCAAACTCTTTTTGCATTTCTTCAACAAACATTTTGCACATTGTTTCATTTCCTCCAAAGATAATATCATCAAAATATGCAACTACTATCAAGATTTTGTCATTTTCAATTTTGAAATAAAGATTGCTATCTTTTGTACCTTTACTAGAACCTTGTTGAATCAAATATGTGTCCAATCTTGTATACCAAGCTCTAGGAGCTTACTTCACTCCATATAAAACCTTCTTTAATTTTCAAACCATATCTAGTTGATCTGACAACTGAAATCCTTCTGGTTGTTCTATGTAGACTTCTTCTAACTCACGATTCAGAAATGCAGACTTTACATCCATCTGATAAACTTTAAAATCCTTAATGAGCAAAAAATACCAAAAACATTCTAATAGCTTCCATTCTAGCTACCAGAGCAAAAGTCTCTTGAAAATATATACCTTCTACTTGTGAGTAATCCTTATACACAAGCCTTGCTTTATTTCTAACCACTTCTCCATTCTCATTCAACTTGTTTCTGAATACCCATTTTGATCCAATTATGTTTTTATCTGCCAGTCTAGGGACCAATTCCTAGGTTTGATTCTTCTCAATCTACATCAATTATTCTTCCATAGATTTCATCCAATTCTCATCTTTACATGCTTCACTCATTGTCTTAGGTTCAACTTCAAAAAGTAAACACATATTTATTTCAGCAGCAACAATAGCTTTGCTTCTTGTCAGTACTCCTTTTCTCTCGTCTCCAATGATTTGATCTTCTAAATGATTCTTTTGCACATATTTAGGTGTCTTTGGGGACACCACCGAAGCTTCTTCTTACTCATTCTACTTTTCCTATTCTTCCACAACTTCTTCTATTTCTTTGTAATCAAGTTCATCTAATACATACCCATCAACTTCAATTGAATTCTTCAATGCTTCACCAACCTTAACATTCATGCTTTCTACGATCTTTCTCAGCCTTTTTATTGTAGAATTTGTAAGCTTTTCTTCTAAGGGAGTATCCAAGGAAGAAACCATCATCACACCTTGCATCAAACTTTCCTAAATTTTCTTCATCTCTTCTGATATAACATTTGCTTCCAAATACCTTGAAATACTTCACAGTGAGAATCTTTCCATACCACAATTCATAGGGAGTCTTAGTGTTGTTATATTTTTCTTGAACTTGATTAAAAAGATAAACAACCTGGTATGAGTTGCTTCTCTCCAATAGACTTTCGGTAGACCTGCCTCAATAATCATTGATCTAGCAACTTCTTGAATCGTTATTTTTTTTCTTTCAACAACTCCATTCTATTGAGGAGTTCTCGAAGCAGATAATTGTATTCTTATTCCATGTGCTTCATAAAAAATATTAAACTCATTAGAGGTGAATTCTCCACCTCTGTCAAACCTTGAGCATTTAATTTTCATGTCCATTTCATTTTCAACCATAGCTTTGAATGCTTTGAATTTGTCTAATGCATCAGATTTTTCTCTACGTAAAGTAACCCATGTAAATCTAGAGTAATCATCAATAAAAAGAATAAAATACCTATCACCTTGTAGACTTCTCACTCTTGTAGGACCACAAAGATCTATGTAAATCAAATCTAGTAGTCTGGTATTAGATTTTTCCTTTCACCTAAAGTTGTTTCTAGCTTGATTTCCAAACTGACAATCCCTACAAATAGCATTAACAAGTTTTGTAATCCTTAGTAAATCTCTCACAGCTTGTACAACACTAATTCTCACCATATTTTCAAAATTCATATGACACATCCTCTGGTGCCATAACGAACTATCATTAATCTGGGACATAAAGCAATGCCCATCAACACCCTTAAAATAATAAATATTTTCTTCAAACTTCTTTCCAACAGCAATCATTGTTCCAAATCTTTTTCTTATTTCACATTTCTCATCCTTAAACACAAGATTATATCCTTTACTACACATTTTTCCAACAGTCAAAATATTTTTCCTTAAACCCTTAACATAGTAGACATCATCAGTATAATGTTTTCCATCAAAACTGACTGAACCTATCCCACAAATCTTAGCACCAGTATCATCTCCAAACTTAACTAAGCCTCCATCATATTTTTGAAGTTTAACAAACTTACTTTTGTCATCGGTCATATGATGTGAACAACCACTATCAACAACCTCGTAGTTCTTTTCTAGTTTAGCATGAAGAGCAGAAATCATAGTATCTTCAACTTTCTCTGGAGCGCTTTCCTTTGCATGTCTTTTAGTATTAGCAAAAGTAGATTCATCTTTTATAGCCAAGAACGAGCATTCATTATCATTGAAATCTCCATAATCAAACTCTTCATCAAAAATACCAGCATCTTCATTTACATAATATGCTCTCTTGATCATCTTTCCTTTGTTTTCTTTGCCTTCTCTTTGTGTATTCCTCTCGTCTCTTTTAGGAAATCTTGAAACATAATGACCAATTCCTCCACAACTAAAACATTTGAAAGGTAACTTACCTTGATACATATCAGAGCCCTTTTTCATTCTTTTTACAAAGTTAGCTTCTACTTCATCGAAGTTTCTTCATCCAAATCTTCAACTTTTGTCTAGCCCTGAAAGCAGTTTTTGTCTTTGATCCATTCCTCAAGCTAGGCTTTCTCATTTCAAAAGAGGTTAGAGTACCCAACAACTGATCTTTAGTATAGGTCTTATAATCTACAAATTCCTCAATAGAAAATACCTTCTCACTATATGCATCAGGAAGAGTTCTAAGAATATTATTTACTATGCTAGATTCATCCACCATTACACCAAGTCCTCTCATTTCACCTACCAGCTCATCCACTCTATGTACATATGATTTAATGTTCTCATCTTTAGTTATTCGTAGAAACTTGAATTGTGCCTCCAAATTCAGCAACTTTGCTTCTTTAAATTTTTCATCTCCTTCATGGATCTTTTCCAATGCATCCAAAACCTCTTTAGCAGTCTTCAAATTTACAACTTTAATCAACTCATAATGTGAAAGACTATTCTTCAGAATAAAATTTTCTTTATTATTCGCTTCATGCACCTTGATCTCATCAGTAGTACTTGGACCATTAGCCAGGGTTGTATATGGATTCTTATAAGCTTTCTCAACATCACATCCATAGTATTCTAGATATCCTTCCATCTTTGCCTTCTAGAAAGTGTAGTTGGTACCATAAAACTTAGGGCATTCAATAACTATCATGTTTGCCATCCTGGACCTTCCTGAAGTTGTTAAGCTCTTCTCAAAGGAACTAAGCTCTGATGCCAATTGTTGAACAAGACAACTGAGAAGGGGGGTTGAATCCATTGTAGCAAATTTAACCTTTAAAACTTTCACCAGAGGTTAGACCAATAACCATTCACACAATAATTCCAAATTTATGTGGAAAACCCAATGAGGGAAAAACCACGGTGAGGATTAGCTCACAATATAAAGAATTTCAAAACTGAATACAAAGGCTCACTTCCAGAAAGTCTTGCTACTCAGACATGACTTACTTGTCCAAAACAAGACTTATTGTCCAATACAGGTTTACCACCTAAAGGGCTCACTGCCACAGAAATAGAAAGAAGATAGAAGAGAAATATTATAGAGAGAAAAGTATCTCAATACAATAGAGATTTCCACCACAACTCACTCACACACTTGCAGACATGCTTGCATGATAGAGTACACCTTCAACTCATTGCCTCTAAAAACTCAACAATTAAATTTCACACTAATCTTCCCAAACTCACACCACACACACTTTTTTCACATCTATCTCACATCCATATTTCATCTATCTTATCTTTCTTCAACATCTCAACTCGGATTTATACTGTCTTCAACCTTGAAACCTATCCAAGGTCGGTCATACAACATTTGCATTTATAAATTCAAATTAGGTTGATGCCAAAACATTCTACGGTGGAATTAGAATGAGGGTGACCCAAACACATACTTAATGAGGACCTAAATAAGTCCCAACACACCTCAACATGCTTCCACAAACTTCTGTGAGTAGTGTTTAACACAAGGTCAACCAACACCAATGTAAAACACATAAAAAAATTAAGCACACACATCCTTAGCTTGATCCAATCTTTTCAAACAACAAACTCCACTTGAACTCGACCTCGTCAGCTTACTCTCAAAACCGCAAGTACTGAAACCAGAATACCGAGAAATCTATAGCAACTATATTTCTCCCAAGCCTCAGCTAAACACACCAAACTACACAAACACAACTAGTGAAGATATCTCACACTACATAATGATCCAAAGAACCAAATTGTAGATACAACTACCAACTACCATGAATAATATGTCAAGAACTCACAGGCATAGAGGCAATACATAGCACATCCCAGAGCACACACAAAATACCCACAAATTTTCTTTATTATAATTTTCTCAATATCCTTGACAACAACAACCAATTGAAAACCAGATAAATAGTTGACATCAATGACAACACCTTCATACTTGCAATGCAAACAAAATAAATTAAAGATGAAAGCCTTAACATTGTCAAAATATGAAAAAAATTGCATCGTTAAATAGCTAAGAGAGAGCCTAACATTACCCAAATGCTCAATTTACTCGACCTTGAAACACATGCAAACTTGATGGTTAGCACGAATGAGATTATGTGAAATCTTGTAGAATATGCAAAAGCATGTCTTTGGACGTTGGGAAGGCACTCCAAGCCTCTGGGTTGGAAATCCAAAGCAAATCCAAGCCTAAGGCTTGGGAATTCTCAAAGCAAGACATAACGCGAGTGTCTTATAACACGCTCATGTTATGTTTTGTATTGAAATTTGTTCCTTGTCAATGAATTTCAAAAAATGTGCCAAAATGCATTACCAAAACACACCAAAAAGTATTGCCAAAACACAAGCACGTTATAATGCGCTCGCATTTTGGTCTTGGGTGATCCAACAATAGTGGTTTATATTTTTTGGCCAAACTGGACACTCAAATTATTATTTTTAACTAAATATTCACATTTGGGCACCTATAGTGGCTAAACCGTGAGGAATTTGAAGATGATGCAAACTAGAGTCTCATCACATTTTTCCTGTAGATTCTAAAAATATTTTTTTCAAAATTTTTCGAATCAGGTTGCACTTCTTTTTCCATCTCCCACGAAAACTGGTCTTTTTTAGAAAACAATATTTTTAAAAAGTGACACACACCGTATAACACATAACTTTTTTTCCAGAAAGGATAAAATTATAATTCTTTCGAATTTAGATTTGTAACTCTAATATCTAGTGCTTCCACTTGGTTAGATAGTTTTTTATTGAATATTTCATTTTAATCAAGTTTCAAAGTCAAACCAATTATAATTCAGACATAGCGCGACCATATAACGCGTAACTTTTTTTGTATATATCGAAATTCAATTTATTTTTTTTGTTGGATCAAGGACTTCAATATCTAGTGTACTCATATTTTTCAATTTTTATTTTGATAATCTGTTATTTTTCCACTTGTGTAGAACAAAGACCTTCATTTTCGATAAAAAACCTTTGTTTAATAAAACTAAAAAAACAAATACATAATAAAACCAAAACATATTAAAATTATATTTTTTGGATAGCTCATTCTTGTTAGAGTAATAAGTTATTACACTTAATTAATTATATCATATTGGTTAATTAATTAAGACACTTATTCCTTTAGTTACTTAAACTAAACTTAGGCACATTAATAATTGATTAATTATTAAGTGTGCACACTAGGGTTTCCCTTTTAGGGTTTCTTGATTTCCTTCATAAGGATTGATCTCCTTGTAATAATTGATTCTCAATAATGCATTTTTACTTTGAGGTTTACATAACATCTTCTTTGGTTCTGCATGTCTTTTGCATGTGATAGGTGATTGCATGCAGGTGATCTTGGTTTCTAACATGGTATCAGAGCTCCAGACCTGCGACTGCCTGTTCGTGATCTAAAGATATGGCCTTTCAGTGAGTTTCAAGTGCAAGGGTTTCTTCTGTGCTAGGAGCACCTCAAAACCATAGAAACACCTGTCGTTTGGTCAATTTTGGAGAAGTTGGTCAAGAAGGCCTGTCGTTTGGTCGATTTTGGAGAAGTTGGTCTAGAAGGCAAAAAAAAATTGCCAAGGAAGCTGTAAGGCCTCCCCGACACGCGTTACGAGGCACAAAAATTTTTAAAATGAGTTTTTTTGGTTTCGTGCGATGCTCCCAGCATAAAAGAAACCCGCCATCAAGCGGCCACCGGCCCACCGCCATCGCCGGTGGCTCCCCCGCGGGCCTTTGCAATAAAGTCGCGGTCATATGGGGACCAGGCCCTTCACGCTCAAACCTCGGCCAGCTCCAGCCCCCGCCTCGGTCACATGGGTGATCAGGGGTCGAATTGTTTTTTGCAGGGGGCCAATTTTTTTTGGTGACGACTAGATAGCCATCAATTTTTTGCTCATGAACCGCTGACGTCAGCGTCCGTACGACGTTCTTTTGCCCCCTCCTAACCCCAGTTTGCCCTAAAGGAGCAGTTTTTTTCTTTTTGGCATAACTTGGGCATACAGTATTGAAATTGGGCAAACGAGATATCACTGGAAAGCTGGTTCCGGGTACTTTCATATGGTGTAGTTTATTTTATAGTATCTTTCTATTTATCTACATTTATTTCTATTTGAATTCAGATGTTTATTTTATGCTTCTGAACTCATAACTTTTTGCCACGATCTCCGATTTTTGCTATCTTTGCAGCGTTGGAAAGGTATTGAGGAGCTCTACGTTGTTGTCCATGCACTTTTTTTTTTGTATCTATGCTAGGTTTATCGTTATTCTAGATTTATCCCGATGGGTGTTTTGGAGATTACTTGGATGTTTTGGTAGTTGGAAGAGTGCAACTTGCATCTTTACACTTCATTTCAGTATCACATCATTCAATAATTGACTGCTGCTTCATAGATTCCAGGGTTATTCCCGTTTGGAGTTTTCGAGTGTTCTGAGGCATCGAGTCTGGTGTTGCTTTTTTCATGATTCCTTGAGTCAATCAGTGACTCTCATCCGGTTTCAGTAGTAGACAAAAGTATCTTTCCTTGCTTGCTAGATTTCGGTTCCAGTGTTACTCTACAATGTTCTTCCAGTGCTTCTTTGTAGCATGTCATCTCATTGTAGGGGTTATTGGTTGTAGTGTTGATTTTGACACTTTGTGTGCTTTATCCAACATTCGTTGTCCTTGCACACTTTGGAAACATCTTTGGGAGATTTTTGGAGACTCTAATATCTCTCCATTCCCAGAGGATCCTGCTACAGATTGTCTCATTCCTCTTGTAGATGTAGATTTCATACCCTATGATAATTGTACTCTAAAGGACCTTGAGTATCTTACAGGTCTTGCATGTGTCGATGGTTCAAAGACTTGTATTCATGTTCCCACTCTTCAGATTGAGACTTCATCAACATCTTTTGTTGTTCCTAATTCAGTGCAACAGGGAATCATACATCTTCCAGACATAGCTACTTTGGACTCTTATGTTGCAGACATATCGTTCTTGTTTGTTGAGTCTTATATTGTAGATTTGGAGGATTATTATGAGGACATTCATCTCCTCTACCTTGACAGTCAGGTTATCAATGTACACCCACCATTATCAGTGCATTCAGAGGTTGCATTTCAGGATTCTCCACATCAGTTTGGATTTGACATCATTTGTTTCAGTTCAGATAGAGAGTTTCTTCAACATCCTATCATGGCACACATCTTGAGGCAGATTGGTTCATCACTCTTCACAGGTTTCTTCGACATCGTCCTTTGGATCTGTTTCTTCCCAAGGGGAGGAATATCATTTGCCACTTCAGGATCTCTTTTTGGATTCTACATCAGGCATCTACCATTGTGATAGGAGTTTCTTCATTGTGGGGGGGCCTTCTCTCTTTCTATCTCTCCTATGGAGATCATTGTACATGTACTTATATGATAGAACCTGTCTATGGGGAGTATCATGTAATCCACCTCCTATCCTTCTTTCATTAGTACATCATATTCCTTTCTTTGCATTTTATTTTGGGGAGGATTTTTGTCCCCACTGGGTTTTCTCCTTTACCCCATTTCATTTAGTTTGTATTGCTTTTGTAAATGGGTACCTGATCAGGCCTAGTTGTCGGGACCCATATTTGCTTTCATGCATCTTTTTCTAGTGTTTTAGCTTCTTCCTAAGTTCATCTTAAGGGGGGGTGTTAGAGTAATAAGTTATTACACTTAATTAATTATATTATATTGGTTAATTAATTAAGACACTTATTCCTTTAGTTACTTAAGCTAAACTTAGGCACATTAATAATTGATTAATTATTAAGTGTGCACACTAGGGTTTCCCTTTTAGGGTTTCTTGATCTCCTTCATAAGGATTGATCTCTTTGTAATAATTGATTCTCAATAATACATTTTTACTTTGAGGTTTACAGAACAACATCTTTGGTTCTGCATGTCTTTTGCATGTGACAGGTGATTGCATGCAGGTGATCTTGGTTTCTAATAGTTTTGAGGACTTCCATAATCATTTGAAATAAATTTCAAATGAATTCATTTGATACCCCAAAAGGTAAATCAAAAGTGATTTTTTATCAGCATTTTGATAGTTGTAAAGGAGACTCGTTTATAGGTATGGTTTAAAACTAGTCAGGTTCTATCCAAGGGGGTTTGATCTAAGGTGGTTTGATCAAACCCTCTTCAATTGGAATCCTTGAAATGGAAATTTTTAAGGCTTAAATCATTATATTTTCTAAAAATATGTGATTTCGGCAAAAAATAGTTCCTCTTAGAAATTGTAAACCAGCTTTGTGGGATCACTCTCTTCATTGATTTTTTTTCTACTCTTTTTTCTAGTTCTTTTTTTTTTCATGGAAACTATATACATGAAATACACATTTAATTTCCTATACTTTAAGTTATATTTTATGTATATGGTTTCAGTATGTTTGAGAGTGGTTTCAAATTTGTAAGAGTTATAATACAAATTCTAGTTTTTTGGAAGATATTATAATTTTTTAGATTTAGTCAAATTTCAGTAATCAACTTGTCAAATTTCAGTAATTAGGAGGTCAAATTTCAGTAATTAGTAAGTCATAGATCATATTTATCTCTCTCATTATGTATCCCTTATGATCTAGACTTTTCTCTCACTCTCTCTTTCCCTCTCTAATTCTCTCTATCTCACCATTCTCCCTCTCTCACTCTCCCCCCTCTATACTTCTCTCCATCTCCATCTCTCCCTCTTTCTACATGTCTCTTTGTCTCTCTATCTCACCTATGTCTTCCTCCCTACCTATTTCCCTCTCTACTCTCTCTGTCTAGATCTCTCTCACTCTCTCTTTATCCCTCCATCTCTCCCCCTTTTTATCTCTCACTCTCTCCTCTCTATCTCACCATTCTCTCTTCGTCTCTCTCACTTTCTATATCTCTCTATCTCACCACTCTCTCTCTACTCTTTATCTCACCCCTCCCTCTTTACCTCTCCCTCCCTTTCCTATCTCTCTTTACTTCTCTTTATCTCACCTATCCCTCTCTACCTCTCCCTCCCTCCCACATCCCTTTCTCTCTCTTTTTCATTCTCTCATTCCCTCTCTACTCTCTATCTCACCACCCTTTATCCATCTCACTCTCCCTACCTCCCTCTCTCCCTCCTTCCCTCTCTACTTCTCTCTCTCTCACCTATCTCTCCCTCCCTCCCTACCTGTACCTCCCTCCTTCCCTCTCTACTCTATATCTCCCCTCTCCCTCTCTCTACCTACCTCTCCCTCCATAACTCCCTACTCTCCACTCTATCTCACCATTCTCTCTCTCTCACACACACCTCTATCTCCCTTCCTACCCTCCCTTCCTCCCCCTCTTTCCCTCTCATCCTCCCATCTCTATCTAACCATTATCTCTCATCCTCTCCTCTTTATCTAACCATTCTCTCTCTCTACATCTCTTTATCTCACCTATCCCTCTTTACCCCTCCTTTGCTCCCCTTACTCCCCTATCTCTCTACTTTTCTTTATCTCACCTATCCCTCCCCCCCTCTCTCTCTCCATCCTATCTATCTTACCTCTCTCTCTCTCTCTCACACACACACTCACATCTATCTCCTCCCTACCTCTCCCTCCCTCCCTCCCCTCTCTACTTCTCTTTATCTCTCCTCTCTCTACCTCTCCTTTCCTCTCTACTTATCTTTATCTTCCATCTCCCTATCTCTCCCTACCTCTCCCTTCATCACTCTCTCTATCTCACATATGTCTCCCTCCCTACCTCTTTCCCTCTCTACTATCTACATCTCATCTTTCTCCCTCTACCTACCTCTCTCTCACTCTCTCTCTCCCTCTCTTCCCTCCTCTTTCTCTCCACTCGCTCCTCTCTATCTCACCTCCCTATATCTTTACCTTTCCTTCCATCTCTACTTATCTTTATATCCCCTTTCCCTCTCTACATACCTCTCCCTCCATCACTATCACTGTCTCTCTGTGTCTTTGTGTGTGTCTCTATCTCACCTATGTCTCCCTCCATACCTCTTTCCCTATCTCTCACTCTCTCCCCTTCTTTCTATCTCACTCTCTCCACTCTATCTCACCATTCTCTCCCTCCCTCCCTACTTCTCACTCTCTCCTTCTCTTTATCTCATCATTCTCTCTCTCTCTCTCTCCCACCCTCCCCTAGTGTTCAGGGTTAAGGGTATAGGGCTAAGTGTATAAGGTATAAAGATTAGGTTTAGGATATTAGGTATAGGGTTGATGGTATTGGGTTTAGGGTTGAGGGTTGAGGGTTTAGGGTACAAGGTTGAATGTAGGGTTTAGGGTTTAAGTCTAGGGTTGAGGGTATAAGGTTAATTGTATAGGGTATAGGGATTAGGGTTTAAAATATTGGGTATAGGTTTTAGGTTATAAGGTACATGATTAAGGGTTGAGAGTGTAGGGTTTAGGGTTTAGGGTATAAGTATAGGGTTGAGAGATAATGTTCAAGGTTTAGGGTATACAATATAGGGATGGGGTTTGAGGGTGTAGGGATTAAGGTTTAAGGAATAGGTTTGAGGGTTGATAGATAGTGTACAAGGTTGTGGGTATAGGGTTAAGTGTATAGGGTATAGGGATTAGGGTTTAGGATATTCAGTATAGGGTTGAGGGTATTGGGTTTAGGGTTCAGGGTTCAGGGTACAAGGTCGAATGTAGGGTTGATGGTATAGGGTTAAGGGTATAAGGTTAAGTGTATAGGGTATATGGATTAGGGTTTAGGATATTGGGTATAGAATTTAGGGTGTAGGGTTTAGGGTATAAGGTTGAGGGTATAGGGTATAGGGATGAGGGTGTAGGGTTTAGGGTTTAAGGTATAGGTTTGAGGGTTGATGGATAGTGTTCATGGTTGAGGGTATAGGGTTAAGTATATAGGGTATAGCGATTAGGGTTTAGGATATTGGGTGTAGGGTTGAGGGTATTAGGTTTAGGGTACAAGGTTGAATGTAGGATTTAGGGTTTAAGTATAGGGTTGAGGGTTGAGGTTTGAGGGTATAAGGTTAAGTGTATAGGGTATAGGGATTATGGTTTAGGATATTGGGTATAGGGTTTAGGGTGTAGGGTCTAGGGTATAAGGTATAGGATTAAGGGTTGAGAGTGTAGGGTTTAGGGTTTAAGTATATCGTTGAGGGATAATGTTCAATGTTTAGGGTATAAGGTTGAGGGTATAGGGTATAGGGATGAGGGTTGAGGGTGTAGGGTTTAGGGTTTAAGGTATTAGTTTGAGGGTTGAGGGATAGTGTTCAAGGTTGAGGGTATATGGTTAATTATGTAGGGTATAGGGATCAGGGTTTAAGAAATTCAATATAGGGTTGAGGGTATTGGGTTTATGGTATAAGATTGAATGTAGGGTTTAGGGTTTAAGTATAGGGTTGAGGGTTGAGGGTTGAGGGTTGAGGACCTATAAGGTTAAGTGTATAGGGTATAGGGATTAGGGTTTATGATATTGGGTATAGGGTTTAGGGTGTAGGGTTTAAGGTATAAGGTTGAGTGTATAGGGTATAAGGATGAGGGTTGAGGGTGTATAGTTTAGGGTTTAGGGTTGAGGGTTGAGGGATAGTGTTCAAGGTTGAGGGTATAGGGTTAAGTGTGTTGGGTATAAGGATTAGGGTTTAGAATATTAGGTATAGGGTTGAGGGTATTGGGTTTAGGATTGAGGGTTTAGGATTGAGGGTTGAGGGTTGAGGGTTGAGTGTTGAGTGTTGAGGGTTGAGGGTATAGGGTTAAGTGTATAGGGTATATGGATTAGGGTTTAGGATATTGGGTATAGGATTTAGGGTGTAGGGTTTAGGGTATAAGGTATAGGGTTAAGGGTTGAGAGTTTAGGGTTTCGGGTTTAAGTATAGGGTTAAGGGATAATATTTAGGGTTTAGCATATAAGGTTGAGGGTATAAGGTTTAGGGATGAAGGTTGAGGGTGTAGGGTTTAAGGTTTAAGGTATAGTGTTCAGGGTTGAGGGATAGTGTTCAGGGTTGAGGGTATAGGGTTAAGTATATAAGGTATAAGGATTAGGGTTTAGGATATTGGGTACAAGGTTGAGGGTATTGGGTTTAGGGTTGATGGTTTAGGGTACAAGGTTGAATGTAGGGTTTAGGGTTTAAGTATAGGGTTGAGGGCTGAGGGTATAAGGTTAAGTGTATAGGGTATATGGATTAGGATTTATGATGTTGGGTATAGGTTTTAAGGTGTAGGGTTTAGGGTATAAGGTATAGGGTTAAGGGTTGAGAGTGTAGGGTTTAAGTATAGGGTTGAGGGATAATGTTCAAGGTTTAGGGCATAAGGTTAAGTGTATAGGGTATAGGGTTTAAGGTATGGGTTTGAGGGTTGAGGGATAGTGTTCAAGGTTGATGGTATAGGGTTAAGTATATAAGGTATATGGATTAGGGTTTAAGATATTAGGTATAGGGTTGAGGGTATTGGGTTTAGGGTTGAGGGTTTAAGGTACAAGGTTGAATGTAGGTTTTAGGGTTTAAGTATAGGGTCGAGGGTTGAGGTTTGAGGGTATTAGGTTAAGTGTATAGGGTATAATGATTAGGGTTTAGGATATTTGGTATAGGGTTTAAGGTATAGGGTTAAGGGCTGAGAGTGTAGGGTTTAGGGTTTAAGTATAGGGTTGAGGGATAACGTTTAGGGTTTAGGGTATAAGGTGTAGGGATGAAGGTTGAGGGTATAGGGTTTAGGTTTTAAGGTATAGGTTTGAGGGTTGAGGGAATAATATTGAAGGTTGAGGGTATTGGGCTTAGGGTTGAATGTAGGGTTTAGGGTTTAAGTATACGATTGAGGGTTGATGATATAAGGTCAAGTGTATAGTGTATAGGGATTAAGGTTTGGGATATTGAGTATAAGGTTGAGGGTATTGGGTGTAGGGTGTGGGGTACAAGGTTGAATGTAGGTTTTAGAGTTTATGTATAGGGTTGAGGGTTTAGGGTTTAGGTTTTAAGGTATAGGTTTAATGGTATAAGGTTAATTGTATAGGGTATAGGGATTAGGGTTTAGGATATTCGGTATAAGGTTTGAAATTAGGAATGAAGAGAAGAGAATAATAGTGAATAAGTAAAGGAGAGTAGAAAAGATAGAGAGAGGAGGAGGATAGGCAGAGAGGTGAGAGATGGGAGAGAGATAGAATGGGGAGGAGATAGAGGGGATGGTGAGAGGAGAGGTCTTAGAGAGAGGTGAAATATATAAAGAGACGAGGGAGGGAGAGATACATGAGATATAGAGAATGAGAGAGAGGGAGAGAGAGAGGAGGGAGGAGGGTGGAGAGATAGAGACAGAAGAGGGAGGGAGAGAGAGTGAGGTAGATGGATATGTTAGATAGATAGAAGTAGAGAGAAAAGGTGGGTGGGAGGAAGGAAGAGAGAGAGTGAGAGGTAGGGAGGGAGAGAGAGAGGTGAGATAGAGAGAAGTAGAGAGGGAGGA
>CM021100.1:973247294-973382465 GCA_007115665.2 Sequoiadendron giganteum
ATAGAGAGTAGATAGGGAAGAAGAGAGGGAGAGAGAGGGGGGTGAGAGAGAGGTGATATTAAGAAATAGAGAGAGTGGTAGGGAGTGATAGAGGGAGAGGGGAGATAGATATAATTAGAGAGAGAGATAGGGATAGGGATAGGGATAGGTGAGATAAAGAGATGTAGAGAGAGAGAATGGTTAGATAGAGAGGAGAGGATGAGAGAGAATGGTTAGATAAAGAGGAGAGTATGAGAGAGAATGGTTAGATAGAGAGGAGAAGATGAGAGGGAAAGAGGGGGGAGGAAGGGAGGGTGGGTGGGAAGGGAGATAGAGGTGTGTGTGAGAGAGAGAGAATGGAGATATAGAGTGGAGAGAGTAGGGAGTAATGGAGGGAGAGGCAGGTAGAGAGAGGGAGAGGGGAGATATAGAGAAGTGAGAGAAATAATACACCTTGTTGATTACTAAAATTTGACCTCTTGATTACTAAAATTTGACATGTTGATTACTGGAATTTGACTAAGTTTGATTTTTTTTAAGATCTTCCAAAAACTAGAATTTGCATTATAACTCATAGAGATCTGAAACCACTCTCAAACATCTTGAAACTATATACATGAAATATTACTTAAAGTATAATAAATGTCAACTTATAAATATTTATTTCATGTATATAGTTATAACTCATAGAGATCTGAAACCACTCTCAAACATCCTGAAACTATATACATGAAATATTACTTAACGTATAATATATTTCAACTTAGAAATATTTATTTCATGTATATAGTTTCTTTGAAAGATAACAAGAAGAAAGAGAAAAAAAGAGAAGATTTTTTTTTCAATGTAGACCAAAAAGTGAGTGCGTTATAAGACACTCACATTTCGTCAATGCATTCACAAAACATGAGAGTGTTATAACACACTCATGTTTCAATGGCAACACATTTTTGAATTCAAAAAATGCAAGTTTTTTGAAATTCAAATCATAACGCAAATGTGTTATAACATGCTCACATTTTGGATTGGTAATGAGCGAGCCTAGGCTTTGTCACTACCAACCCATAATGCGAGGGCGTTTTACTATAAAAAGCTCATGTTTTCGCTATTTTAGAGTAAAAAAGTGAATTGGCCACTTTTTGGCCCCCCATATTTCTACACTTATCCTTAAGTGTGAGTTGAGGCCTAGAATTGGTGAGAGTCTAGAGGGTGGATCTTGTGAGATTCATTGTTTAATGTAGGATTATGTACCATGGGTATCTTATCCTTATCTATTTTAAGGCTTCCAAGAATAACACTAGTCCTAATGGTGGAGATGCAATACCCACACTTTTATTGTCTTGAGTTATTAATTATCAACATTATATTTATAACTATGTTCTATGTGATTTATAGGTCATATTGGTGTATGTAACATCGAGTGTTTTTAAGTGTTTCAACTTCACTGTTTTTATTAATAGTTAATGTTGTGATTGTTGATTATGTATTGGTTGGAATGTTTTCCAAATGAGTTATGGTAGGAAATATTATGTCTTGTGTTTAGACCAACTATGTGGTTAGGGAATTTTTACATTCCTCTTTATATGAGTTGTTGGTTTTTTCTTGCATTGAGATATGCATATGACAACATGACGAGATCCTTGAAATTACTTGAATTATTTTATTGCATTGTTCTTTGCATTGAAGATGTTTTCAACATATTCAATAGGAATCTTAGTTTCATGAATTGGCAACAAAAAAAAGATTTAGATCTTAACCATTCCTCTAACATCATTTTTGTCTAGGTTTGTTGTCAAACCTTCTTACATTCCAAGAAATAATCATGATTGAGACACATGAGGAAGGGATAGATCCAATTGATTTGGGAGACCTGGAGCCAAAAGGTTTTCTCCTAAAGGTTTGGATTTATCATGGTCAATTTTACACCTTGCCTTGAGTGCCTCTTGTCTCCCTTGTTTTTATTTTGACTTGGTTTAATACCCAAAGCCCAAGTAGAATCACCTTTTTTCTTATTTTCTTTGAAAGATTATGATTTCAAGTTATCTTGTGGATGCACAATAGAATGATGTTCTTGTTATCAATGTTCACAATAGGAGTTATAGGTACACACTCAAGCTTATCAAAGGCAATAAGAGGTTCCTGAATCTCAAGAGTTTGAGAATTATTAGAAGTAAAAAGAGGGGTTTAGATAGAAATAATAGACTTACTTGACAACAAAGGAGCATGATTGTCATTAGCAATAACTAGAGGAACATTTGAAAACTCCCCAGAAAGTGGAAGATCTTGTACAATATGATCGTGTTGCTTATTAAAAATGTTTTCACCCTATAGTTGAATGTGAATTTTATGGTCCTACATTATTTCATAATTTCCTTGAATTTCTACCATCCTTTCTTGGTTTTCACTTTGATTATCTTGAAGTTTGGTAGACATTTCTCCCAAAATAGCAATATTTTTATTGGTGATAAGATTTTTGACTGGAGCTATAAAATAGTGAGGCTTTAAATAAGGGACCTCATCCTTAGGAAGAACACACAACAACCACCCATACTTGCGAGCACAACAACCCAGTGAGGTCACATAGCCTGTGAGCATACTAGCCCAGTGAGGGTCTGGCACATGCCTGAACACTTGTGAAACCAACAACATGAACGCCTCAATGATTCACAATCCATGAGCACATTGGATCAAAAAAGACATAAGTCTATGATCACAGTAGCCCAACAGAGATTTGAACCTTGGTGGTAATATCAACAATTCCATAACTTAACCAACACACTACAGGATCAACCCCCCCTCTCCCCCCCAAATAGCAAATTTATTTTCATTTCGAGTATTAACTTTATTCCCTTTAGGGTGTGGAGGAGGTTAGAATTTACCTTTCCTATGAACCATGGTAAGACCATCAACATTTGAAGGACCAACAATAAACCCTTGATTATCTTGCTTAATTGGTTGTTTACCTTTTTTGTCTTCTTGTGACATCTTCTTAAGAGAATCATCTTATTTGAATTGTGGGCAATCTCAAAAAAGATGTCTATAACGATGACATTCGCTACATCTGGAAGGAATGGCTTCAAAATCAAGGGTTTGATGCTAAATACAATCTCCCACTTGAATATTGAGAGCCTTTGGAAAAGGACTATTTAAATCTAGTTCAACATAGATACGAGCATAACTAGAGTTTTTTTTCTCTCTTTATTAATCTATGAAGTTCCTAAATAGGTACCTAAAGAATCACAAAATTTTTAAGCATTCATCTTTCTAGAAAATCAATGGCAAAGAAAATAAATGGATCTAAACCAGAATTTTGGATTGGAGTTCAATTATCAAAATAAAATCTGGATGCTAAGGTTTCATAAAAAGTCTAGCATCTTTGAAAAATAAGGATCTCCTTAGAAAATTCAAACATAATCAATGACATAATTAAATGAAACAAAAAAATACCCATTGACAACCAAGGTAATCTCCATGGCTCCTTTGATTTGCCAAGCTCTACACACCTATTCTTCAAGTATCCACAAATTTGATCGAACCCCCATGAACTTACAAATGAGAACATGTCCTTGGAAGAAAACTAAATCTTTTGCCAAGGAATCTGGGTTAAAAATAATTGTAGGAATTTCCTTACTATGATGAAGACATCCATTGATTTTTAAATCATCGGATTTTCCTTTGTCTAGAGAAAATTATTGTCTCTAAGCAAGATCTGCAAGAATGTTTTTTGCACTAGCTTCATACATAAAATGATTAACACTTCCCACAAACACAACTTATTTAAAGGAAACCTTAGAAGGATTATAAGAATCAACTAGGGAATCCTAAAACTCACAAAGTTCCTTTTAAAAATAAATCCAAAAGTACTTAGCAAAGGAGATAGGGGAGAGGACCCAATAGCTGAGCATGTTTCAATAGTTGTGATAGTAGTTGTTTATATAATGCCCAATATTTTTATCAATAGCAAAGGGAAAAAACATTGAAAGAATAAAGATCGAAATAAAAAAAAAAACAGCTACATACATGCAACGACATGCAAAAACATGCAATACCACTACTGAACACTCAAATCCTTGACACCCTTCCTATCATATTAATTTTTTATTTTAAATAATATAAAACACTTAATTCATTAAAAAAAAGAAAAGAAAAAGCAGCAAAAATAAAAACGAAACAAACTAT
The DNA here is from genome assembly GCA_007115665.2 of Sequoiadendron giganteum. Taxonomy (NCBI): domain Eukaryota; kingdom Viridiplantae; phylum Streptophyta; class Pinopsida; order Cupressales; family Cupressaceae; genus Sequoiadendron; species Sequoiadendron giganteum. The sequence goes on from CM021100.1 coordinate 973,251,453, forward strand.
TAATAAGCAAAACAATAAAAGCACTCGAAACACAAAGGTGAATGGACTCACTTCTACCTTAATGCAAAAAGACAATAATATTTGCACATTATAACAGAAAATGATCCGGCAACATTTTATATTCAGACTTTATACGAACATGGTGTCCTCTGGAATATCATTTCCTGCACCATTTTATATAAGGGAAAAAAGCAGAACCCAACGGTCAAATTTAAAAAATCTACCGAAAAAAGGCAGGGTTTAAATGAGAAAGCACAGGCTTTAGTGGATAAAATGCAGGATTTATTAGATAACCGCAGCCGTAAAGAGAGGGAAGTTTTGAACTTGTGTTGTGTGCTGCACCCTCCCCGTTATTCTATATGAGGCCCCCATTCAAAGTAAAGCAGTTTCAGTTATTTCACAGCAATAACTAAAAACACATTCATTTTCAGTCAGTTGCATTTCCAGTTGTTGGTAATCCACAGAGGTCCAGGCAAATGGAGGCTTGCGGGGTTTCCAATTCAGAAGTAGCAACTCAAGCAATGAATCAAACATCGTCATGGTATGCAATTTGTTTTTTCGTTTTGTTGGTGTTTCTAATATTTGTAATAGGCGTGGCAAATATGGTGCTTATAAACTTAACTGGGCTATTGAAAATTGTGAGTTGCTGTTTGTGTTTTTCTAGCTTGATTGGCATTCCCTTGTTTTAATTTAGCTTTTGGGAGTGTAACATTTTATGGGCCAGAACAGTTCCATCGGCAATCTTTCTTCCTTGAACAAAACTTCCTGCTTCTCATTAATTATTTTAGAAAGTACTTTTTCCAGCCTGTTTGCAATTACTGTTAATACTCTCTTAGAGATTCCATTTTAATGTCTGGTTGGTCTATATGAGTATAGAGGGTGGCTTCTTGTTTTTCTTCTGTAGCAATGCGATGAAGGTATCTTTTATTTCCTTTAGAATGCAATGTATGTTCCTTGACTTCTTGAATGTCTCTATTGCATCCCTCTGAATTATGTGCCAAATTTTCTGAAAGAAACTTGCTTGGAATCCAACCAGGTTAGGAGCCTTTTCCATGTGAAAGGAAAATAACAGCTTCTTTGGATTCTTCCTTTCGATCTTTCTGTATTAGCGCTGTATTTTCTTCTGCTGTTATGATTTTCGGAATGTTAGTAAGAAGTTTTACTTTCTCATCTTCAACGAAAAGGGTCTCAAAATGTTGAACTAATTCCTCCTTGATCTGCTTTAGGTTGGTGATTGATTTGTTTCTTGGGTCGTTAGTTTTCTTTTTTTATTGTGTTGCACGTGAGATATGGAAGAATTGTGTGTTCTTGTTACCTTCTTTCAGCAATGGTACCCTTGACTTCTGCTTTTAATACAAGTTCTAAATTTAAAGTACGTTATGTACAGCTAGTGCTTATTTCTCTTGACGAATGTTCTTAGGTTAATTCCTTTTACCTCATATATTGTTTGGATAACTGCCAATTTCTGTTCTGCTTATTTCTTCTCCTCTCCAACTTGGAGTATGTAATGTAGTTCAACTGGTGCTTATTTCGACCTTCTATATTGTTTGGCTAGATGCCAACTTTTGTTCGGCATATTTCTTCTCCTGGAAAATATTTCCAAATTCTAATGAATGCTGTAGCAAACATTTTAAATTCTTCTGGTTCCCAGTCTCACCACCCTTGGATACAATCTTCTAGAGCAAGGTCCAGCGATCGCATCAATTCAAGGTTGAAGCTTGGGCCTTGAAGTTTCTTTAATTTAGCTATTTGTAGGCTGATAATAGTTGATTGGTCAATTGCCAGAGAGTATTTATCAGAGTATCTTGGATTCTAGCACGATAGGGTCTATCATCCCCTGATTTTCCAAATCTGTGATCATTTCTATTCTAAACCAATTTTTTTCTTGAAGAAATAAATGGTAACTCTATATGAACATACCATGTCTTGTACAATTCTTTGTTTGCTCAGGGTATTATATTCTCAGTTATACCAGGAAATAGGCTTCGTCTTATACTACCTGGATAGATCTGTAAGCTGATGTTGCCTATGCTTCTATGTTTTGAGTGCCTCTTTTCATCTTCTTGCAGAATTCAGAGGCTTACCCTGTTTCCACATTTTACTATATCTGGGTCAGTTCTAAGATTTGTGTTTCAGAATCATACCATCCTCTTGTTCACCTGCTGAGTCGAAATTTTCTTTTGATGATACAGATTGGGTCTGAGTTTTCCTGTGTGGTACTGGTGACATGGTCATCCTTTATGTTCTTCTTTAGCTGTGTAATCTTGTCATCCAGAGGCTCTTTAATCATGTTTATTTTTGGGGGCCTTTGTTCTCACTGTTGTTTCACCTCATTCTTCCTGAGAGCTTTATTTAGTATACTTGCTTGCCATTTTTTGATTTGGAGATTCAGTTGCTACCTTTACCTGATAGCCATCGTCATTTCTTTTGGAACCCTGATTGTCTTTCTTTGAGGATTTCTTATAAGAAAGCCCTTTACATATCTTCTCCAATCGATCTATCTGAAGAGTGTATAAAAAGGTATCCTCAACTTCTGGAGGGATTAACTTTGTCAAAACCTTCTGTATCTTATTCTTTCCTATACTGCTTTTGCCATTATTTGCCTTCTGTTGCTGAGAACCCTGCATCTGGCAGACAAAACTTCTTATGTTCCTGAAAACCTTTGTATCCACTTTTTACCAATGAACATCTTGATTTTGTTGCTTTTCCTTTCCAGGGCAGTATCTCCCAATATGCCCTGTATATGACAGAACTTGCATGGAAGGATAGGTTTTTGTTATCAATGGTTTGAACCCATTCCATGGTTTTTGATTTTAGACAAACTGACTGGGGGGAAGATTTTACTGATATCAGGGTAGACTTCCACCATAAACTGCCATTGTTCTGTCTATGGTGAGGGTGACCATTGCATAATAATTCACATACATTTTTTTGAAAATACGGTTTCCATAATTTAAATGGAAGGCCAAATAGTCTTTTATCCTCACTGGAATTTTTTCCATGGGTAGGTTTTAGGTTTGAGTGATTCTGACAGGGGAGCAGATAAAGGCTATGATGTAGTCCATGATCAGGTACCTTCAGCAGGTAGCCAATCGAGACAGCCTCTCACATAGATATAGTTCACATACAGACAACAAGCCCAAGAGAAATTGATAACATTTAATTCAGAAACACCAACTTTACAAAGATAGCTTCAAGCTTAGTTCAGTTTGAGCACAAACCAAGAGATTCGTCACGTATCCAAATCATTATTACAAAACAGATAACTTCCACAGCTGACAGTTTACATAGGGATAATATTCAACCAAAACCTTCAGTGCATATGCAACACCACAAAAAATGCTACTGACTTCATATTTCAGACTAGATAACATTCCAGATTTCCTACGCCTTATAATAAGATATAAATTTCGCTATTGGCTTCACACTACAAAATCCTTTGCTACAACTGAAAAATCTACTATGAGTACTCCCTGACTCATCACTTCCAATTGGATTTTAAACCCGCTGCCTCCAACAATTAGTTACTTCCATAATTTCCTCATGCTAACTCCCCCCTCTGATTTCCTACACTCTATGTCAATTTATATTATAATGATCAGCTATCTTATTTTATCTAATACTATTTTGGGAAGAAGTGACTGCTGTCGATAGTCAAGGTGGAGTTGCCTTTGTAACAACCCATATCAAAAATTAATATCCACCAAAGTAAGGAAAAGTAACCATCAGGATTTGAATAAACTTCCATGTCCTCAAGCTCAGTCACTATCCCTATTGCCATTACTTTTTTGGTAGAGTTAATTACCTCTGTAACCGCCAACTTCTCATTAAAAACTAGTCCAAATGAGGATCTTTGTAACCATTGGATGCTCCTGCATCAGGATAGCTTTGCCCATTATACATGGTCCACTTGTAAGATCCTGTCTCTCTCCTCTCTTGTAGGCATTATGAAAAGGAAAACCCAATTGGTAGAAATCTGGCAAAGCAAGTGCTTGAAGGGTTCCTTTTATCGGTAACCCATTTCTTAATGTCAGAGAATCTAGGTCACCACTATTGTATTTGCACTTAAGATTGCGAGCCTTCAGGATATTGATGCCTTCCTTGATTCTTGCATCCTCTATTATAATCTCTGGTCTAGTATATTTTAAGGAAGAACAAGGCAACTTCCATCCAAGACTCTCTAAGGCAAAGTTACAAAATCGACATGTAGCGATTTCTCACAACAATATATATTGTAGCGTTGGATAGAAGTTGCCTTGTTCTTCGTGTCTTAAGATCTCTAGTGTAGTATTTTGGAACTAGTTTCCGCATCTTTGAAGAAAGGAACCTCCTTACCAGTCCCTATTTACTCCTCTTCTGGTTGCACCCTTGTAAGAGACCATGGAAGGCTTTGCTGCTTCACTCTGTTTGTTGCTCCACTCCATTTGCAAAATTGACATGTAGTGATGTCTCACTGCAATATATATTGTAGTCTTGGATGGAAGTTGCCTTGTTCTTCGTGCCTTAATATCCCTAGTGTAGTATTATGGAACTAGTTTCCGCATCTTTGAAGAAAGGAACCTCCTTATCAGTCCCTATTTACTCCTCTTCTAGCTGCATCCTTGTAAGAGACCATGGAAGGCTTTACTGCTTCACTCTATTTTCTGCTCCACTCCATTCACAAAATTGACATTTAGTGATTTCTCACTACAATATATATTATAGTCTTGGATGGAAGTTGCCTTGTTCTTTGTGCCTTAAGATCTTTAGTGTATTATTTTGGAACCAGTCTTTGCATCTTTGAAGAAAGAACCTCCTTACTAGTCCATATTTACTCCTCTTCCGGTTGCATCCTTGTAAGAGACCATGGAAGGCTTTGCTGCTTCACTCTGTTTGCTGCTCCACTCCATTCAGATAATCGTATATCTTATCCTTGTCTTAGTTACCACAAACAAAGGGGTATTTGAATTTGGGACTTCTACCTTGTATTATCTGTTGGGGTTGCTGAACTGAGACAGTTTTACGCCATTGTTTAATCTTAACACTTGATCATGTTTCTTGGGTTTTTCTAACCTGGCTCTATATTATAAAATCCATGATGCTTATGCTGCACCTAACATGTTGGATGGGGTAGTTTACCTAATTCTAACACATTATCATGTCTCCTTGGATTTGAACCAGGCTGCCTGTCATGAAAGCCCCAATACTTTCAATATATATGTATATGTATGTTTGGTAACGTAAACAAACTTATATATACACCTTTACTTTTATCATCTTGATGATGGATCATAGAATGTGATTCAAAATGTTGATGTTGAAAGACTTACACAGTTTACTCCAATTAAGCTTTCAAAAGACCAAAAGGCATCAAGAGCTTCAAAACTTCGTGGTCTATAGCTAAAATTTCAATCTTTGAAAACTAGGGCCAATCAGAAAGTATTTTTTAATCGAGAAAAAGCAAGGGAACACATAACAAGCATAATTTAATGCAATAATCTGTTACCCTGGATATTGTTATCAACAATTTTAATTGCTTTTGTCTGAAGCAGCAATTCTATTTCAAATTTATTCAACAGGGTAATTGACCATAATGTGTCCTGTTCTAAATCTTGGTATAACACCTAGATTAGCTGCGCTATCAGCAGTTCTATTATTTTCTCTTTAAACATGGTGAATGGAGATATTTTTTGATAGGATCCCATATTCTCAAATTATCTTGGGACAGCCTGAAGACAGCAACAATCCACTTCCCTGTTTCTAGTCACATTAATGATAAGCATAGAATCTCCTTCACAAGGGATATTGTCCAGGTTGTGCTCTTTGGTTAGAGCTAAGTTATTCCCCAAATCTCTAACAAAGCAAAAGTTTTCCTATCGTTGAGTATCCCTACACGCACTTGCCACTGCAATTCCAAAATACTAAAATAGCTTGCAGTAGCCCCATCAAATTTAATCTTGAAATAGTTGCTTTATTCTTAATGATTTTCTTTTCCAGTTCCTCTAAATCTATATGAACCTCATTAAGTATTTTGTTTCTCCATGTTACTGTAGCCCAAGGAAGGATAAATCTCCAAGTCTCCTTATTTTCAGGGTTGCTTTTATGGGAAGGGTTTACTTTTGTCTACAAAGAACTACCATCCTCAAAGATTTTCAATCTTCTGAATGTGGTCTCCAATCTTGGAGACAGGAGGGAGAATTTTAATTTTTAATCAACCAACAAATATTTTAGTTCGTGCATGATTTCAAACACACAATTGAAGTGAGATGACCTGTTTACTTTGTATATTTTTCCAAACTTAGTTAAGATTATCGTCAATTTCATATTTTTATTTTAGGGTCCTCATTTTGTACCTGCCTTTGTGTAATTTGTTTTTGATGGCTTCATCTATTTTACTTAATACCCGGATGTTTTTTTTTCCTGAAGTACCATACAAACTATTATACGATAATATAAAAAATGAAAACTTTCATGGCAAATATTCTGAATTCATAAAAGAATATTAACTTTGTGTTGGCTTTTTCTATGGAATCCAATGTTGTACGATAATATAAAATATGAAAACTTTCATGGCAAATATTCTGAATTCATAAAAGAATATTTACTTTGTTTTGTGTTGGCTTTTTCTATGGAATCCAGATTTCATTGCTTCGGTGATTAAATTGGCGAGATTTAGCCCTTTTGATGATATTTAATATTAACCTTTGGCTTTTATAAAAGAAAGAACCATTCACCCAGAGAAAAACCTTGTTAACATAATTGTGAAGAACAAATTTTAGATTGCAACATAAAGAGGTGAATGAAGTTATATAGGATAATTATTTTCTAAAATGCAGTCTCCGTATATGTCTATCATTTAAATTTCATATTCGAACACAAAAGAGGAAAATGAATCTATATAGATTTTAAAAATAATAAAAAATATAAATATATTCAAACTAAAATAAACAAACTTGAATGTAATATCCCGCCCTGAACGGAGATATTTGCTAACTTTTTCTACCCTTCCCTTTGTTTTCAGTTTTGAAGTTTTTAAAGATATTACCAGATAATGCATAAAATTGCAGAACAATAAATGTTGAAAGCAAATATTTCAAATGATCAACTCTGATTAATTATTGCTTGAATTTACAATAAGATCATACTCGGATAACAACTTCTGATCAGCAAGTAAACATTTGAAAACTTCTGAAATTCTTCTCCAATGAAACACAAATGTGACCTCTGTATGAAGCCACCAATCAACAAACCTCAGATGATCTTTCACACCCTTGGTAAGCTCGATACAAGAAGCAGCTACACTCTCCAAGATCGTTGCAGCTGAAAACCTTAGGTCTCCACCTCCGAAATGCAAAGCACAAAGCCAATTTGATAAAATGATCCAGAATGAATGATGGAATTCTTTTCAATAGCCTTTATATATCTTCAATTTGTATTTGGCCTCATCTCATATAATTCCACTTTAATTTCATTATTTTTCCCTCCATTTGGTGCACAACAAAATAATATAAAGTATATATATTAATAATCACTTATATCTCCCTTGAAATTGACACTTTATATTATTCCTCATATGCACTTTATAATTTGACTTTATAATAATTAAATAACCCCTTTTAATAATAAAGTCAAATAACATTTAATGATGTGCACTTTTTAATTATTATTTAATTATTAATAAAGCTTTACTTTAATAATAATTAAAACTCCATAAATAAACATCATTCATCAATTCTGACTTCGCCACCGGCTTACCCACTGCACACTTTGCCCATTTGGATGATGCCTTACTAAAAATTGTAAGGTGGGTCTCTAATGTCCAATTGACTTACTATAAATAGTAATTATATGCAAATAATGCCAGAAAACCCTGAATATCAATTGCCTCAGAACATATGAAGGATCTGGAGATGAAAACACAGACAACTGCCTTCTGGAGAGCCAAATAACTTGACAATAGGGTCCTCTAATCACCAATATTAGCCTACAAGGACCCATTGATAGGCCAAATCCTCTAACTCTAATGCATGCTCAAAATGGGGACATTACAGTCCACCCTCCTTGAAATTGCTTGTCCTCAAGCACTCGCAACTAAATTGAAAACATCACTCCATCAAAGGCCTAAGGGAAGAATTGTAGGATGATCCACCTGTCACTAAATAAATCCTGGAGCACCAGCATAAACACATCCGCGCAAAATATCCCTGGATCCCAAACCTAGAATGGAAGTCTGCCATGCATAATATCCTCAGACTTTCGTTGCGCTCTTCTGTTTCCAACTTCACTATGCCGAGAGTGGTGAAGCAACCCAATGGGACTTGTCCAATACATAGTGCCAAACTTGTCGCCACCTGGATCCCAAAACAACCAAACCTCACATCCATCCGCCATGAAAAGACAAAAATATTTGGAAGCATCTGCAATACAATATCTCTCTACAACCTCTGCGAAACTCCCATGGATGTGATAACTAACCAAGCCATCATGCCCACTTCCACGACAACCTCCCTAAAGCCCTGCCTCCAATTGAAACCCAGAAGTGGCAAACTCTGTCAGGTACACATCAGCATGATGGTAATCCAACCTCTAATCCTGCAAGTAATCCCTTGCAAACAATTGAGTCGGGTACTTGCAGCCTCTAGTCCCATCTTCTGAAGATGGCAACTCTCCATCCCACAATGGATGGTATATGCCCTGAGCCAATCCACATTGACGTAGCATCAAATCCTCCATGTGTGGACTAAGGGAGAAGTGATGAGCACTCCTCACTATGCAGTCAAGATAAAATGCTCCCACCTCTGTCAAAGGCTGACCATCATAGCTATGGGGAACACACTCCTTATCACTCTCATCACTCTCAACACTAGAATCAGAAGATGGCTCATGTCTTTGATTCCGAATGGCTAATTGGGTAGGCACTCTGGCAACCCTCTCAAACTCAATAGCAAGATCCCTATCATGAAGCAAATGGAGGTATTTTGATTTCAATGCCTCCAAAGCTGTAACATACACTCCTGTTTTTTTTATTGGAAATCCCCTGCTTGCTGGTTTGTTTGTTTGTGTTGTTTTATAATTGTTTTCAATGCATTTGCAGAAGAAGATAACATATAGAGAAGTTGCAAATGAAAGTAAACACTAGAAACTAAAACCATTCATTGGAGATTGAAACAAACATCATAAACTTCCATTTTCTGTTCAATATCAGAATAACACATTGAATATATCAGACCTGGTTAAGCTTGTTACAGCAGCAATGAAGCTTCCAAGATAGCACCAAACATCACCGACATTAAGTCTTCAAACACCAAATTATTCCAGTACCTAGTCCACCATTTTTAACACCCAAAGTCTCACCAACCAAAACCAAGGTGTGCTGGTCTGAACTGTGATTTTATGCAGCAAGAGGGCAGCCTTCCTGTAGAAGTTCGATCTGCTTTAGATAATTCAAAGACTCAACCAAAACGCACAATCTTGTGCTCAAAACGATTGGCAGGAGATGACTCTTCTAATGCTCAAATACCCATTTTGATTCAACAAACCATTTGAAAGCTGTGAGCATAAACATGAAATCTGGTTCAGAAGTGCAATGCCCAAAAAATGCTAACAAACACACCAAAAACTTCACTAGTCACTCCAAAACTGAAAGCAAGCCAAAACTCTCAAAATACTGCAAAAATCTTCATTGTTTATTTCACCAAAATCAATCCCATGAAGCTCCTGTAAATCTCAATTGATTATGAACTCCAATATCTGATTAGGGTGGATATTTCACCATCGAAACCAGCCAATATGATGGAGGGTTTTCGTCCTCACAATGCAGCCCAAGCAACCAAAAGGAAATTTGGCAGCATTTCAGTAAGTCGTCCAAGCATGAATAAAAAATGAGAGCCAACTTTAAAATATAAAGCATTAGGGCGAATGGACTCCAAACTCCTCTTAATTTCTCTCTAAAATCCAACGCCATCTCCAAATGAAATATTTTAACATTTTAAAATGTCCTTTATCCACCTCTTATGGCGTCCAACTTAAGGAGGCAATAAAATATCCAATAAGATTTTAGAAACAACTTGTCTCATTAGGCATAAGGTACTCCTCAATGACCACCTTTTTTCCCTTTAATATAATTTTGTAATTGAACTTTATAAAATCACTTAAGTTGTCAAACAAGTAAATATTAAATTGCAACCTTAGGCTCTCCAATTGAAAGCTGGATAATAATGCTGCTGCAAGTACACTAGCCTGGGACCAACTCCCCCAAAGGTGCCTTACTATAAATAACACTGCTATAAATAGTAAGTGTATGCCAAACACTCCAAACTGCGCGAAACTGAGGACCAATGAAGAAACTGTGAACAACTGAAGATAGCAATGTCAAGACCGACCACTGTTAGAAATAGAAACCCCTCAAGAAATCCCCAAATTGAACTGCTAAAGATAGCATTTACTATAAATAGCATATTGCTAAAAATAGTAAGTGACTCCAAATGCGTTTTGAGCACAAACTGGGTAGCCGTCACAACTTACTAAAAATAGTAAGTCCGGAAAAGGTTGTCAGATGTAGATGCATGCCATACCACTGCAAAGCTCTCTGAAAACCCAGAAAGTATCAAGAAACCAAACTTGCATGCAAACCCCTGATCGAAATGCATGTCACATCCCTTTGAAGCTCTTTGAAAATGCAGAAGGAATCCATAAACCAAACTGCAAAACTCCAACATGCCAACCCCTGAATCCACAACCGAAGCCTCCAAACAGTTGGAAACCCTAATTCTGCATTTGACTGGCCTACGGGCGTCTGGGAATGGGCTAACTGTCATCGAAAAGCGTAGTGCTAAAAATGGGGACATTACAGTCCGCCCTTCCCAATATTGCTTGCCCTCAAGCAATACCTCCACAACTCCAGAAAAATTTAAACTGATCTGCACCAAAACCAGTAGGATCCCAGGGTCCCATGTCCGTCTCACGAAGGACCCACCATGTCGATGCTACACCACTCTGATCACATAAGTGAAAGCATTGTGCCAAAACTGCACTAACCTCCCCTGTAACCCCAAAATGTTACCATCCCTGGAACTCAAGCTGAAGAAACTGGAAGAACTGAAATCAATACCATGCAGTATCTCATGCCCAAAAGACTCTGAGTGATCAATACCAACAATGCCACGGTCTATCATAAACCTGGGCAATGGGAAAAATAATCTACCCAACTCAAAACCAAACTCCTCAGCAAATCTCCATATGGTATCTGTCAAAGCGACGCCTGCATAAGTGACTTTTCCAAATCTCCTTGCAAAGAGGGAATCAATCCTTTGCAAGAGCTCAACAAAATCATTCCCATGTCTCCATATAAATTTGCTGTCTCGCTCGAAATATTATGACACAACCATGGAGACTTCGGAAAACTCTTACAGTTCCTACTCCAATAGCCACTGGATGATAAACCAAAGCATGTGGGGGTTTGTTGTCCTGAACCAATATTGTGAGAAAACTATCAAAATTTGCATCACAAACCTCCATAAAATGAACCTGGAGAGTAGAAAAGGTCTGAAGGAACCAATGACCACTGCTGTTCAAGGCTGGGATCAGCGAAATACAATGCACTCTACACAAGGAATAATAGCAATGCCATAGGAATCCCCAAGTATGAGCATGTGAAAAGAGCATCCTGTCGCACTCAATCATCTCGTAAGTGGCTGGGAAACACACCCAAGAAATTTCCAACTGATATCTTCCACCTGCTTGACAAGAAATGATGAACCAACTCTCCCGAACGAGAGTAACTCCCCATGTAAAGTGGCTGGCCTGCTCTAAATCAGCAAGCTCGTGTCTCAAAAATTGCCCCTGTCTAAGCCAAAGATCACCCCCAAGAGTAACTATCTGTTCATCGCTCCAATCCACTCTTAAAATTTCTTTCCAATCTATTTGTTGATGTACCAATGAGACCACCAGATGGCTGGTAAGGAAGATAACAGCACCACTAATTCAGAAATTTTGATCCTTATCCCTCCATGAATCCCTCCAACCACTCTCAATAAGGTGTGTCATACCATGCCGAGGATGCCAAACAAGGATACCCAACCAAGAATGATTCCCAACACACCGGGAAGAATACACAACATGTCTCCAAGTGTCCATCATAACCAACTGCACTCTCAAAGAATTAGTGTCTTCTCTCAAGAACCCCTGAAGCCTAACCATGAAAGCATTCACATCTGAAGAGCATGGAACCAAAGTTGTCTTCAATCCCAACTCCAAAAATGGACTAGAATGAGCCAAAACGTCATTCCACTTAGAGGATGGATGGTCAAGGAAGTAAACAATCTGTTTTGGTTCTTCTTTCTCCCCTTCCTCCTAAGTAACAAATCTGAATTCTTCACTCCTTGCTGCTGCCATGAAATTACGAGCAACTTCTAAGACTTGTTTGGGCAACACCTTGATGTCAAAGATGTTGAAATCTCCCTGAATCATCACTTCCCTTGTGGAGACTTTATCCTCCAACCCACTTATATATTCATTATCAAATAGCCTTGGAAGATTGCCACTCACCAAGTGTGAGATGTCCTCATAGACTGATATCTTATCATCAATACGCTGGAAATCATACCCAGTCTCATGCTCGGTCACTTCACCACATGTTTTATCTTCCATCACAAAGAGAGGGTTATCATAAGTTTCTTCTGCACCCAATTCAAAGAGAGGATTGTCAAGAACTTGGAAGTCATCCCCTCCCTCTTGCTCACTCCCATCTTGCTGATCCAAATCTGTAGATGCAACTTCTGATCTTTGTGGAACATTCCCCAAGTCAAACTCTTCTTGAAGACTATCAAGCTCTTCAATTACCTGTTTGATTTCTTCAACTCTTTGTTCATTCTCTTGTTCTTTGAAAAGTTTGAAATCAGCTAGCTGCTCTTCTACCTCCATTAATGCCACTTGAGTGTTTTCTAATATTTCTTTTGTTGACTCAAGCTCAAGAGTAAGCTCATCGACCTATCTCTCCTTTACTTGGAAAACACCAATGGTCTTCTTTGCAATATCAAAGGCATAATCTCGATCTCTGGTCAAGTGAATGTATGCTGGTTTCAATGTCTTCAAAGAATTTTTGATAAGTTGCAAATTTGGGAGAGTAGCTTTACCCCTAACTCCTTTCTGTCTCTCTTCAATCTGAGCCTTCCAGTAGAGTTCTTCAATCAAACTGTGTGTGATCAAATTGGGATAGAGCTTGCACTTCTTTTTCAACAAATACCTTGAATTGACCTTCCCACTCATAAAAATGCAAAGATGGTGGACTATTGATAGGCTGCAAGAAAAAATCAGAACTCTGTTTTGTGTCTTTGCTGCCCTCATAGCTGCTCCAAGACTCCCTTTTTTCACCACCCACTACCTGAGAATGCTCAATATCATAAATAGGATCAGACTCTACTATTTCTTCAAGCCTTTGCTTAAAATCAGAACTCTCATTCTTGTTTTCAATGACTCCATGGCTATCCCTAGTTTCACACCCCACATTGTCCATGTGATGACATTGCTCAACATCTAGATGATGATCAGCTTCGTGCACTAATAAATCTGATTTTTGCTCAAGGACACCATCAAACTCTTAAATATTAGGAGCCTTATAGACTTCTAAATCAGCTTCCACTTCTCTATCACTTTGATCGAACGAGAAGGCAGCCCCAAACTCAAGCATAGCGTCACCACTGGTTGCTGATATAAAGTCCTCATCAAGTTCTGTTTCATCATCCGGATCAAAGGGAAATTCATCCCACACAGGTTCTTTGTCATCCTTAGGTGTTGTGAACTTTATTTCACGACCCGCTAGCTTTCGCGGTTATCGCTCGCAATTTCTCGGCGTTTAGCTTCGCCTTGTCTTTTATCGCTCGCAACTTCTCGGGCCTCCTAACGGAGATTCTTGCCGCTCCGTATTGCTTTGCCTCTACCGAGTTCCGTGTGCGTGACGTGTGGCTTTCTCTGGTCGTTTCCCGAGTTGGGCCCACTATGCAATTATCTTCGCTCGGCGTCACCCACGTGGCTTCCTCTCAGAGCTTTTTGCTGGTGCGTCCCTCATTCATTTGCTAGGCTCCGTTTGCTCGGCGCATGGCGTATTCTTGTGCGTCGATTTTCTGGGAGTTGCCGCCTGTGCCGTTTGTTCTCTCTTGCTGCCGCGTTTTCTTCTTTGATGCCGCATGTCCTTTGCTGCTGTTGCATGGCCTTCTTTTCTCGGAGGACGGATTTGCTAGCGTGCTGCTGGGCGATCTCCCTATTTGGTGCTGGCTCGAGGTGATTTGGAACGTCGATGCTTTGCCAGAGCATCTTTCTCAAGGTGGCTTTCAGGCGGTGGGCTGGCTTATTTAAGCAGCTCTTTTTCTCTTTTATTAGATTCTTGTTGGATAGATAAAAACTTCCCGAGCACTGGGAATAGCCTCTGTAATATTTTTATTGAACTTGAAGTTTGCAAATTGTGCCAATCAATTTGGCCTTTCTGTTTTTCATGCATTTGATAAGATTGTTAGACTGTGCTGTTATTTTCTTATAGCATATGAATGCCTGTTCTTCAGCTTTTGTAATCTTTTACAGCTTAATAAATACAGACCATGTTTGAACTCTTCTGTGTTGGCCGAAGTTGTATTAGGTTATGCTATGCAATTTAAAGGTATTTCTTATGTCTGAAGTGTTTCAGGATAATCTATTTGATAGACAACAATTTATGGTTCGAGCCTTTGCTTTCGGCACTGTGCCCATGTGGTTTCATTCATGATTTGGCGCATCGCCATTAGTCTAGATTTTAATATTTCTTGTTGTCTTTCTAAACCTTTTACCTCCCCCACTAAAAACGAAGAGCCGGCTTCAATAAAATCCGAAGGTCACTTAGCTAAGCGTACTATGTCCCCTAGTAGCTAAGTTTCCGCGAGGCCATTCATAGCATAACCTAATACTTTAAAGCAGGAAAAAATAATTACATATTTACAATTTACAAACCCATTGCATAAGCAGAACTAATTAAACTTTTTAAGGTGTATTCCATTAACTGGAATACCCAATAACTGGAATACCCAAGGCATTATCTTCCATGTCTTCTAACTCGAAAGAGTTAAATTGTTTGCACTGAACAATCTTAGAAGGCCCTTCCAAGAGACTATCAAACTTTCCGTGCTGGCCAGGCTTTGCCCCGCGCTCGTTGAACTTGAGCACCAAGTCCTCGCATTTTAGTTCTTGGTTAGACGTCTTTCTATCAAACCACTTCTTCACCACATGTTGGCGGCTATTCATGGCCTCGAGAGCATGCTCTCTTTTCTCTTGTACTTCCAGTAACTCGGAAAAACGCACCTCCATGGCTCCGTTCTGCTCGATTTCAAGAGATTTGAGCAATTGGAGAGCAGGGATTTCCATAGCAATAGGCAGCAATGCCTCCTTCCTGTACACCATCTCATAAGAGGATGTCTTTAATATCTACTTGGGCGTGATACGGTCTGCCCACAGCGCTGTTCGGAGGTTTTTATGCCACTCCCGCTGGTGTTCTGAGCCTATCTTTTTGATTAGCTTGATGAGGTTTTTATTTGTAGATTCCGTGAGGCCATTCCCCTGAGGGTAATAATTAGAAGAGGTTTTCAAGAAACCCCATATTTCAATGCAAATTGGCTCATCTTAGAGTCGAGGAAAGCTTTAGCATTGTCGAAAATAATTGTTTTCGGCGGGCCAAATCTGGCTACCAACTCCTCCAAGAAGTTAACAATCTCTACTTCCGTTGCATTTTTTAATGGCACTGCCTCTGCCCATTTGGTGAAGTAGTCAATTGCTGTCAATATCCACCTGTGTCCAGCGGTACACAAACAATCACCTTATTGTATGATATCAGGTGCCGGAACTTCATAAGCCCTTTCACAATAGCAAAGGCCTGTTTTTTTACAAAATTGTACCTTACCTCATACTCCTTTAGAGTGCGTGAGTAGAAAGCAACATGAGATTCTTTTTTATCCTCATCATCCTTCTGCATAAGCACAGTGGCAATACTGTTGCCACCACCAAAAACATACATGATAAAGTCCTTTGACAGGTCCGGGTTGATTAATACAGGGGCTGAAGAAATAACCTTTTTTATAAGCTCAAAAACCTTTCTGGCCTTCGCTGTCCACTTGAAAGTCTGGTCCTTTTTTTAGCATCAAGGTAATCGACCGAACGATCCCTACAAAATCTGCAATGAATCGACTGATGAAGTTGACCTTACCCAAAAAAGATTGCACTCCCTTCTTGTTTACGGGTAAGGGAAGCTCCCGGATTGCATCAACTCTTTCTGGATCAATGGCAATGCCCTCCTTCGAGACAACATATCCCAATAGCTTCCCTTGGGGGACTCCGAACACACATTTCTTCGGGTTCAGAGAAATCCCGAATTCCCGACACTTCTGGAAGACAAGCTCTAAATAATCAAAGTGATCATCGACGGATTTTGAAAACACTGTCAAGTCATCTAGATAGATAAGTATAATCTTATGTATTAAATCCTTAAAGGCAATATCCATGGCTCTCTGAAAGGTGGCTCCGGCATTTGAAAGTCCAAAAGGCATCTTGGCATATGCATATGTTCCCCACTTTGTGGTGAACGCTGTTTTGTGTTGGTCTTCTTCTTTTACACGAATCTGATTGTAGCCCGAAAAACCATCCAACATTGAAAACATTTCAGAACCAGCTACGGTTTGTAGAATTACCTCCATAGAAGGTAGGGGGTAATGATTCTTTAGGGATGCCCTATTCAAGTCTCGGAAGTCTACGCACAGTTGTATATCACCATTCTTTTTTCGGACTGGCACCAGGTTTGACACCCAAGTGCTATGTTTGATTGGGAACACTATTTAGGACACAATCAATTTATTCAATTCTTGTGACATAAGTGACTCAATCTTCAGGTTCACAGGCCTCTGTCTCTGACGAACTAGCTACGCTCCTTCCGATAGCTCAATTGTATGTTGAATAATCCCGGGATCATATCCCTTAAAATCATCATATGACCAAGCTACTATGCTCGGATATTCCTCGCAGAAGTGCTTTAGCCTGTCTTTATTCTTCTGAGATACTTCCTTATTGACTGCCGTGACACTTTTCTGGTTTTGGCTGGGCTTCCCCACAACGTGGTAAAAGTTTAACCACGGCGGTCAGTAAGGAAGTATCTCAGAAGAATAAAGACAGGCTAAAGCACTTTTGTGAGGAATATCCGAGTGTAGTAGTCTGGTCATATGATGACCTTAAGGGATATGATCCCGGGATTATTCAGCATACAATTGAGCTATCGGAAGGAGTGAAGCCGGTTCATCAGAGACAAAGGCCTGTGAACCCGAAGATTGAGTCACTTATGTCACAAGAATTGAATAAATTGATTGCGTCTCGAATAGTGTTCCCAATCAAATATAGCACTTGGGTGTCAAACCTGGTGCCAGTCCGGAAGAAGAATGGTGATATACGACTGTGTGTAGACTTCCGAGACTTGAATAGGGCATCCTTGAAGGATCATTACCCCCTGCCTTCTATGGAGGTAATTCTACAAACCGTAGCTGGTTCTGAAATGTTTTCAATGTTGGATGGTTTTTTAGGCTACAATCAGATTCGTGTAAAAGAAGAAGACCAACACAAAACAGTGTTCACCACAAAGTGGGGAACATATGCATATGCCAAGATGCCCTTTGGACTTTCAAATGCCGTAGCCACCTTTCAGAGAGCCATGGATATTGCCTTTAAGGATTTAATACATAAGATTATACTTATCTGTCTAGATGATTTGACAGTGTTTTCAAAATCCGCCGATGATCACTTTGATCATTTAGAGCTTGTCTTCCAGAAGTGCCAGGAATTCAGGATTTCTCTGAACTCGAAGAAATGTGTGTTCGGAGTCCCCCAGGGGAAGCTATAGGGATATGTTGTCTCGAAGGAGGGCATTGCCATTGATCCAGAAAGAGTTGATGCAATCTGGGAGCTTCCCTTACCCGTAAACAAGAAGGGAGTGCAATCTTTTTTGGGTAAGGTCAACTTCATCAGTCGATTCATTGCAGATTTTGTAGGGATCGTTCGATCGATTACCTTGATGCTAAAAAAGGATCAAACTTTTAAGTGGACGGTGAAGGCCAGAAAGGCTTTTGAGCTTATAAAAGAGGTTATTTCTTCAGCCCTTGTATTAATCAACCCGGACCTGTCAAAGGACTTTATCATGTATGTTTTTGGTGGTGGCAACAGTATTGCCACTGTGCTTATGCAGAAAGATGATGAGAATAAAAAAAAATCTTTTGTTGCTTTCTACTCGCGCACTCTAAAGGAGTATGAGGTAAGGTACAATTTTGTAGAAAAGCAGGCCTTTGCTATTGTGAAAGGGCTTATGAAGTTCCGACACCTGATATCATACAATAGGGTGATTGTTTGTGTACCGCATCCTAGTGTGCGGGAATATATTATGGAAGGAGAGATCACAGAGAAAAGAGCTAACTGGATTACCAAGATCTTAGAGTATGATATTGAGATCAGGTCTGTCAAGACTGTGAAGGGAAAAGGACTGTGCGAGTATCTTGCCGAAAACAATGAACCAGTGACAGAGCTCGAAGCCTTGGAACCTGTGTTACTGAATGAAGAAAGCTTCGAGGGAGATTGGCTGGAGGCTAGGATAAACTTCATGCAAACAGGAAGGTATCCCACCAATCTCCCTTCTTTTAAGAGACGGTTCTATCGATTGCAGAATAGTAGTTATGTTCTCTTAGGAGTACTTTTCAGAATAAATTTTAATGGTGTCTTGCTAAGATGTGTGAATGAGGAACAGGCCAAAAGAATATTAGATCAATATCACAACGGCCCAGCTAGAGGGCAATTTTCTGCAAGAACTATTGCAATTAAAATTATATGTGCTGGTTATTTTTGGCCAACGCTATTTTGTTGGCGTCAGAACTAACACCTCTGGAGTGTGAGTTTGTACGTACAGCTATGCACACTACGTAATGAGTGCTCTTCAAATTAGGAGGGGAAGCTCCCTCGTTGTGCTAGAATGCATGGAATAGAAAACTAAACTAAATCCTATCTTTTTGTTCTCAGCTGGTAGAGGCACAAGGTTAAGAAAACCTAGAACGTTGCAGCTAAGTATTTTTTGGTTTCGCAGATCATCTAACTACAACTAAGCTAACTTCTTTAAATCTATCCAGTTTCCTCAAGAAACAGAGCATGAGGAAATGGAGCAAGAATGTATTATACGATAAACTTCAGGTGCGGGCTCACAACATGAAGGCAAGGGAGGCGCAACTATTTGCTAATCCGGGAAGAAGTTTATTAAAACAAACAAATAAACGGTAAACCTGGTACAACTTCACAACATGAAGGCAAGGTAGGCGCAACTATCTGCTTGGCTGAATGAGTCTACTATCACACACATCAAACAATAAGCTTTAAGTACAGTTTTGCAACATGAAGGCAAGGTGGGCACAACTATTTGCTCTTCTGAATAGGCTCATGATAAACAAAACACAAGGTAAGCAACTGGGACAGTATATTGTATAGACGCAATACGCATGCAATAATGATCAAACCAGCAACCCCATTTAACTAAGATTGAATAAACACCATGACAATAACATGAAGGCAAGGTAGGCGCAACAATTTATTATAACAACAATCACTCTTTGATCAGATACAATAATAGCAATACTACAAATGATAAATTACAAATGAGCTTAAAGCTCTTATTTATAGACTTCAAGGTGTAGGCAACCCTAAAATCACCTTGAGTCAACTAGAGTCTTGCAGTGCATGCAAGATCTTATTCCTAAACCCTAATTGAATGAAACTAACAGTTAATTGGGAAACTATCATTAGTTAACTAAAACATCTAATCTAAATGGACAAGGTGCAACGTGCACGTCCTTATTGAAAGCAAGTCAACTGGAATGCTATCATCAGTCAATTGAAAGATCTAATCTAAGCTCTAAGTGTATGTAGATGTTTCCAAGAAAAACATGGCATGCAATGTGTAACAACCAGTTAACTTGGAAAGAAGCATCAAGTTTAACTCTTGTGTCTAATGTCTATCTTGGAAAAGGTGGGACGTCTGGAACTGAAGTTTACTGGCCCTGATCTCTGGCAATCAACCCATCCACGAAGTTGCTGACTGCATCACCCTCTGGGGAACTGAAGCTCTGACGGAGAATCCCATGTCTATGCAGCATGTCTTCTCCACTAGTTATCTGACACTGGAACTCACCCTTACTCCTGGTCGCTTCATCAAACAATGTTGACATGACTGTAAGCTGATTCAACTTGCAGCCAATGGTCTCACCACTGAAAATATTGTGAATAAGTGCTTGGAGCTCTAATTGAACATTAGTAAGCTCAACATAGTCACCACCCACATGCTGATACAAACATGGTAATTGAGACACAAAGTTTCTCACATAGTGGAGTGCATTAGTAACATGCACTCTCCTCTCAGCCACTTCAGATGCTATCTTTCCTTCTATCTCCGCCTTGAAGATCAACTGTGTTCTCCAAACGTAGACATCTTCTTTATCCTCTATATCTGTGACTACGTCAAATGACATTCCCAGGTTAGCAATAAGAATCTCATCCCTGGGTCTAGTGATGGCCAAATCACGCTCCTCCTCCTGAAGTCGTAGACGAAGCTCGCGTGCATTATACCGCAATTGGTACAAGTCGGAAAGTACAAGGCGGCCTCTAGCAATGAATTCCTCCTCCCACTCATCCAACCGCTTGCCATATGCAACCAAGTGATCAATCTGACCTTGTTCTGCTGGTGGTTCTAACATATGTGGAAGCGTGATGACAACATCCCTTGTCCTATGCACAAGGTTGGAAATGTATTGGCGAAGCTGCTGTATTTCAGCCATGAGAGCTGATTTATCTTCACCATCCTTCACCATTCTATCCCTGACACTATCTGTAGCAACTTGTAGGAGGTCAATATCTGTCTGACGAGTACTTCTACCGAAGTTGACTGTGATAACTTCGAAGTCTTGTGCTTCCATCTCGTCCAGACTCTTATCTTCAGGCGGTGCAGCAGTCTCAACAATAATCTCCTTCTCTGCATTCCTTTCAACGTGAACCTGTTTCTTGATCCTCTTTTCAGGCACATCTTGATGGTCATGATCGAAATCTAAATGATCAAGTACATAAGATGGCTGTCTCCTTTTTCTTCCCAGTTGACTCTCAAGCCAAGACGAATCCCGACTAATCCCACTGGAATGATCTGTACTGTTCATAGGATCTGATGAAAGTGAATGTGTAGAAGGGGCACTGTGAGGAGGTGAATCCACGTCCAAATCAATGTGAATTGGAACTGGAGGCTGCTTTGGTGTTGGCGACGGTAAATGCGTTTGAACCTCAGGCTGTGGTGAACTATGTACAACTTCTACAACAGGCTCTATATGTGGAATCGCAACAGGTGCTTTTCCCTTTGAATTACTAGGCGCTGGATTCTTCCTAGGTAGGTTACTCCTCTTCTTCTGCTTCGGCTTTGATGAGGAGGGTGGTATATCTCCTTCTGGTGGCGGCTCTGCTCTAGGCATGGATGCCTTTCTCAACCTTTTGCTTTCTAAGTAAAGTGTACTATTCTGGATGACCCTACTCGATCTCTCCTTCACTGATGTGAACTCCTTGGCATACCAGTTCACTAACGGCAGTGGTTGTCCATCAACTTGCTCTCTGTAAAATTGAGGAAGTGTATCTCCCTCATCCTCTGACAATCCTTCCACATCTTCTGCCAAGAAGACAAAAATCTGCGGAAGAGAGAACCTGCTAGAGCTACGTCTGCGAACTTCAAAATCATCATTGCAATTCACCCAGTAATCTTCCATCGTAGGTTTGTGATAAGAGAGATTACCAAGGCGAGCTGCGTAATGACCCCAAGGATCATATGTGTGTGTATCACTCAGGTACTTGAGTTTGAGATTTTCTAACTCTTGACCTATAACCTTAGCATCAACTGCCGTCTTACACCAATACATCCGGAACTGCAAAGGAAACTCAGCAGCTGGTTTACGCTTGTTGCGCAAACGTTTGTGAACTTCATACAGCTGCCTCAGGAACTCCATGAATATAGTTTTATCCGAAGGATAACGTGGTAACATGGCTGCTTTTCCTGTGTATCCATAGGCACAGATATAGGTGTAAGTAGGAAACTGAATGTACCAGTCTGCCCAATTCTTCATCGCTGCTCTGGCAACTGTTGAGATGCGAATGTGCAACTCCCGGTCCAAATTCCTCACTATATATGTCAAGAAAGCCTCTTGTACACGTTTAAAATGACTTTCAGCCTTTGTGAACTCAAGCTGGTCATAATAACGATAGACTTTCTGTACACTGAGTATGCCCATCGTGTTCAACCCGTTAAACTGATTTTGATAAGCGATCAAGTACACCAGGTAAGAACACATATGAAATTGATGCGCAACTAGGAAACCGATGATTTGCTCATGAATAGCATCGTTGATGAAGGATGCCCAGTCATAATGCTCCTGCCCCGAGATGATTCTACCAATGATATAATACATCAAAGGGTGAAATTTGTTTGCATCTGCATGACCTGAGACACGATTGAGCAGTGTAATCAAAATACCATATTCATCCTTGCACTCACCACGACCCAAGTTGTTTGGCAACTTGTTCTTCTTTTGTTTTAGCCACCTCTCCGTCATCTTATTCTGACATTTATCCAATTCAGCATTGAATGCTTGTTCGCTCTGACTCATGGAAATAACCAACCCATCTGGATGTTGAGGAATATCCAGACTTCGCTCGATATCAAGGGGTTTGAGACTGCATATGACACGTCCATCTATTGACCGTATCTCTCGTGTAGCGGAATTGTAATGGTTGATGCAAGATATTACAAACTCCACGCAATGCACTGAAATAGGTATGGAAGCGGCCTTGAGTAAACCGGATTTCTGAATGTTCTTGATAACCGAATCCCTGATCTTAAGTGGATCCAAAACTACTTCCGGCAATATCTTATGTAGATTTGTATCAACTGTCCCGATGAAGTTATGAGCTATGACCGACTTGGTCTTGAATTCGAGCTGAGTGAACTGCATTCTGAAAAACTCGCCTGTTGACTGTGAACACGGCTGTATTCTGACAACTTTTCTGGAAAGCCAAAAATAGCCTGCTGAGGCTAAAATTAGCTTGTCGGATGAGAATTTTTACGGAAAAATCTGAGATATGGGTTTTGTCCAGAAAGTGATCCTAAGACAACCCATAATGTCAAAAATGTAAAAATCTGCCCTTTACTCAGCCATGCAAAAGAATTTCGGTTGAGAAAATTGAAGCTTCAAGAATAGATGTTCTGGAACAAATTTTTCTGAAAAATTCTGACACATGGGTTTTGTTGAGAAAGCTCTTCTGAATCAACCCATATACTTTGTTTTACCAAAATCTGCCAACACTTCGAACATGCGAGAGAATTTAAGATGAGAAGATGGAAGAAATCTAGAAGAGAAAAGACGTTTTTTATTATTTTAATTGTTTTTTTTTTTTGTGCCTTCTTTTTTCAAAATCGCCACTCTGTCTTTGAATTTGATGCTGAATCTGGACTTGAACCTGCAAAAGAATTTACCTATCGCCTTCGAGCTTGATTCTCTGATGAAAATTCACTAATCTCTTTGAGGAAATTCGAACTTTCAAAGCTGTGTGAATGAGAAAAGATGCCATGCTTGGTTAAATAGATGAAATCGTACCCTCATGCATGTATGCTTAAACCCTAATTGTGAAGAAGAAATTCAATTGGCCCTTCACCAGTTGAACTGCCACTGTCTCTGAGTCTTAGACTAAAAATAATATTTTAATATTTAAAACATGCAAAGAACCAAAAGTGGCGCCAATATTTATCTTTTGAAGAAATTCGTCACTTTCAATGCTCTGCATGCAAAAAATATTTTTTAATCATTTTGCCAAAAATAGCCTCTTGCTGTGCTCAACACACTTCACTGATTCCAAAAAGTCAAATTTTGATCTTTTAGGCGTCCATCTGCAAGAGTTATGAGATTTTTTAAGAATCTCCTATTTTATAGCTGACTACGAAATTATATCTGACCATGTTCAACTCTGATTTCCGGATGACTGAATGATCTTGCGACCGTGCTAAGATATCCACTGTGAAGCCTGCATAACAAGGATGAAATGTTTGCTGCGAGCAACAACTGCTAAAATCATCATCTGACACCTTAGAAAATTAGGCGCCTCTGATTAAATTGATGCATTGATTCCAGACTTGGCCATTTCTCCGTATTACCTTCTGATGCTTCAAACTGCTATTGACGGTGAATGATGAACCCTGCTGACTGGATAGTGGATTCATTGAGTGACGGGAAGTACTCTGCATCCAATGACTGTATGTAAGGTATCTGAAAATTGTATTAGGAACCCCAAAAGGATGGGCGCCCCTATTCTGTGATAGCACAAATACCATTTTGACAAAAGTGTCATTTTTATCCGAACACCATACTTTGACGCTTGATACTGGGAGTTAGAATGCTCCGATTCGCATGCCGTCTGTCTTTCTGTACAGTTTGGTCAACTTGCAAGAGATGTTCTTGGATACGATGAAGCCAAAAAACTGCTTCTAAGGCCTTTAAAAGAGAATCGCCTTTTTCAAATAAAATTCTAGCCTTATACTTCAAGTCATTTTTTGAACTGTCTTCAACCACCTCCACTTTACAGCATTGTCACCTTGACCTTGCACGTACGAGCTCTCGCCAAATCCCGGAGGCTGTCGGCTGGACTCGTTGAATGGCTGGAGTAATTGCACACAAGTCTTGTGAAGATTGCAATTGCAAATAACTCCATCTGGCAGGCCTAAAGGCTGGGCGCCCCTAGCCTACAGATGTGTAGCTTTGTGTAGCTATGCTTCACCATCCTCTGTTTTACGTGCTCGGTAGAACCTTTGTCATGATCACTCAGAATGCCGGATCGTCTTGTGAATGGGTGCATCACGGAGCTGGACTGAACTGGAAAAGATCTTAGAAAGACCCTCTTTGCAAACTCATCTATCTGACAAGTCATATTCAAGGGCGCCCCTGGGCTACAGGGGCACTCAAACCATCTACTAGCAACCTTTTCTCACATGTATCCCGCCTGCAGTTTCAACCTCTGACGTTCATAACTGGAGTTTTGCATTGGATATGCTTCCGCTTGATAGCTCGTTGAAAAGCTAGACTGATTCTGCAAAGACTGAATCCGGTAATACACACATGCATCTAGATCTGGGCCTTCAAAAAGAAGGGCGCCCCTGGGCTACAGGGGAGTGGATATGTATTTCTAGACTGACCCCTTGTGGAAAACACTCTTCGTAACCTCTGCTTCTGTCTTCGTTTGCCGGAGTTCTGTAACTCGGATGATCTTGCTCCATGGCTAGTCGGAAAGCTGACTGAAAACATAAAACAATGAATGTGTTCTTCATCCAAAGCAATCAAATCTTGACCTTCAAATGGAAGGGTGCCCCTGGGCTACAGGGGAGCGGATTTGCTCTGAATTCATTGATTTTCACCATTTTATACTTTGCAAATGCTGTATCCACTGCTGAGTTTTGACCATGTTGAAGTGATGTGAATGCCGAGGTGTGTGTATGACTATACTTCATCATTTTCACAAGTACGGACACTATAAAGTTGATTTCCACGTTGATTGCGCAAGTGTCTACTACGTTACATAGTGAAAAGTTCCCAAACTTAGAATGTTTTAGCACATTTTGCCAATCTGAAAATCCCCTCCATCAAAAAGCATTATTTTCAACATCTTTCTTTGTAGAGCGTTCTTCTTTGAGTTTCAGGCTTAGATATTGATACCTGGTATTGGCCAACTGCCATTGACAACCTCAGAGGTCCTAACTTTTCTCCTGAAAAAGTTCTAACTACCCACCAGCCTTAAATTGACTTTTAACTGAAACTGACTTCACCACAGTGATCGTGATGTGAAATAAGCGAATCAAAATTAATTTCAGCCAATTCTGACAAGTTCCTATTTTTTAGGGTTTCGAGCTAAAAATAGATTTCGGAAACCCTAATTTTCAAAATTTTCAAATTTTGCCAGTATCTTCCTGGCACCACACTGACTAAAAGCCCATACTTTATTTGCCCAAAAACTGAGTTTTGACCCCACTTTTACAAGGTTTAGACCATTTTTAAGCAAAATGCCTTAATGAAGCAAAAAAAAATAAAAAATTGGTTTGGGTACAACATATTCAATGACTCATTTTCATTAGTAAAGTCTTGCAATGAATGCCGATTTTATGTCGGAAAAAGAAAGAATGTTGCTATGCCATTAAGACCTATAGTAGTGGAGGAACCTTTTGCTCAATGGGGTCTAGACTTCATTGGAATGATTAACCCTTTTTCATCAGCTGGACACAGGTGGATATTGACAGCAACTGACTACTTCACCAGATGGGCAGAGGCGGTGCCATTAAAAAATGCAACGAAAGTAGAGATTGTTAACTTCCTGGAGGAGTTGGTAGCCAGATTTGGCCCGCCGAAAACAATTATTTTCGACAATGCTAAAGCTTTTCTCGACTCTAAGATGAGCCAATTTGCATTGAAATATGGGGTTTTCTTGAAAACCTCTTCTAATTATTACCCTCAGAGGAATGGCCTTGCAGAATCTACAAATAAAAACCTCATTAGATTAATCAAAAAGATACACCAGAGGGAGTGGCATAAAAACCTCCGAACAGTGCTATGGGTAGACTGTATCAGGCCCAAGCAGATATTAAAGACATCCCCTTATGAGATGGTGTACGGGAAGGAGGCATTGCTGCCTATTGCTATGGAAATCCCTGCTCTCCAATTTCTCAAATCTCTTGAAATCGAGCAGAACGGAGCCATGGAGGTGCGTTTTTCCGAGTTACTGAAAGTACAAGAGAAAAGAGAGCATGCTCTCGAGGCCCTGAATAGCCACCAGTAGGTGGTGAAGAAGTGGTTTGATAAAAAGATGTTGACCGGGAACTAAAATGCGGGGACTTGGTGCTCAAGTTCAACGAGTGCGGGGCAAAGCTTGGCCAGCACAGTTTAGTGCAAACAGTTTAACTCTTTCGAGTTAGAAGACATGGAAGGTAATGCCTTGGGTACCAGTTAATGGAATACACCTTAAAAAGTTTAACTAGTTATGCTTATGCAATGGGTTTGTAAATTGTAAATATGTAATTATTTTTTCCTGCTTTAAAGTTTTGGGTTTTTCTCAGTGCTGTTTGAAAACGACAACAATATTGCAAGAAATTGAAATACTTTGTAAATGAGCCAAGATATGAAAAACATGAGTATTATATTATTGCCGGAACATTTACATTATATACGGTAGAGGCCAGTGGTCTTGTATCAAAATATACATACATATCCGCTCATGGGCGGGAGGCTGACAAAAGGGTAAAAAGCAAAATTGGGATTATTTTTCTTCTCAAATTCTCAAGCAGAGGATGGACCAACAACAACAGCAACTGGCGGCGCAAGGTGAGGGAACACCATTCTCTCGAAATCCTCGTACCACTGGAGGTTTCAGAATGGTTCGATATGATGTATCCGAATGAGGAAGTAGCAGCTAGCACGAACCTTGGATCGATGTTCTTTGTGGGTCTCTAGCTCAAAGTCGAACATAAAGGGCCTGGTTGGCACGGGTCCTCCATGTAGCAGCAGCCGACGCAGGTTGCGAACAGAAGGGACCCCACGATCAAATACGATGGCCTGTACTACTTACTCCAATCCTCCAAGGTAGCGCCGAGGGAAGACTCGCTTGGTCAGCTTCAGAATTTTGCGTTTGGAAACGTTGATATCCAGAAGCGAGACGACGAAGTGAGAGCAGATGTTGGTGTTCACCTTGTATTGATCCTCATATTCTACGCAGTCTTTGCCAAGGACCCATTTGATCGCCTTTACATATAACAGGTTCTTTATGCCTATCATGCGCTTCAGGCGCCTACACCTGATTTTTCCTAAAAATGCGGCCTGGGTCTTTTTGCAAACTAGTCTAATCAACGTCTCCATTATTGCTTGCTACTCTAACTTGAGAATGAAATTGCTAAGATTAACTAGGGCCTACTAAATAAGAATGCTGAAAGTAATTGTGATTAGCAAAGTTGCTAGGGGCCCTATTTATAGATTGGTCGGGGTTCGCCCTACGAGGCTAGCTATGATGACATCAAAGGCAAATGGTGCTATCAGGCCTTGATAATCAGTGCCGCGGCGTGTGTGTTGATGTGAATGATCAGGTACAGTTGCAACTTGCTTCGTTCAAGTTGCCGAATTAAAAAAAAATAGGCCAAGTGCCTGCATGAGGAGTTGTCGTCCTGATAGAATCTAGGCAAATATTTTGATAAAGCCGTTGGGTGATGTGCCCAAGTACAATTAGGAAATCAGTAAATGCGAAAGAATTTACGAAAGATATGGCAAGGCCGTCTTGGTACTTTGTCCAAGAAAAATCAGGCGCCACCTCATGCGAAGTCATGTCTCTTAAATTTGAGGAGTATTTTGGCAGGTTGGCGATCTCTTCGCACGCACGAAAACGTTGGAGATGCATGTGGCAACTAAATGTGAAAGGCTGGCGCGTACACTTGCTAAGCCGTTTTTCACGAAAATCAAAAAGCAGGTTAGGCATGCGAAAGACATTTATGGTGAGAATTTGTTAAAAGGTGAAAACGGCTAAGTCATTTGCAAAGAGAGAAAGCGTTTTCAGAAGCTAAGTCATTTGCAAACTTTGCGAAGCCTCTTGCAAATACAAAAAGAAAATGGCTGAAATTGCAGGAAGTTCAACACAGGTCTTGGTCCTCGAGAGCATTAATGAGCGAAGATTGACGGCGCCCTGCGTAGACATATATGGCCAAGAGTCTTATGCTATTCCAGGCATCCCAACAAAGCCATCCTAGCCCTTTACCAGTCAACCGGACCAGAAAATACTTGGCATGGTTTCTCCTAGAAACCAAGCCCTAGTATCAGAGGATTGGGATAATGTTTTGGATCCTGAGTTATCTCAGAATCGCAAGAGCCTAAGGGAGCCTGCATGCGAAAAATGAAGAAATTGTTGGACCCTTTCCACAAACGTCTATGGGACTGTGGGCTTCCCCAATACATGGTTCCTCTGGTGCATTATTGCCCTTTACCAGTCAACCGGACTAGAAAATACTTGGCACGGTTTCTCCTAGAAACCAAGCCCTAGTATCAGAGGATTGGGATAATGTTTTGGATCCTGAGTTATCTCAGAATCCCAAGAGCCTAAGGGAGGCTGCATGCGAAAAAATGAAGAAATTGTCGGACCCTTTCCACAAACGTCTATGGGACTATGGGCTTCCCTGGTACATGGTTCCTCTGGTGCATTATTGCCCAGAAATTGTGGCAGCATGCTCAGCAAACTTCGATCCTCAGACCAGAGTTATAAGCGGCCCTAATTTGAGGGTAGTTATCAGCCCCCAAGCCCTGCAAGATATGCTATGCGTCCCGTTCCCTCTACCTAAAAATGTTGAAGATTTTGACGTAAAAAGGATGCAGGAATGCTGGAGAACGTTCCGGATGGCGCCACAATTTTATTCCACTGAGACTGCTCAGCCGACAGATGTTGCAATACCTCCCAGATTCCCAATTGCTTTGGGTGCTTTAAAATCGGGGTTTGCTTCCGTATGTTCTATGTTGGCGTTGGTTTGTGGGCTGGATACAGACAAGGGTGTTTTCGAATTCCAAATGAGTCTCAGCTTTATGCTGAGGAAGAACAACATGCCTTCGCTTATGGACTTCGCAAAGGTTATTGTTGATGGGATGATCCAACAGTTGCAGGAATTCGAAGTTTGTTCTAGATTCAGGTATTCTTCTTTCTTGGCCTACTTGATTTTGCATCAGAATCCTGACTATTTCGAGCAATTCATGGCCCTGGTCGTTTTCGACGAAAGTGGTGCACAGAAGCCAGTGTCGACATGGACTCCCGTCCTGTTGAAAACTTTCGATTATTACGCATTTTCGGATTCGTTCCTAGCTTCGACCTTGCGGGCTTTGGATGGATCTGGGAGCAGCATATCCGTGCGTTTGACGCCAAGACATAAATCATGGTTGGGAGGCCTCTTGCCGCCTTGCGATTGGTTCTTTGGTACGGATTTCACTATGCTCTGTATGCGAGGTTTTTTCCAGGAGCCCTTCCGGCTCCCACGCATTGTTTCCGACAGAGTGCTGGCCCTGGAGGCGTTGCGGCAACTGAGTAACGTTGAGAATGACTACTCGGGAGGAAGGCATTTGACTTCCTATTTGGTGCTGCTTGTCATGTTCAGCTCGATATCGCTAGTGAAGAAGAAGAGCTCGAAGGTTAACAACTTGGAGGTATTGTACTCTAAGTTGGGTAGTCTTGGGCTGGTAATTATAAATGACACATGGCAATATAACCCGGAAAACAATCTGTCAGAGATTGGCATAAAAATTTCACACCAGCCCCGGCCATTTTGGGACCCTCGGAGAAATGTTGAAGAGGGGAATTTAAAATTTTATGTAGGCTTTGAATATTTGCCTACAAAAGAGGGGCGACCGCCATGGTTAAACTTTTACCACGTTGTGGGGAAGCCCAGCCAAAACCAGAAGATGAGCCCGTACCTATGCAGCCAGTTGAGTAGGCTCAGATGGAAGCCCGAAAGGGTTAGAGACTTCTGGATATACAGGCAGGAGATAAAGACAACAAGCAGCCTTTTCCAGGAGGTTGAGTTAGACAATCAATTTGACGACATTTGGGTGCACGAGCATTCAAATAGCGAGAATTCCCCAAACTCTTCGGTTTCAGAGAAGTATTATGAGAAGGGAAGAGCTGCCATGGATCTCGGGGAGGAGGTAACACAAAATGCCCCTGTCGCTGAAAAGGATCCAACACATGAAGCAACTGTTAGTAGACATCATTCCCAGCAGGAGGACTCTTCACACACACAAGCGTCAAAGCCTTCCAGCTCCTCTAGATCGAGTAGGAAGAGGCCAAGGAGTTCCGGTCGTAGACAAAAGGTTATTGTGAACCTTGAAGATTCTCCGGAGGAGAAGCGCCAGCGAACGAGAGAGTCTGCTAGAGGGGAGGAGTCGCAGTAGGAAGAAGCGGTGGTATCAGCTACAAATCTTCAAGAACCTCAGGTATTATTTCCTCCCTCTTCTCTCTCTTCTATGTCTTTGGTTTCCTCCTCATTTGCCCCTGCTATTTCATCCACACCAGCTATTCCTATTGTTGGATACTCGGGGCAGTCAAATATTTTCCCTCCCGGTTTTCCATTTCCATCCCCTATTTTTTCATTCCACCCCTGGAACACAATTGGTCGCCAGTCCTGACCTTATGAGCCGACAGTTTTCATCCCCGAGACCCGGCCTTTCAGTTGGTGCTTCCCTGGCCTTTCCTCATACTGTATTACCATCATCTCCGAGTGGCCAATTTATTCCACCCTTCTCCCCGGTAGTTATTACGAGGCCTAGCAAGTCCACCGATGCGTTGAGCACGCTTTCCTTCCCACTAGCAGTCCCTCGGGAGTTTCCTTTTGCTGGTGGATTGGGTATTTCTTCCCAAGAATATTTTCCGCAGGTGGATGCAAACAAAAGCGCCCGCGCAAGCTGAATTCAAAAAAGAGGATAAAAGGATGCGGGCAGACAGACAGAGCCTCTTTTGCAAACGGTATTCCATGAAAGTCAGAATTCATTGATGTTTGCAAAGATCACCCCCAATGTGATCAAACTGGTCGGAGAGATGCTGTCGAGTGATTATTCTGTCAATGCCATTGGGCTGGACTTGCATTAGGCTCGTCCGCAGGATAAGGTCGGGTTGATGGAGGAGACTCAAAGGGTAGTGACCACCGACTACCTTAAGCTCAATCGCCAAGGAAAGAAAAAGGAGGAGCAATTGAAGGAGTTGAAAGGCAAAGTTGATATTTGGGCAAACAAGTATAAGGCCTAGGAAAATGAAATTAACCGCCTACTGTCCGAGAAGAATGCCTTGGAGGGCAAAGTGAAGGAGCTTCAAGCTTTGGGCGCAAACGTCGTTCCGTCCCTGCAAAATGAAATTGAGCAATACCGGGCGAATGAGGCAACTCTCCATGCTGATTTGAAGCAGAGGGATGACGGCATGAAGTAGGTCCGACAGAGCACAAATGACGAAGTAAATGAGATGAGTGTCACTCTAGAGTCAGAAATCGAAAAGAGGAAACAGGCCAAATTGGCCTTGGAAGAGAAAGAGAAGGAAATTTCCACTCTAAGGAGTCAGCTGTCCACTTTGGACGGAAGATTATCGGAGCTAAGGGCAGACCTGAGCAGCAGAGTTAGATCTTTTGAGAGCCCAACCTCCTGCACCACAAATGAACTCGTTGAAAATTGCCAAGGAGTTATACGCATCGAATTGGGATAAGGTCAAGGTATTATGCCTTACTTTGCAGCCCACCCCGAAGTTTATGGCGTAGGCAACTGGCCTATGTGGAACAGTTAGTGAAACAATACAGCAGGTGCAGGAGATGACTTCCGATAAAGTTCCGGAGGCTAGGCTTTTGTTGGGTAAGCTGTATATGGCTTCGGATGAGGCTCTGAGCGGCGTAGGTATTGAGGACCGGACAACGACGGCTATGGGCGTGAACATTCTCATTTCCATGCACGAGGCCGTCCAGCATGTAGCAGAGTGCAGAGCCAGATTGAACCAAATTACCAGTGACATGCGGGCAAATTTTTTTCGCTTAACTCAGTGAGGCCTCCCTTCGCCCTTCATCGCAGATCAAGCGGTAGCAGGTGTCGAGCACATAATTGCAAGGATCGAGGAGAAGAAACAGGACACCTCTGTTTTCCAATCTTTTGATCAGTCTCTGACCGCCGAGAATATTGAAGGTATCGTGCATTAGCTGGCGCAACTCTTTTTCCAGCTTGAATTAGAGGCGAAGGTATCTGGCGGATTGCCTTTTAAGGCAATCATTGATCTCAAATTGGCGCATGAAAATCTGCGAGTCCTCTCCGCACCTTCAAATGTGGTTTGGATCGGTCTGCAAGTTGCCCTCTCTAAGCTGTGAGTGATAATGGGATGTTGAACCAAGGTTTCTGGGGTTCTTCATTCCGCAGGCGAAATGTCCCTGTGAGTCGCCAAACTGTGAACTTTATTTCACGAACCGCTAGCTTTCGCGGTTATCTTTCCTTCGCGGCTTCGCCTTGTCTTTTATCGCTCGCAACTTCTCGGCGTTTGCCACGTGGCCTCCTAACGGAGATTCTTGCCGCTTCGTATCGCTTTGCCTCTACCGAGTTCCGTGTGCGTGACACGTGGCTTTCTCTAGCCGTTTCCCGAGCTGGGCCCACTATGTAGTTATCTTCGCTCGGCGTCACCCACGTGGCTTCCTCTCGGAGCTTTTCGCTGGGGCGTCCCTCATTATTTTGCTAGGCTCCGTTTGCTCGACGTGTGGCGTATTCTTGTGCGCCGGTTGTTTGGGAGTTGCCGCCTGTGCCGTTTGTTCTATCTTGCCACCGCATTTTCTTCTTCGATGCCGCGTGTCCTTTGTTGTTGTTGCATGGCCTTCTTTTCTCGGAGGATGGATTTGCTGGCGCGCTGCTGGGCGATCTTCCTATTCGGTGCCGGCTCAAGGTGATTTGGAACGTCAATGCTTTGCCAGAGCATCTTTCTCAAGGTGGCTTTTAGGCGGTGGGTTGACTTATTTAAGCAGCTCTTTTTCTCTTTTATTAGGTTGTTGTTGGATAGATAAAAACTTCCCGAGCATTGGGAATAGACACTGTAATATTTTTATTGAACTTGAAGTTTGCAGATTGTGCCAATCAATTCGGCCTTTCTGTTTTTCATGCATTTGATAAGACTGTTAGACTGTGCTGTTATTTTCCTATAGCATATGAATGCTTGTTCTTCAGCTTTTGTAATCTTTTACAGCTTAATAAATACAGACCATGTTTGAACTCTTCTGTGTTGGCCGAAGTTGTATTAGGTTATGCTATGCAATTTAAAGGTATTTCTTATGTCTAAAGAGTTTTAGGATAATCTATTTGATAGACAACAATTTATGGTTCGAGCCTTTGCTTTCGGCACTGTGCCCATGTGGTTTCATTCATGATTTGGCGCATCGCTTTTAGTCTAGATTTTAATATTTCTTGTTGTCTTTCTAAATCTTTTACCTCCCCCACTAAAAAACGAAGAGCCGGCTTCGATAAAATCCGGAGGTCACTTAGCTAAGCGCACTATGTCCCCCAGTAGCTAAATTTCCCATAAGACTGTTGCCTCGTGCAAAATCTTGCCTCAACAGGTGTCATCACACCTGGATCCCAAATGCTATGGGACTGATTTTTTTGATTAATAGGAAAGTGTTCATTGTCCCCCTCTTGGAGTGTTGACTCTTGGAATAAGGCACTATGATCTAAAAACATGGTAGCCCCCAATTGACAACCAAGATTACTATCATTGGTATGAAAATAAGGCTCTCCAATAGGTGCTGTTTTGAAGTTTTTAGTAGCATCAAACTCAACATTATTGGTAGCAACCTTCTCAAAGAGATCGTTCTGTAGCTGTTCCATGCAAGCTTCTTCTCCTATGGCAAACTCATAACTTACTTTATGTTCTAATTTTTGAAAACCTCCGAGTTATCACAAACAACATTACTATGGCAATGGTCATAAGTTGACTCAATGGCACCACCAATGTTGCCCTTAACCTATTCCTCATTAGTGAACTCATGAATCTCAAAACCATCATTGAGTGAACCCAAATTAGGATGCAAGACTGCTGTTTTGTTCTTTTTACCAAACCAATCTTCATTGTCTCCAGTCACTTGCAAGTCTAAGGGAGTATTTTGGAGCTTTTCCACACGCTCTTCAAATGTCAAAGTTTCCTCTTTGTTTGCCTCTATTTCTTGACCCATGCCACGTTTTTGTTCAACCCTTTCAGGGACATCTGTGGGCTGCCAATCATCTTGTAGCAATTCATCTTTCATCTTTTCTTCATTTTTCCCTTTTCTTCTCACAACTTCTTCGTATCTTCCTTCAAATTCACCCAAGAACTGTTTGAAAGTGAGAACATCTCGTATTTCCTTAGCAAGAGAGAGATATTCATTATGCCAGGTACAGAGATAATCATGAAACATAGATGCATCCATAGTTCTAAATGTAGAAGACCAACTGCTGTAATCTGATATGCAACTAGTGATACCACAGGCTGGCAGGAAGGATTTGGCTTTGATACCATTGTAACATACACCCCTGTTTTGTTTTTTGGAAATCCCCTGCTTGCTGGTTTGCTTGTTTGTGTTGTGTTTTATAATTGTTTTCAATGCATTTGCAGAAGAAGATAACATATAGAGAAGTTGCAAATGAAAGTAAACACTAGAAACTAAAACCATTCATTGGAGATTGAAACAAACATCATAAACTTCCATTTTCTGTTCAATATCAGAATAATACATTGAATATATCAGATCTGGTTAAGCTTGTTACAGCAACAATGAAGCTTCCAAGATAGCACCAAACATCACCAGCATTAAGTCTTCAAACACCAAATTATTCCAGTGCCTAGTCCACCGTTTTCAACACCCAAAGTCTCACCAACCAAAACCAAGGTGTGCTCGTCTGAACTGTGATTTTATGCAGCAAGAGGGCGACCTTCCTGGAGAAGTTCAATCTTCTTTATATAATTCAAAGACTCAACCAAAACGCACAATCTTGTGCTCAAAACGATTGGTAGGAGATGACTCTTCTAATGCTCAAATACCCATTTTGATTCAACAAACCATTTGAAAGCTGTGAGCATAAACATGAAATCTGGTTCAGAAGTGCAATGCCTAGAAAATGCTAACAAACACACCAAAAACTTCACCAGTCACTCCAAAACTGAAAGCAAGCCAAAACTCTCAAAATATTGCAAAAATCTTCATCGTTTCTTTCACCAAAATCAATCCCATGAAGCTCCTGTAAATCTCAACTGATTATGAACTCCAATATTTGATTAGGGTGGATATTTCACCACCGAAACCAGCTAATACGATGGAGGGTTTTCGTCCTCACAACGTAGCCCAAGCAACTAGAAGGAAATCTGGCAGCGTTTCAATAAGTCGTCCAAGCATGAATAAAAAATGAGAGCCAACTTCAAAATATAAAGCATTAGGGTGAATGGACTCCAAACTCCTCTTAATTTCTCTCTAAAATCCAACGCCATCTCCAAATGAAATATTTTAACATTTTAAAATGTCTTTTTTCCACCTCTTATGACGTCCAACTTAAGGAGGCAATAAAATATCCAATAAGATTTTAAAATAACTTAAAGTTGTCTCATCAGGCACAAGGTACTCCTCAATGACCACCTTTTTTCCCTCTAATATAATTTTATAATTTTTTATAAAATCACTTAAGTGGTCGAACAAGCAAATATTAAACTACAACCTTAGGCTCTCCAACTGAAAGCTGGATAATAATGCTATTGCAAGTACACTGGCCTGGAACCAACTCCCCCAAAGGTGGCTTACTATAAATAGCACTGTATAAATAGTAGGTCTATGCCAAACACTCCAAACTACGCAAAACTGAGGACCAATGAGGAAACTATGACCAATTGAAGATAGCAACGTCAAGACCAACCACTTACCGACCATTGCTATAAATAGAAACCCCCAAACTGAACTGCTAAAGATAACACTTACTATAAATAGCATATAGCTAAAAATAGTAAGTGACTCCAAATGTGTTTTGAGCACAAACCAGGTAGCTGTCGCAACTTACTAAAAATAATAAGTCCGGAAAAGGTTGTCAGATGTAGATGCATGTCATACCACTGCGAAGCTCTCTGAAAACCCAGAAAGAATCAAGAAACCAAACCTGCATGCAAACCCTTGATTGAAATGCATGTCACGTCCCTGAAATTCATGTCACATCCCTCTAAAGCTCTCGGAAAACCCAGAAGGAATCCATAAACCAAATTGCAAAACTCTAACATGCAAACCCTTGAATCCACAACCGAAGCCTCCAAATAGTTGGAAATCCTAATTTTGCATCTGATTGGCCTATGGGCGTCTGGGAACGGGCTAACTGTCACCGGGAAGCGTAGTGCTAAAAATGGGGACATTACAAAAGCATGCCTGATAAAGCGCAAATCACAAATGCGAGTACAGTTGAGACTCCGTAGTGCTAAAAATGGGGACATTACAAAAGCATGCCTGATAAAGCGCAAATCACAAATGCGAGTACCAGTTGAGACTCCATACTGTCCCTCCTCAAACTTTACTCTCCAAAGAAGGTACTCCACAAACTTATGTGCAAAAAAAATGAGATAGGGTCAAGTCAACCTTCTCTCTTGTAACCTTCAGCTGATCCCTACAACTTTTTGGCTCAACAAACTGTCGATCATAATCATTTGCATGGGATGAAATGACTGATTTGCTTCCAGGAGAGGGAAACAAATCAACATAAGAACCAATCTCACAACTAGATGATACTCTGCATATCTCCTGTGAAGAAGATGGAGTAGTGTCGTGAATTGTCAATCGACTGCTATGTCACAAGAGCTATCAATAATCTACCCTGCATCATTTGTCATGGGACTAACCTCAGGAGAACCTGGTGCAACATGTGGTTTTGTGCAACTCTCAACCAATGCACTCATCCCATCTGTATCAACTGCACTTGTAACTGTGATGGATGTAACCACATCCTCAACCTGCTCACAACCATAATCCGTGGATATATGCTCCTCACCAACTGCTGCCATAGAAACCTGAATTGTATCTGTAGATGGTGAAGACTGTGCCAAGCTCAACTCCACGGTGAGCTCATCTATCCGCGTCTTAGACTCTTGAAGGGCCAACTGAGTGCTCTTCAAAGATTCCATGGGTACCTCAAGCTCATAAGTGAGCTCATGAACCTCCTCTTCCTTTCCCTTCAATGCGTCATAACAAATGTAATCCCACTCGAGAAGATAATCTCTGTTAGCAAGTAATGGTAGGTAATTTTGTTTCATTATTCCAATTGCTTCTTGGAGTGCATGAAACTCTGCAAGGGAAAGCCCACTATCACAGTGCTCATTTGACACGGGAGTAGTCCAACCATAAGTAGCCAACATCTGACGAGCAACATTGAAATGTTCTAACGTTGTAGCAATCATACTATCATTAACTTTCAATTGCCCTGCCAAACGATGATACCCTTGTGACAAATCATTACAACACAAATTTTCTGATTTGTAATCAGCACTATGATAAGAGGCTGAATCATCATCACTTAATGTCTGCTGACCAACATTATGTGTGCCTTCAACTTTGCACACATCATCAACTAAGGTACTGACGTTATGTACCTCATGGGATGGCTCTAATGGCATGGTAGAAGCTGCTGATTTGACAATATCTTCGCACACTTCTTCTTCCAAAGTGGATGCAAGTTCAACCAAAGAGCTATCTTGGGATCCATCACCATTAAATGCATTTTCTGATTTATTTTCCAAGGTCTGATTTACAAAATCAGATTTGTTGTGGGAATAATCCTCAACACACAATGCATTAGTAACACCCAAACTTTGAGTGTTTGCATTAGATAACCCCACACAACCATCATCCTCATGTGTATTGGCTATAAACTCATGCTGATGCAAAGAAATCACATTGCTGTCACAAAAATCAAAACTGTTATCAGAGCTGATAACAAGTTCTTGAGTGCTAAAGATATCATCAAGGGGTTCTGCCAAACTATTATCCAGATGTATGGTCTTCTCATCTTCAACCACTTCAATTTTGACCCCTTCTTCTTCTACTAGCTCCTCATTAGCTTTCACATTATGTTCATCAATAGGAGATGTCTCACACTCAGAACCAAATTAGTTACCTGTGGGCTGAAAATCACTTCGAGTCAATTCTTTTCCCTTATCCTTCTGCTTAGATTTTCCAAACATCCTTAGAAATCTCTGTTTAGTTTCGGGATCCATCATCAGATTATACAAATCCCGGATCAAGTCAATTGTGGATTTATCTAAAGCCATTTTTTTTTCCCTTTGCTTCCAACAACTACAGGTGCGGATGCAAAAAGTAGTGAATGCTGATCACTCACCCAATACAATTTTTCCCACAAAACACCGAACTATCTCTCAAGGATTGGACGATATCTTCAGTGTTTATCTCAGTTTGATAGATTGCATTTTGTCAAGCAGTTTACAAGCGTGGTGGTTTTAACATAATCACATATGCAATCATTATTAGACTGATTCCTCAAGAGTACACTGCTCAAAATTTATTATCAGACTTGCACTACTTCAGCACAGATAACTCAGATTGGAACAACAAATCACTAACTCAATTCTTAAGCAGAATACACATTTTCAGATGACAAGCACAATTGATCAGACTTGGGACTATTGCTGCGAGTGGCAAATAGAGAATTAGCAGCTCCAGGTTGCAAATAACTCAAAATAATGCTAGAAGCCCCCCATAAATTCCACGTTGGAAATAAATTAGCAACTATTTCTGAACTTTGTTGAGTCCCTAATATCACGTCAACCTTGACCAAAAAGCTTTTGTCTTATACTGGCAGCGCACTTGTCTTTATATGACTCTTTGAGTTTGTCTCAATATGGTTCTACTAATAATAGTGACTTATGCCTTTGTCCCTTAGTGGCCTCCAACTGGAAAGGCAACGATACAAATCTTCGGCTCAATTAAGTTGGAAATATTAATCGCTCCTATTCAAGGATGCAATTTATTCCTTCTAAGCTCAACCCTTTGACCACGTTTTGTCTTAATCTGCACTTACGATTTATCTTCTCCTTCCTGGAACCTCACGTCTACTTTAAACACTCTTCTCCAAATAATTCGATAGACTCCAAAGACAAGAATTC
The DNA here is from genome assembly GCA_007115665.2 of Sequoiadendron giganteum. Classification (NCBI taxonomy): domain Eukaryota; kingdom Viridiplantae; phylum Streptophyta; class Pinopsida; order Cupressales; family Cupressaceae; genus Sequoiadendron; species Sequoiadendron giganteum. The sequence goes on from CM021100.1 coordinate 973,291,227, forward strand.
GATGCCTTGAGGACTTAATATTTCATTTTTTTTTGTTATTTGCTGAAGTTTGGCAGCACTGCAGAAATGGAATCGGCCCAGACTTGTCCGTTAGGCACTTTATCTTAACTTTGATTGTCTCATAGGATCCCCAGTAAGCAGAAACCTAACACACAGCCAGAACCCGATGTGTATTTAATAATGCTTGATCTTCAAATAATACATGGTGGCTCAAGCAAAGATATCAACCACTTTTACTATGGCGCTACAGTCCAAATTCACATTTGCGTCTTTTTTCCAAGTCAGCTTTGACTCCAGCGATAGTTTGTATTTGTTTTTTTTGATGCCAAGGTGGCGCTGAAGGAAATTTGCTAATGTTAATACGTTGGCTGAAACAGAAAGAGCCTTAGTTATTGCCGATAGGAGTAGTGAAGGTAGCGGTGGCAAAAACACAAGCGGCGGCAAAAACACAAGCACCTCCCGATAACTTCAATGCCTCTCTTCTAAGACCCTCGACTTCCTACTCATTTATCTTAATTCACGATTTCTCTAAATGTTGCGATTGCCTTTTAAATAAAAACCCATGATTTGTCCTTTCTTTATTTTGTCTTGTCTGTCTCCACAAAAAAAAAAAACCCGATGCAAAATTTCAAAGCGGCTATTTTCTTCAAGGCTCGTGGCATATATTTGTCTTTATCCTCTGACGTGACTCCCAACCTTCATGATTTCAATAAAGGGAAGCCGAAAATCAGTGAACTCGATCTCTCTCTTACAGACTCGTGGCTCAAATATGCAAGCTCACGATTTCATGAAGTTCCACGATTTCCCCTTTGTAAAATCGATTGCTGCTCACTAGAGAACAAATTTTTGTACCTTATGAATTTGTCTTATTTAGCAGTGTTATTGTTATTTTCCTCTGATTTGTCTGTATTTGCTCTTAATATAAAATTGGCCCCTATAGAAACCAATACTTTGAGGACCTGATCAAAGTCTGCAATTTTCCAACGAATTTTAAAACTCTAAATTTTGAAAGTTTTCTTTTTGTTCATGAAATGTTTTCCCAACACAGGATGGCATGAAAACCTCTCTGATACCATTGTAATATCCTGCCTTGAACGGAGATATTTGTTGACTTTTTTTGCCCTTCCCTTTGTTTTCGGTTTTGAAGTTTTTAAAGATATTACCAAATAATGCATAAAATTGTAGAACAAGAAATGCTGAAAGCAAATATTTCAAATGATCAACTCTGATAAATTATTGCTTGAATTTACAATAAGATCATACCCGGATAACAACTTTTATCAGCAAGTAAACCCTTGAAAACTTCTAAAATTCTTCTCCAATGAAGCACAAATGTGACTTCTGTATGAAGCCACCAATCAACAAACTTTGGATGATCTTTCACACCCTCGGTAAGCTCGATACAAGAAGCAGCTACGCTCTCCAAGATCGTTGCAGCTGAAAACCCTAGGTCTCCACCTCTGAAATGCAAAGCACAAAGCCAATTTGATAAAATGATCCAAAATGAATGATGAAATACTTTTCAATAGCCTTTATATATCTTCAATTTGTATTTGGCCTTATCTCATATAATTCCACTTTAATTTCATTTACTTTCCCCTCCATTTGGTGTACAACAAAATAATATAAAGTATATATATTAATAATCACTTATATCTGCCTTGTTGAAATTGGCATTTTATATTATTGCTCATATGCACTTTATAATTTGACTTTTTAATCATTAAATAACCCCTTTTAATAATAAAGTCAAATAACATTTAATGGTGTGCACTTTTTAATTATTATTAAAGCTTTACTTTAATAATAATTAAAACTCGATAAATAAACGTCATTCATCAATTTTGACTTCGCCACCGGCTTACTCACTCCACACTCGGCCCATCTGGATCCCTTACTAAAAATAGTAAGGTGGGTCTCTAATGTCCAATTGACTTACTATAAATAGTAAGTATATTCAAATAATGCCAAAAAACCCTGAATATCGATTGCCTCATAACATATGAAGGATCAAGAGATGAAAACACAGACAACTGCCTTCTGGAGAGCCAAATAACTTGACAACAGGGTCCTCTAATCATCAATATCAGCCTACAAGGACCCACTGATAGGCTAAATCCTCTAACTTTGATGCACGCTCAAAATGGGGACATTACAGTCCGCCCTCCCTGAAATTGCTTGTCCTCAAGCAATTGCAATTGAATCGAAAACACCACTCCATCAGAGGCTCAAGGGAAGAATTGTAGGATGGCCCACATGTCACCAAAGAAATCCTGTAGCACTAGCATAAACACATCTGTGCAAAATATCCCTAGATCCCAAACCCAAAATGGAAGTCTGCCATGCATAATATCCTTAGACTTCCGTTGCGCTCTTCTGTTTCCAACTTCACCATGCCAATAGTGGTGAAGCAACCCAATGGGACCCATCCAATACATAGTGCCAAACTCGTCACCACCTGGATCCCAAAACAACCGAACCTCACATCCATCTGCCATGAAAAGACAAAAATATTTGGAAGCATTTGCAATACTATAATGTCCCTTACCTGTTAGGCCCTACGGTTCCCGAAAACTAGGAGTTTAGGCTTACTTTCCTATTGATATCTTGCTCGGCTCATTTGAATAGGGTCCTGCAATCATCACACCAAGAATACATACACCATAGATTCATGTGTTAGCTTTAATATCTAGTAACATAATCAAACATAGTCATAATTGCAAAAAGGAGATCAACAAACAAGAGGAGTGCCTTATATGGATCTTGCCCTGAAGCCTTTATGTTGGGCACGAGAGGTTGCCTCTCACAATCCTCTTTTCCCAACGGCTTAGTCCCTGCATATCCTCATACAAGACAGTACCTCGAAGACACTTGCCCTATTAGGACAGGGTGAAGTCCTACGATCCAAGGGCCTACGACCTACCACCCCTATAATAGTGTAGTTTCCTACTGTGGGACCCCCACCTCTCTATGTCTAACCCGTTCCTTGGCCTACGAACATGAGAGGGGGGTTTTTTAGGCTCTCCACTTGGACTCTACTTCACCCGTCTAAGAGGGTACCAATCACGGAGAAGACAATCTTTGCATAAGGAAATACATATATTTATTCTTTAATCTATTTCTGATATTTAGGAGAGAGATATTTCATTTACTAATGGAAATGCATAAACAGATCATATATTCAATGAGATACTTTCAAGGAAGATTAGAAAACATGCTTCAGTAAATGTGTTCCTACATTATGTTCATGCGATTTCTAGTGATGTATTTTTTTGATGCTATTGTCCCTGTTATATTATTCAGGCACTAGCATAAATTCCTAAAAATAAGAGGGAACCGACACTATGAGCAGGCAATGATTTATTCCATGCAATCTTGAAATATCTAAATTAGTTTTAATGTCTGATATTAACAAATGCAAGAAAGAGGCCTACAGGTGTGGTCTATATTCAATTAGACGTCATCCCATTGGGATGACGTATTTCAACAAGTGTTTCTATATTTCCAGTGTTCTTAGCAGAGAGATGCATTGTTAATGTCGAATATCAATCACATGGGACGGCGCCCAGGATTATGCTGATTAAATAAACTAAATACGAGCTAAGTGAGAGGACTCACCAGAAATCGCGATCTGTACCAAGCTCCCCAGGTCACTGCTTGTCTTCCTTTCTCTTTCCCTCATCTGGGTCCGTCGAGTCCCCTATTATCTCCCTCCCAAAGAGAACATATCTTAAGAATTGGAGAAAGCGAATTGCTGGAGCGAAAGTCAGTTCGAGTCAAGTCTGTTTCCCTGCACTGCAGGTATGAATATTTGTAATTCCAGTATGTTGCTAGGCTAAGGCACTCGCCAGTAGGGCGAAGCCTCTGTATGCAAGTATGCAAGTCTGTTAATTTATAGTATTGGCCTGCTTCGCAATGTAATTTCTCATATGAAGATAATATGAAAGTTTGATGTGGTAATGTTTTCTGGAGTTGTTTCTTTATCAATAATATCTTCTGTCGGATAGCTTTGAGAGTTTAACTGAATCCGCTAAGAATGCCTAATAGCATACTATTAGGATTAGAGCTCTATGGTGTCTCCTACATATTAGTTGAAATGGGTAATCTCTCTGCATATTAGTGAAAGTGGGGAATTGGGATTCTAGATGATATGGTAAGATAGAGGAAAGCCGTCGGACATGGAGATAAGCCAGTTCTATCACTCCCCGTAAGACCCGTTAGCCGTTAGCATGGAGGCGTTAGGCGTGAAGGGCAGCTTGGAGTCCTCTGGTTCAGGTTAAGCTAAAGTCGGACCAAGCTTTGAATGTAAACCATATTGTCAATGATGATGAAATACTGATGACACTTTCCAGAGGTAAGAAGAAGACATTTCTAGGTAGCCCATAGGGAACACTCTGTCTAGTTGGTAAGAGGGGAAGCCCTTACTCCGTCGTTTCTTTGAAGATAGTTGGGAAGATTGATATTGAAGCAAAACCAGAACTCCTTTACTGTTAATGATTTTTATACGATAGTCATATCTGTTAATTGTGGAGGGTGGTGGGCCCATGCTTTAAGTTAACTGAGTACTTGTTTATGCTTCATACATGCTTTGCTTTACTGTGCTCTGCTTAACTAGTCTGTTACTGCTTGGTTGGAGTTATTATTTTCTATTCATACTGCCTGCTCGTCATATGGGATTAACTTGTGATACTCAAGATTGTACTCCGTTGTGGCCTATCTTTTTAATATTAGCTGCTATCATTATTTGCATATCTGTTTTACTTTGGATGCATAAATATTTGGCTAAAAGAGAAGAAGAACAGCGTAGGCTTGCATCTCAGATAGAAACCACTGCTAGAGAGTTAATGCCTAACATTTTCTCGAATGCATTGGCTAATAGAGATAATCATCCTAGTCCTGTTAGAGCTAGTTCTCCTGCACATTATCATTCAGAATATCCTGCATCATTAGTTTAATTAGTTTAATTCTGTATCATTTGCATTTTAATAGATTTAGATCTCTTGAGATAAGTTGTACTGTTAAGCATTTGCATTTCATAATAGGAAGTAGTAACATAATATCTCATGTTAGACTTCATTATTATTGCACGAAAAATACAAAAATATTTCCTCGCATTTTGTAGAATTTACTTTTGGTATTATATCTTTAGTTCTGTCATCATCAAACAAATAGGATTTGCGATTTGATCTTAGAAGAAGAAGACAACCTTGTTTACTTTTCCGCAACACCTAACGTTAGTAAACATTGGTGATCCTGTCTACATAAGATTGAAGTGCTATTTAGGTCATTTAGGTGCACATCTTACGGGTAGTTTAAATGGTATCAGAGCCTAGGTCTTTATAAGATCTTGTTTCTCTTTTAGAGTGTTCTTTTGAACATCTCTAGTTCTGTATCAAGTCTCTCCTGAGCTTGAATGCCTTTCTGGGAAGAAGAATCACTCTATGATAATATCTCTAATCCAGAAACTGCAACAGATCAGAAACAATTACTTTGGGCAAAAAGATTTTGTTACTATTACAAATCTATTGGTGCTACAGGTCATATTCATCATCAACTGTCTGGGAATAAAGTCTCACTTAATTCTCTAGGTGCACAGTTGAATTATCTAACCTGTTTATCAAAGCACTACTTTGTTGATTCAAAGCCTCATCTGACTTCTCTAGAGTCATCCTTTGAAAAGGTGCTTGAAAGAATCAACCAAAGTGAAATTCAAGACGACTACTTGAATCAGCTTATTGAAAACGTAGTTGAATCCACTGATAAGATCAGATCAACCTGGTCACTGCTATCAGAATACAAAGAGCAGAAAGAGAAGGGTTTGAACACTCTATTTCAAACTCAATCTAACTTCTCTTCACTTAGTGGAAATCTAGACTACATAGTTTCCTCTTTAGGAAAACTTGATCAAAGGCTTAACAGCCTAGACCTTGATCTTTCCTCTTTGAAAGATTCTCTTGTAACTGAAGTCATTAAGAAAGTTGTTGAATCAGATCAGTTAACAAGAAAGACTTTATTGGAAAGTCTTCATTCTCAGGTTTCTCATATCTACTCTATAGTAGAAACTCTTCGTATCGATCCCGATCATCCTAATCTGACTGAGACTAAGATTGCTAATCTAGCAGAACAGATTCATACTCTTGCAACAGAGATATCTGCTAATCAAGAAAGACAGAATTTTATTCTTGATAAAATCTAAGTCATGTCTACCGCATCGGATAAAGCTTTATTAGCTTTTGTTAAACGGAGGATTGATCCTGAGAAGGTAAATGAAAACATCCACTTCTAGGCTAAGCCTACAACTCAAATGGCTGACAACACTAAGGTAATGATAGAACAACAGAATGTCATTACAGCCTTAGGTTTGGAATCATACAGTAACACCACTGATGAGTTTCAAACTACTAGAACCCGCGTAGATAGTGTTTATATGAAGCTAGATCCTATTGAGAAAAAGGTTGAGGCAATGCAAACATCAGTCTCTAAGATTGATCATTTGCAGACGCAGCTTACTGCCATACGAATTGCAGTAGACTCCCTTGTTGGTAAACTTACCACTATGGATAACACAGTCTCTAGTCATACTCGATTGATTACTCGAATAGATCAAACGATTGGAGATATCAATGATCGTGTTACCTATAATAGGAATAAGCTTGATGAAATAGAAAAGAGTCAGAGTTCTGCTACTGGTGAACTTCGCACAGCAGCTACTCGCCTTACAACTCTGTCTGGAGAAGTTGATAAGGTAAACACTCAGATATCTATACTTCCTACTACTACTAAAAAGCAAGTTGCTTTTGAGCCACCTGCTCCATTATTTGTTGCATGGAGAAATCCTAATGATAAAAAGATCCCTCGTCAAAAGTCTGATGAAAAAGATAAGAAAAAGTTTGTCATGGGAGCAAACGCCTTAACAGACTGGATCTCTAATCGTGGCATGTTTAGTAAGAAAGGAAGAATGTCTCTCAACACTCTCAGTGAAGCTGAAACACAGGACATTGAGATCACTCTCAATGATAAGAAAATACCGAAGCTCAATATTAAAGAAATATATCGCATTGGGTTATCTAACCTAGTAGACATTTTGTCATGTCCCCTTCTCAGTGACATCTCTCGGAGTACAGGATTGGCCTATCACACGACCCTCGTAGGCCGATAGACTGGATAGAGGGTCACTTCGGAGCTTGGCTCAGCTTCAGTTGGCAGAGTTTGATCAGTAGGCTTTCGTTTGGGCTCGATCGGAGACTTCTTGCTGAGTTGCTATTTTTAGCAGTTCCTGGCAATCAGCGTGGGACCCCTGCTATTTTTAGCAGTATGGCTTTGGCAGCGTTCAGAATCACTTCAGTGTTCGTCAGCTTCAGACGGAAGTCATCAGATGAGTAACGAGAGAAATATTAATATTTAATTGTATTAATTAAATATTAATTATTTAATGATTATAATATAAAGTTATAATATTAAATTATAACTTAAGTGATTCTTCTTGAGGGGTGCGCCATCATCAGAGGGGGCAAATTTTAATTATATTTTATAATTAAAAATTTGAGTTGAGACTATTGAAAAATTAAAAAGAAGAGAAGTCGAATTTTTAATAAACCCTATTGTTGAGGAAATCGCACTTTTGAGAAATATAAGCCATTTACATTGAAAATGGAGCCATTATGTGATGATTGAGATTGAAATTGATCAAGTTTGTCTGAGCACAAAACCTTAGGGTTTGAAACTCGAATTCATTGGGGAACGAGCCATCTCCATTGAAAGCAGTTCAGAGGGTGTGAAATAACACCTGATTTATTGCCAGCAGAGGTTTCTTCATCCAGAGGAAATCATTGATCTTCAGAGATATTTACATTCAGAGTTTCCAGAGTAATAATCTTCCAACAGGGATTCATCAGTCTAGGCGCCCATTTATCTGAGATCAAGCAATCTAAGGGCGGGCCGTACATTTCATTTATTGTTTGCTGCTGTACCTGGCCGTACCATTCTGTACCAGGCCGTACCTCTCAACAAAGGGGCGTACCTCCTTCCAGAAGCAAATCGCCTACATCAGCATCGGTCTGCCATTACCAGTTTGGGCGCATACCTTCCCGGCATCATTGAGGGTCACCAGACGGAGGGAGAAAGGAGTGATCATTGCAGCCGTACCAGATTTCTTCATCTACAGCTCGCTGATTTTACCAGGTTTTCTCAATAAAAATTATTGTTTTCTTATTGCACGTTATCAGACATTTATTGTAATCATCCTGGAAGAGTAATAAATGACTTGGCATAAGTATTTGCATTGCATTCAGTAGATTTTCGGAGTTAGATAATTTTAAAGAATTTATTTCCAATTTATTGCAAAATCACATTTTACCCTTATTGCTCAAAAAATCCCAAAAAAATCAAAAATTGCAAAAACAACCAAAACTCAATCAGATTTCAGAGATAGCAGAAACAGGGGTTTCTACACATTTCACGTCTACGAGAAGCTTCGAATACTGTGACAGCATTACAGGGAAAAGAGTTAGATGTTTTACTCTTTACCCCTAAGATGAGAAAAGAGGCAAGAGATGCCGGTTTTAAGTTCATCCATGTTGGAGGTGTACAAGTTGTGTATAAGCTTTTAGCTCGTGCCAACATTGATGCATCTATGATGAGTATTCTTCAGGATGATAGAATCGGACCTCTAAAGAAAAGTATGTTTGCAACAATACAAGGAGCATTGAACAATAAGATTGCTTTTATGAATGTGACTCCTGATTTTACGTGTGCAATCGAAGATATGTGTTCATGCTTGAGACTACGAGCTCAGACTTATGGAACTGGGTTCAAAGCAGGATTTAAAGAGCTAACTGTGATCTATCGAATTTATTATAAGCTCTTGAAAAATGATCTTAATCCTGATGTCTCTTATGACTTACCATTTGATAGTACATCTTTCTTTATACAAACTGATTCAAGAAATGATACTTATGTTCCCCAAAAATGTGATTGGAAGGATGTAGAAATACCTCCTCATTGGGAAATAAGAGATGAATTTGGTTTGTTTAAAAGTAGCGAACCCACTGAGATTTATGAAGGACAAAACGGATTGTCATACATCCGGTTCAACAGTATGAAGGGGATTCCAATTCCTTCCGATGCTGAACATGTTCTTGAATCTCTGGCTTCTCATTCTGAAGCTACTTTTCATGCGAAAGATGATTCTTGGATTCCTAAAGCCAAGAAATCAATGGCAATGGTTTTAGTCAAAGAATCTCTTCCAGAAGATTCTAATATCTTTGTTAAAAAGATAAGATCCTACATGGAATTTAACTTTCCTAAAGATTTATTACTAAATCCTGATGTTCATAGGATTTTGGATGAAGAATTTTATGATCTCAAAACCCATCCTGACAGGCTGACTGTCCTCCATAGAATCAATCAACTGATTCGATGTGCTAAAAATGAGATACCACTTAGCTTTGGAGCTATGCATTCTAGTAATGAAAATCTTCCGGTAAAGTATTTCCCATATGAAAATGGCATGTATGTTAGCTTCGATGATTGTATGTCTTGGGCTTTTGAATTTGAAAATGCACAACCTTTGCATTCGCCCTTAACATCACTCAGCTATATGCCTACTGAGGCTGTTACTCAGTATAAACTCAATCAAAGTGCGCTTGCGAACTGTGGTGAGTTAGACATCACACACAGTAATGAAAAAGAAGTTATTCAAACTGCAAGTCCTTTTGATAAACAAACAGAACTGTTTCATCAACAGATCTGTAACCTCATTGAAGAATCAGATCTTCTCTATTATGAAGATTTTGATGAGTCACAATTTCCCGATGAAGACATAACCTTCATTGATGAAACATTAGAAAGAGATGAGCAACTGTTCAGAACAATACAAGAGGAAGAAGCACGTATGCTACAGTCTGAACAACAACAAATGCTTTCTGATGAATTAGCAGAAGCTACTGCTATAGATGTCTTAGCTGAACTTCGGTTAGGACAAATGGTTCATATGAAACCGCAAGTGTTTGATGCTGACGATGCCACTTCTGGCATTACTGGTGTTAGTCCCCCATCAATGGGTCAACCTCAACAAACAGATTCAACGGATGCTAACTATCAACATCCTATCTCTGTGACTAACATACATCAGCATATCACACAAGAACCGTTAAGGCAACTACGAGGAAGAGGTCCTATGCCTTCTGGCAAGAAAGGAGAGTATAACACTCTTAAATATCAACCTACTCACCTTCCTCAAGTTCCTATCACCAATCATGGTATATGGTTAGATCTTGAAAACTCAGACAACAAAAGAGACACAATTGCAGCTTGGGTTAAAGCTTTAGACTATGCTGTTGCCAGTAACATGATGGCACAAGCCCCTGCTAATATCCAGCTATACTTTGCTGCTACCTTACGAGGCAAAGCAGATATGTTTTGGCAAGTCTGGAAGAATTGTGATCAAGGAAAGAAATGGTTAAACGAAACATCGCACTCAAAGTCTGCTGTTGACTTTGCAGCACCATTCTATTCTTTCTTTTGTGGAGATCTAACGAACCTAAGTGCTGAACGCCAAGCCAGGGCTGAATCTCATATCCAGAACCTTCGCATAGACTCTATGGAACACTTCGAGTCGTTTCACAATGAGTTTGAACAACACTTTCTGGGTACAGGTAAAATACTTGATCTCAGGTATTATGACCTTTACATTAATAAGTTCCCTGAGCCATGGAAGTCTCGATTCACTGAATCATTTCGTCGAGAACCTCCTGTTAGATATACACTGGGTTGCATATATCAAAGGATCCAAAAGATTCTGGTCGATGCATGTGAGTTTTCTGTTATGCAAAAAGATATCAAGAGAAGTAATGAAAAGCTTGGAAAACCTTTCTGCAACAAGCTTCTTGATATACCTACTCACTGGGGTGCTAAAGCTAAATCAGGCTGTGATGGACAATGCCACAGAAGATTTAAAAAGAAAAAGCTTAAGCATTATATGAAGCATCAAAAGGTCCAGAGTTATCCTCATAAACAGAAATCTAGAAGATTCCGTAAGTCTCGCTCTTTTGACAATAAGGCACCTTTCAAGAAAAGATATTTCCGGCGATCCTCACGGAAACAGTTTAAGAAAAGAGATTTGTCAAAAGTTACTTGTTACATTTGCAGAAAACAAGGACACTATGCAAGAGACTGCAAAGAGAAAAAGAAAGTTCATCAAAAAGAGTTAAGCATGATACATAAAGATCTTATGGTTGCCAACGCTAATCAGATGTATCTAGTTAATTCTGAAACTGATGAAAGTGAAATCTATTCACTAGGATCTTATACTGATTACTCTTCATCTGACGAAGGAACTCAGTATACAGAAGAAATCTCTGAACATTCATCGGATAATGAACAATCTGAAGAAGAAGAATATTCACAAGGAATGATTGCAAAATATGCTCCTCACTGTCTGACCGAGCATAATCAAAAATCATGGCAATCACTATCTTCTTTTCCCAATGTGTTTCACATGAGTTCATTATGCTTCTCTAAGCTTGAAGTTTATGAGAAGACGTTCACTGATTTACAGTTCTCCATTATAACTCAAAATTTCATTTGTGAAGTTTGTGGAATAAAATCCATTGCTTTATCATTCTGTGATTATACTCATAATCTTACATTCCATCCTGAATGTTTGATCACACTCACAAGGTGCAATTTGAAGAACGATTCCATTGTTCCTCTAGTCTAAGATGAGTTAGCAGAATACGCCACAAACACTGAAGTTGAAATTGGAGATCCCAACGAAGAGGGAGAATCGTCTATGTCTCTCCAAGATGTAGATAAGGCATTAACAGTAGCTTTCCAAAGCTATAAAGCTGATGAGCCAATATCTCTTGATGAGCAACAAGCTTTAGATGCTCATTATCAAGAAACAACTTTGAAAGAAAGATTAGCTACTCCTAAGCTAACACAAAAGTTTGCTCAACAGAAACTGGTTATTCCTTTTACCAGCATTATGCCTGATATCTATAAGGAAGTTTGTAAGACTGATGCACAAGTAAAATTCGCTAGAGATTGCATCTCTGGTCCAATGTGCTCTTACATACTTTTGAATTTCGAATTCAAAGGATACAAGCCTTATAACTTGTATGCCTATATTGATTCTGGTGCAGGCATGTCCATTGCTTGTATAAATTCATTACCAGAATATATGTGGAAAAAGGTTCCTGAAGGAAAAGAAATTGTTGGTGTTTCTATTGAATCTAGGAAAGTCCTTTATGACACTGTTGCTGTAAATGTGCCTTGCACTATATCTGGAAAACAGTTCATCTTTCCTTTGATCTGGCAAACTAAACAGCTCGATGCAGATATAATTATAGGGCAGAACTTTCTGTTAAAATATCAGCCTTTTCAGCAAGCTGAAGAGACAGTTATGCTTACGCATCCTGATAATGAGAAAGTTTACATACAAAGACGAAATACTGCCATCTCAGTAGCAACTGAGCCCTTTCTGCATGATCTCGCATTGGAATCTAGCGTGTCCCCACTTATGCGCATGAAGAGTGGTGGAAGCAAAGAAACGAATTCTTTTACAGAGTCGATTCCAAAACAAATGCCATTACATAGAAAGCCAAAGACCTATTCTAAAGCTTCTGTACCTTCAACAGATAAGCTTAGACACCTTATTCTCTCCATCCAAGAGAAATCGCTGAAGCACATGAGTAAAGCCTTACATCACATATGTATTGCTTTAGAAACTCCTTTGTCTTTAGAGGACATTAAAGAAATGCTCAAACCTAACATAGGAGATGATCCTTTAGCTTTATGGGAAAAGGATAAGGCAAGATGCCACTTAGAGCTCATATCACCCTTTGCGGTCATAAGATTAAAAGAGCTTGATTATCCCCCTGAACATGAAAAGATCTTTAACGATCAGCTCAAAGAACAATTAAAGCTTAGACTTGTTCAGAAGTCTACCTCAGCTCACTCATCACCAGCATTTGTTGTCAACAACCATGCTGAACAATTAAGAGGTAAAGCTAGAATTGTCATCAACTATAAGAGATTAAACGAGCTTACTCAATCTGATGGATACTTCATCCCACATGTTCAAAAGCTACTTCCTAGGTTAAGGTCTGCTAAGATCTTCTCTAAGTTTGACTGTAAGTCAGGCTTCTGGCAGATAATGATGACTAAAGAGTCAGTTCCTCTAACAGCCTTCAGTACACCGTTTGGACAGTTCGAATGGAATGTGATGCCCTTCGGTATCAAACAAGCTCCAAACATATTTCAGAGAAGAATGGATGAAATCTTCTCAGATGCTTATGACTTTGTGTCTGTCTACATTGACGACATATTAGTCTTCTCCAACAATGAAAAAGAACATCTTCAACACCTTAAGATTGTTGGACAAAAGATAGTCAGACATGGACTTATCTTAGGATCTAAGAAAGTATTCTTTGCAAAAGATAAAATAGACTTTCTTGGACATACCATTGAAAATGGAACAATCAGTATGCAGCCTCATATCGCAAAGAAAGCTTGCGAAGAATATCCTGATAGATTCGAATCATCTGAACAACTTAGGCAGTTCTTAGGTATCCTCAACTATTGTAGAGACTTCATACCTCACTGCTCAATATGTTGAACTTCACTAAGGTAATGATAGAACAACAGAATGTCATTACAGCCTTAGGTTTGGAATCATACAGTAACACCACTGATGAGTTTCAAACTACTAGAACCCGCATAGATAGTGTTTATATGAAGCTAGATCCTATTGAGAAAAAGGTTGAGGCAATGCAAACATCAGTCTCTAAGATTGATCATTTGCAGACGCAGCTTACTGCTATACGAATTGCAGTAGACTCCCTTGTTGGTAAACTTACCACTCATAGACAACCTTGAACATTCATTTGTTACCAAGGATGTAGCATTACATAGAGCTTCTATGAAAGCTTTGGATAAAAGCTTTACAGCCGATTCCATAACGGCACAAGTCCATGAATCTAAGCTTCAAGAGCATGCTGTTCCTGAAAAGAAAGACTCTGTGGTCTATCTTCCTCAAGATAACCAGATGTCTAAGATTCCTATGTCCGTGATGACAGAGGAATGTTGGAATGAGTTTAACTCAAACCTCATTCGTGGGGTAACTTTAAACATCTCTAAACATCTGTCGATTTGTGCAGGTTTATTTCCAGGTCATGTGGTTGTTGATGTTGATCCTGCCTTGGATCAAAGTTTTAAAGTTTGGATATTTGAAAATGGATTTATGAGAAATATGCTAATCACAAAAGCAGCTGATCTTGAAGGATTTCCTTCAATAATCAGACAGGCATATCAGGCCTTATTCTCATACCATTCCTATCCTCTAGTCCGCATGAAATGTATTTCTGCTCCTCCTGAGTGGATAGATGATGGTCGCACAAAAGATGGAAAAAGTCTAAAGCAAAAGATTGCTTTGGGTTTTCATTACATTAAGCTGTTCAATGGCGCTTCAAGACCAGTCAAGCCTCCTGAGCCGTTCGTAAAAGAATTTCATACTCCGACCTTTGTTAGAAGTCATGTGCTCACTAAACTTAGAGGTATTTTAGAAGCTGAATCTCAAGTTCGTCTGCTAGCTTCTACTGAAAGACTTATTGTTGTCACTACGGGTAATCCAGTGGTTGAAGACACTCAATTCTTCAACTCTATAGTAAATGGAATTCCTCCATTTCTCTCCAATAGAGCTACTCGTTGGTTCATCGATCCAAAGTTTGGTTCTTGGATTACAGACCCTGATACTCTCAGATCTCTTCAACCGACAACAGAGAAAGATAAAAATGATGCCATTGCCTCAGCAGAACAGAAACCAGTTTCCAAAATGGTTCTTGTTCATTCATGTAAATTCAAGACTTATCCTTCTGAATGTCTTGGATGTCAGCAAGAAGAATGGTATTTCCATATGAAAGAAATTTCTACTATGCCTTCCAGCATACATCATGGAAATAATCCTATGTTTCACGACTGTGATCAATTTGACATTTGCCCAGCAGAATGTCGACAATGTATTTCAGAAAAACAAGCACAGTCTCCTCCTCCTGCTGAAGACTTTTTGGATCTAACACTCCATACATGTCAAAAACAGAACTCTGGTTGTTCTGTCTGTCAAGCTATTGCCCATGACAATTGGGTTAAATCTCAAGCAGCTTACGCTTCGGAATATCGGCGTCCCCTGTCTCAACCGGATTTTCTCCCGGATCTCGACGTCAGCAATCTGCATAATGATCTCATCTTCGATGGTGATCCCGAAGAGCGTAATCTCGATAATATGCTTGAATTCTAGCTGTCAAGCAGCTGAGCATGGTGAATGGTTAACTTTACAAGAAAAGGACTGATAACTTCCCCTTTTCTCGCACACTAAGTGATCCCGTAGACGGTCAGAGTAAAGTTGACAGCTATTGCTCCTCAGAGTGGTCAGCCTTCCCACATTCTGAAAAGAAGTGCTGTGGTCCTACATCCCACGTTCTGAAAAGATGTACAATGCGGTCTATCCTTCCCGCTCTCTGTAAAGAAGATGCTTTGTAATAAGTGACTTGTGTGTTGTCACTCTTTTCCTGCTTTCAGTCTGTCGAGTCTTGGACTCTAGTAAGGCTTTCTGCTTTAAAGCTGGTTGTGTGTCCCACAATCGTCCTTGATTCCTTTGGCACTATCCTTTAGTGCGCCGTGTGTGGTCGGTCCCGCTCCCCACTATCCTTAGTGCGGTTGATGCGCTGTCCCGGACTTCAAATCTTAATTTGAAATCTGCCGCTCCTCACATCCTATATATTGGGTGTTGAGTCCCTCACTTATTCATTCGAAAATCTCTTGAGAACATATCTTAAGAATTGGAGAAAGCGAATTGCTGGAGCGAAAGTCAGTTCGAGTCAAGTCTGTTTCCTTGCACTGCAGGTATGAATATTTGTAATTCCAGTATGTTGCTAGGCTAAGGCACTCGCCAGTAGGGCGAAGCCTCTGTATGCAAGTCTGTTAATTTATAGTATTGGCCTGCTTCGCAATGTAATTTCTCATATGAAGATATTATGAAAGTTTGATGTGGTAATGTTTTCTGGAGTTGTTTCTTTATCAATAATATCTTCTGTTGGATAGCTTTGAGAGTTTAACTGAATCCGCTAAGAATGCCTAATAGCATACTATTAGGATTAGAGCTCTATGGTGTCTCCTACATATTAGTTGAAATGGGTAATCTCTCTGCATATTAGTGAAAGTGGGGAATTGGGATTCTAGATGATATGGTAAGATAGAGGAAAGCCGTCGGACATGGAGATAAGCCAGTTCTATCACTCCCCGTAAGACCCGTTAGCCGTTAGCATGGAGGCGTTAGGCGTGAAGGGCAGCTTGGAGTCCTCTGGTTCAGGTTAAGCTAAAGTCGGACCAAGCTTTGAATGTAAACCATATTGTCAATGATGATGAATTACTGATGACACTTTCCAGAGGTAAGAAGAAGACATTTCTAGGTAGCCCATAGGGAACGCTCTGTCTAGTTGGTAAGAGGGGAAGCCCTTACTCCATCGTTTCTTTGAAGATAGTTGGGAAGATTGATATTGAAGCAAAACCAGAACTCCTTTACTGTTAATGATTTTTATACGATAGTCATATCTGTTAATTGCGGAGGGTGGTGGGCCCATGCTTTAAGTTAACTGAGTACTTGTTTATGCTTCATACATGCTTTGCTTTACTGTGCTCTGCTTAACTAGTCTGTTACTGCTTGGTTGGAGTTGTTATTTTCTATTCATACTGCCTGCTCATCATATGGGATTAACTTGTGATACTCAAGATTGTACTCCGTTGTGGCCTATCTTTTTAATATTAGCTGCTATCATTATTTGCATATCTGTTTTACTTTGGATGCATAAATATTTGGCTAAAAGAGAAGAAGAACAGCGTAGGCTTGCATCTCAGATAGAAACCACTGCTAGAGAGTTAATGCCTAACATTTTCTCGAATGCATTGGCTAATAGAGATAATCATCCTAGTCCTGTTAGAGCTAGTTCTCCTGCACATTATCATTCAGAATATCCTGCATGGTCTCCATAGAATGAATGTTAATTAGTTTAATTCTGTATCATTTGCATTTTAATAGATTTAGATCTCTTGAGATAAGTTGTACTGTTAAGGATTTGCATTTCATAATAGGAAGTAGTAACATAATATCTCATGTTAGACTTCATTATTATTGCACGAAAAATACAAAAATATTTCCTCGCATTTTGTAGAATTTACTTTTGGTATTATATCTTTAGTTCTGTCATCATCAAACAAATAGGATTTGCGATTTGATCTTAGAAGAAGAAGACAACCTTGTTTACTTTTCCGCAACACCTAACGTTAGTAAACATTGGTGATCCTGTCTACATAAGATTGAAGTGCTATTTAGGTCATTTAGGTGCACATCTTACGGGTAGTTTAAATGGTATCAGAGCCTAGGTCTTTATAAGATCTTGTTTCTCTTTTAGAGTGTTCTTTTGAACATCTCTAGTTCTGTATCAAGTCTCTCCTGAGCTTGAATGCCTTTCTGGGAAGAAGAATCACTCTATGATAATATCTCTAATCCAGAAACTGCAACAGATCAGAAACAATTACTTTGGGCAAAAAGATTTTGTTACTATTACAAATCTATTGGTGCTACAGGTCATATTCATCATCAACTGTCTGGGAATAAAGTCTCACTTAATTCTCTAGGTGCATAGTTGAATTATCTAACCTGTTTATCAAAGCACTACTTTGTTGATTCAAAGCCTCATCTGACTTCTCTAGAGTCATCCTTTGAAAAGGTGCTTGAAAGAATCAACCAAAGTGAAATTCAAGACGACTACTTGAATCAGCTTATTGAAAACGTAGTTGAATCCACTGATAAGATCAGATCAACCTGGTCACTGCTATCAGAATACAAAGAGCAGAAAGAGAAGGGTTTGAACACTCTATTTCAAACTCAATCTAACTTCTCTTCACTTAGTGGAAATCTAGACTACATAGTTTCCTCTTTAGGAAAACTTGATCAAAGGCTTAACAGCCTAGACCTTGATCTTTCTTCTTTGAAAGATTCTCTTGTAACTGAAGTCATTAAGAAAGTTGTTGAATCAGATCAGTTAACAAGAAAGACTTTATTGAAAAGTCTTCATTCTCAGGTTTCTCATATCTACTCTATAGTAGAAACTCTTTGTATCGATCCCGATCATCCTAATCCGACTGAGACTAAGATTGCTAATCTAGCAGAACAGATTCATACTCTTGCAGCAGAGATATCTGCTAATCAAGAAAGACAGAATCTTATTCTTGATAAAATCTAAGTCATGTCTACCGCATCGGATAAAGCTTTATTAGCTTTTGTTAAATGGAGGATTGATCCTGAGAAGGTAAATGAAAACATCCACTTCTATGCTAAGCCTACAACTCAAATGGCTGACAACACTAAGGTAATGATAGAACAACATTGAGGTGGCGACCCAACTCAGGTGACGTGTTCCTTGCAGATGCGTGCGACGCGACTCTTCCCGTGGCTTCTGGTATGCGTATTTTCTTGTTTGTTTTATTTACTTATTATCTTATTAATATTTTGTCTATTATTTTTCCTATTGTTTCATTTCTTTATTATCATGTTATTTTACCTTTCCTTAAGTAAAGTGTTATTTAGATACATATTGATTTATAAGTAAATAGATTTATAATAAATTAGATTTGATTTATAAATACAAAGTATATAGTTTATGTAAATTAAATATGTTATAAATACAAAGTATAATTAAATATGTTATAAATATATGGATAAATAATTCATGTAAATTAATTATGTATTTGGCCTAAAATATCAAAGTAGATAATTTTATTACTCATGTAAATTAATTATGCATTGGCTAAAAAATATCAAAGTAGATAATTTATATCAATCTTTTAATAGGGGTTATGACAAATACAATATCTCTCTACAACCTCTGCGAAATTCCCATGGATGTGATAACTAACCAAGCCATCATGCCCACTGCCACTACAACCTCCCTGAAGCCTTGCCTCCAATTGAAACCCAAAAGTGGCAAACTTTGTCAAGTACACATCAGCATGATGGTAATCCAACCTCTAATTGTGCAACTAATCCATTGCAAACAATTGAGTCGGGTACTTGCAATCTCTAGTCCCATCTTCTGAAGATGGCAACTCTCCATCCCACAATGGATGGTATAAGCCCTGAGCCAATCCACACCGACGCATCATCAAATCCTCCATGTGTGGACTAAGGGATAGCCGCCAAGAATACAATGATCTCTTCCTTCTTCTTCAAGAGCACAACCAAAGATGAAGCCTGTAAGTCAACCTCAAGTGGGTGTAAAATGTAGCAGAACAACAAAGAAGGTAAAGAGAAGGTTGGAATTTTCAGGTATAATTATACAAGAGCAGCCAACAGTTGTAGGAGAAGTCATTCTAGAAGAGCCAACGCCACAAGCGGAAGAGGTGCTCGTGACTCGTGATTCTCCACCATCACTGGGGACTTCTCCGATTCATATTGATTTGGAGGAAGAAGAAGCAAAAGAAGTTGTAGCTGAACCTCCTAGGGAAGCTAGTAGAGACACCACGTCTTGGCTTGAGAGCTCCTTGGGAAGGAAGAGAAGGAGGCCTTCATATCATCTAGACTTTGATGAACTTGACAACATTTACCAGGAGACTCCAAAAAATAAAGCAAAGAAGCAAGTTCATTTTGAAAAGAATCCAGATGGTGAGATGATTATGGAGATTGCTACGCCTCCAAAAGATAGAAATGTTGATGAAGTGGAGGTGGATGATTTTATAATGGTTAAGGCCAATCTTGGTAAAAACACCAGGCATACAGATGTAAGTTTGTTTAAAGTTGTAGCGGAAAATCTTCAAGATAGAGTGCTTAAAGATGGAGAGGATAAGGCAGCCCTGAAGGCTAAAATCCGACAACTCAGGTTATACATTTCAAATCTTGTTCACGACACTTCACAAGCTACTCAGTTGCTACTCCAGGTTCTAGAGACACCAGCTGATCAGCAGCAGCTGAGGCAGTTGGTGATATGTGGGAAGCAAACACAGGAATGGATCGAGGAGCTCATCACTAGAGGCATGGAGATTCTAGCACAAATATATCAGCTAAGGTATAATGCCCATGATTTACGCCAAGGGATCCAAGAATTTGAATAGTTGATAGTAGAGGTGAAGCCTATGCACGAGATCATCATTGCAGATTTGGATACAACATATGGCTCAATGGTTTTAAGAGAAAACAAGAGACAAATCCTTGCATGGAAAGAACGCCACCTCTTCAAGGTGAGAACTTATGAAAGGATATCTGAAGAGTTTGTTGCATACAAACAAAGGGTTGTTGATGTTTTCAAGTTCATAAGAGAATTTGTTTCATAGATCCCTTGTCGGTATTGTCATGGTGATGGTTCCTACATTGGACTTGACGAAGTACAAGCTGAGTTCCAAAATGTTGTTGTTGGAAGGATGAGTTAGATTGCCATGATGTCAACGAAGTTTGATAAAGTAGTCAATGAGGTTAAAGATTTTTTGAGATCAATTGTTGAAGGAGAAGAAATCTTAGAAAAGCGAAATTTTTCAATTGATAGTATTGATGCTCTTGAATCCTTGATAGATATATAGTTTCCCGCTTTTTGGTGGATGTGATCGAGATATAAAGCAACAATCTTCCAAAAGCTTTCTTTATTTTCATCTCAAGGCTTATCCATTCTTTGTGAAGGGCAAATATCAAGTTGTAATAGTTGGCACTTTCCTTGTTTTTAGGTTTTCATAGGTTGTTAGATTCTTATCTTGTTTTAGGTTTTAGAAATAAAGCTTGCATGTTGGTAAGTCTTAGTTGTAAAAGCAAGGAGATTTTAGGGTTCCCTCCTCCTCTGCTTGGTTATAAATAAGGGCAGCCTTGTCCATTTTTATTTAGCAGTCATTGTGATAACAAAACACTGAGCCTACTAGTGCCTTCTTATTGTTATTCAGTATTGTTCAAATTGTGCTTGTGATAATAAATTGCTGAGCCTATTTTGCCTGCAAGTTGTTGTTTAGTTTCAGTTCACTTAGTGTTAGAGCAATCTTGCAAGTCTCTTCTAGCTGCAACTTATTGTTCAGTTCATGTTACTTGTGTCAATGTATTCTGGTTGATCGCAAAACTGTATGCCTATTTTGCCACAATCCTGCTGTCCCGGAAGTGTAATCTTTTGTTCTTGAGATTTGAGAAAATAAAGTCTTGTGCCTACTTTGTTGCCCTGATATAATGTCTCAGATTTTCGTTTTACATGTTACACTTATATGATCTCTATTTTAGCTTGCATTGAAATTTCAGTAGTTGTGCGTTGGGATAAAGTTTGTTTAAGTATTTTGTTAGAGAATCATTCCTTGTTCATTTCTAACTCTCATGCTCTGCATTTACTTGAGTAGTTAGAAACGTCATTAGTGTAGGTTTAGTCGTAGTTGAACTTCTAAAAGAGAAAACCTCAGCTACGACGTTTGAGTTTTATAACCTTGTTCTCTTAGCTGAACAAAAAGATAGGCAAATTAGTTTTAATTTACTTTCTTAAGCAACATCAGCAAAGAGGGAGCTTCCCCTCCTAATTCAAAGAGCAGTTTATCTATGCATATGCATAGAGGTGGGAATTGAAATGCCAACAGTATCGAAAATATCAGTTTGTTGCTGAAGATGTGCCGACCTCATTTGATGCAAAGTGTTTGTCATGTCCCCGAAATTGTGACAATAAAAACATATATAAAATTATTAGCCCTTTTGATATAATTATAACTGGCAAAGACAATTTTATAATTATAACTATTAAAATATAGATATTAATAATTATAAAATCACTATGATATATAGTAAATACCAAAAATATGTAAGATTAATATAAAAAAAATAAAACCAATTTATAGATAATACTAAAATAAGGAGCATATAAATATAAATCATAAAACAAATTTAAATATAATATCTATTAATAGATGTGAATAAATTCTATATTACCGCTGGCAACCTACATCTATCATTCACATTAAGGAATTCAAAGATATTCAAGGAGATGATACATTCCCTATTATCGCGTGTATTCAATAAACGACATTCCAGTGCTTGGTATTATTCGAAGAAATTGAATCGGTCGTCAAACATAATCAAACCAAATACGAAACAATCTCCTCATTCAGATGAGTACTGGGCACAACATCTACGTCATTGGGAGAGCCAGGGTTTAAGCCTTGTGACTGTTGCTGTTCACCTTAAACGCTAATATCAAAACGTTGCCTTAGGAATGCATACTCTTATTGATTATAAACTACTGTCGCTAGTATCATATAATAGAGCAGGGGTTTTAACGCAACCTCCTGGGTGGCGACTAGGTTCTTAAATTTTATTCTACCACCACAAGTCTTATTCTTCTACGCAAACAATATGGGAGATGTCTAGGCATAGTAATTAATATTTGGTCCTTACAACAAGTTTTAGAAGCAGCAACGATATTCTCCATGGTGAAAACACCGCTATGATTAAGGTAGCGAAAATGTTAAGGAAATAAACAAGGCCAAACCTAGCGTAGGGTCATATCCATAGCTTACAAGCACCGCTAAATATAACAAGAAATCAAAGACGTTTACTTAAATTATCTCTATCTTTATGGAGGCAACGAATATATTAGGTATTGCCAACAATCAATAATAATAGGAATCGCATAACTAAAGGTCATCTCTCTCCAAAGAGAAATTTCCTTCCGGTTCAAGCATTAAGGTATAAGTAGGATGTAGAAATAAGAGCAAAGATTGTAGTGGTAACAAGAAGAAGATGAATAGGAGCAAACAACGTGGGCAATAAACATTCAGGTGAGGTTATTTCACTCGGCCATTAACCATCTAGCATTTCCAAATATCTGATTTGATAACCGATCAGCAATAACTGGTTGGATAGTTTAGGCGTTTGAATTGTATTATGAAAATCTTCTTAAAATGCACGATGAATTATCCTTAGCCCGATCCACCATAAGTCTTTCTAGTCGATAAACTATATGAGCAAGCCCACTGCACAATAAGCCTAGGCAAGGAACTTGGATATCTAAGATTGTTGTAAATTAGAATATGATTGTTTATGAGTTTATATATATTGTCTTTTTGCTAATACCTGTTCACATGTGCCATTTAGTGGAACTCTTGAAAAGTCTAACATGATGTAGATATGTTGTTGGATGTTGTGGTTGTGTTGCTAATATGTGGTTGTCATTGATGTCAACACTATTAGCATTGGTGTCTTGAAGGTTGTATATGTCGAGGATATTGAGAAAATTATATTAAACATGTTGAAGGCTGTCTGTGAAGCTGTGAAGTTCAGTGTGGTGGAAAGTTCAATATGTTGGTATTATGAAGTTGCGCTTTAAAGGGTTTGTTGCTGAGCCTATCTAGTTTATATTCCGAAAGTTTCAGAGGTGTGCATCAAGATTGGAGCAAGTTGTGTGTTTCTATGTTCCTGCAGTTATTTTGTTACTGTAGCTGGTGTTTTTGGATGAAGAGAATGTAATTCTAGTAATTTGAGTTGTTGCGTATGCTCCTATGATGTTCATTGATGTTTCTAGATCGTGCTCTATCCTTGTTGCACGTCCACGTTGATCGGTGTGATCGTGATCAAAGATTTTTCCTTTGTGTGATCGGGTTTTCATGTTCTTGGCCGACATGATGGTTGTAGCGTGTTGCGGATCTTTGTGGATTAATTCTTTAATGCTTGGCGCGTTCGAGGATGTTGTTTTAGGTCTTCATTATGTTGTGACCGACTTTGGTTGGTGCGCATTGAGCTTTGTTCATGAATTGGGCCGACAGTTTGTAATTCATTTATTCTTTTATTTTTGGCCGACAAAGTTGATGTAATTCCATGAAGTGGATATATAAGAGCGATTGTTTCTTCATTTTGAAGTGTGCATGATGTATATGTGAGAAGTGTGTATGCGAAATGTGCGAATAGAGATCAGATCATTCGATTGCAGAGCAGAGTGTGAAGATGTTTGAGCGAAGTGTGAAGAAGTGTTTCTGTGCTTAACCGAAACTGTCATCAGGCTTTTGAAGAAGCTAATTTCTCAGTTCAACCTCTTTAGATGGATTTAATCTGAAGGTTTTATGTAAGACAGTGTGTCTTTTTTGAGTAGTGAGCTCTAGGCAGTGTGCCTGAATGCATGTGCATTCCTTATTCATATTTCTTATACTTTTAACAGGGTATAACTTGTGGATTAACCTCCAGCGTGGTTTTTCCCCTAACAGGGTTTCCACACAAAAATCTTGGTGTTATGTGTGTTTTTGATGTGTTGTTGATTTATGCTTTCACTGTTATTTATCAGATCTGAGATTAAAGGTTAATAAGGTTAAATAAGTTTGAAATTCTGTGACAACTGATTCACCCCCCCCTCTCAGTTGTCTATCCTTGGTTTGCCAACAATTGGTATCAGAGCAGGTTCCTCTGAAGAAGTTTAAAAGCTTGAGGTGATCCGAGATGGCATCATACAAGAAGGATAGTCCTAGATTGGATGGAACAAACTACTCTTTGTGGAAGGCTAGAATGGAGTGTCATTTGAAGTGCATTGGTGACCCCTTCTGGAAGATTACAAAGAACATATATGTTATTCCTCAGAATGGTCCCTCTACTCCTGATGAGATCAAAGAAGCTGAAACAAATATCAGGGCTATAGAAGCATTATTGAGTGCTCTAACTGATTTAGAGATGACAAATGTGATGGGTCTGAAAACAGCATATGAGATCTGGAAGAAGCTGAAAACATTGTATGAAGGAGATGCACAAGTGAAAGTTGCTAAGCAACAAAGTCTGAAAGGCAAGTGGGAAAACTTGAAAATGAGCGAAGATGAAAACATTAACAAACTACTTTCTGTGGAAGGCTAGAATGGAGTGTCATTTGAAGTGCATTGGTGACCCCTTTTGGAAGATTACAAAGAACAGATATGTTATTCCTCAGAATGGTCCCTCTACTCTTGATGAGATCAAAGAAGCTGAAACGAATATCAGGGCTATAGAAGCATTATTGAGTGCTCTGATTGATTTAGAGATGACAAATGTGATGGGTCTGAAAACAGCATATGAGATCTGGAAGAAGTTGGAAACATTGTATGAAGGAGATGCACAAGTGAAAGTTGCTAAGCTACAAAGTCTAAAAGGCAACTGAGAAAACTTGAAAATGAGTGAAGATGAAAACATTATTTCTTTCATGCAAAAAGTAAATGAACTAGTGATGGGTATTAGGTGTGCCGGTGGAATCTTGGATGAAGAAGAAATTGTAGCTGAAGTGCTCAGATCATTGCCTACTTACAAAACGAAAGCTCATGCTATTGAAGAACTCAGGACAGTAACAAATGTGACAAGAGATATGCTGATTGGTAAGCTTGCTGCCTTTGAATTAAGTGAATTTGGTGAATCTACCCCTAAGACAGAATCTGCATTTAAAGCTACTGTATCCGGAAGAAACCAACAGAGATATGATTTGGGAGAAAGTTCCAGAAAGAGATTCAAGTATGAAGATGAGATGAAACAGATTGCTGCCTTTGAATTAAGTGAATTTGGTGAATCTACCCCTAAGACAGAATCTGCATTTAAAGCTCCCTAAGACAGAATCTGCATTTAAAGCTACTGTATCCGGAAGAAACCAACAGAGATATGATCCGGGAGAAAGTTCCAGAAAGAGATTCAAGTATGAAGATGAGATGAAACAGATTGAAGATGAAGAAAGAGAGTTAGAAGAGCTGGAAGCATTGATTGTGAAAAGAGAAGCCAGAGGACAAGGTAAGTATAAAGGAAAGTTGCCTATTAAATGTTTCTCTTTCAATAAGATAGGTCATTTTGCATCAAGGTGTCCTGAAAGAGTTCCTAGGTTCAAACCTGATAAGCCTAGATTTCAAAAGAAATGTTATTATGTTGAAGAAGGTGTTACTGATGATGAATCGGATAAAGAAAATGGAAATGAAGATGGATGGGTATTCATTGCTATTAAGGAAAATGGTCTGGTGTCCACTGAATCTGCTAGTGATAAGAATATTGAGAAAGCTCTTGCAGCCAGAATTGAAGAAAAGGATGAGTGGGTGATTGACAGTGGATGCTCACATCATATGATTGGTGACAAAAGAAAGTTTATAAGCTTGGAGAAATATGATGGTGGTGTTGTAAGTTTTGGAGATAACAATGCTGGTGTGATTTGTGGCAGAGACACTATTTCTCTTGGTGGTAAATATAATACTGATGATGTCCTTTATGTTGAAGGGTTGAAGCATAATCTGTTGAGTGTTGGATAGATGGTCGACAAAGGATACAATCTTTAGTTCAAAAATGGAAAATGCAGGATATTGGGAAGTTCTGGAAATGTAATTGTTTCAAGTACAAAGACAAGAGGTAACATTTTTCACCTGAGTGCTGCTATTGAAAGTTGCTTAATTGCTTAAGTTGATGTAAGCTGGTTATGGCATAGGAGGTTGTGTCATGTGAATTTTGATAACATTGTCAAAGTAAGCTCCACTCAAGCAGTTAGAGATCTTCCTAAGCTAGTGAAGCTTACTAACACCATATACAAGGAATGTCAGATGGGAAAGTAGACTAGAATTTCTTTTCGGAGAAAACATCATTCTAATGGAGTACTGGAGCTGGTGCATACTGATCTATGTGGTCCCTCCAGAATCAGAAGTCTACAAGGAGAAAGGTACTTTATGTTGTTTATTGATGATTACTCTTTGATGATTACTCTAGGATGATATGGGTTGCTTTATTGAGAGAAAAACATGAAGCATTAAAAAAATTCAAAAGTTTCAAAGCTATGGCCGAGAATGAGACAAGTTTAAAAATTAAATGCTTAAGGTTAGACAGAGGTGGTGAATTCACTTCCCGGGAGTTCAATTCTTTCTGTGAAGAGCATGGAATCAAAATATAGTTATTTGCTCCCCGGACTCCTCAACAGAACGAAGTTGTTGAGAGAAAGAACAAAACAATTCTAGATGCTGCTAGAATTATGATGTTGGAAGGTAATGCTCCTCATATCTATTGGAGAGAAGCTGTAAGCACTATTGTATGTACTATCAACCGGGTAAATGTCAATGGTAATTCTGGTAAGACTCCTTTTGAGCTGTGGTTTGGTTATAAGCCTATTGTTAAATATTTCAAAATCTTTGGAAGTAGATGTTTTATCAAGAGAGATGAAGATATAGGCAAGTTTGATGCTAGGAGTGATGAAAGAATCTTTCTGGGTTACTCTACTAAGGGCAAGGCCTACCGTTGCTATAATAGAAGATTGAGGAAAATGGTTGAAAGTGCAAATGTCAGAGTTGATGAGGACACTGCTAGATCATCCAGATATTGTGGATATGATTCTGATGACCAACATGATAGTATAGATAAAGGAAAGAATGCTCAGACACAGAATCAAGTTCAAATTGTTCCGGTGAATCAAGAGAATCAAGAAGGAGAAGCTAGTGGAAGTTCAAAAGAAAGAACAGAAGAACCAGAAGTTCGAGAGAATCCTAAAGTTTCGAGGCATGTAAAGCTAAATTATTTTGAAGATCAAATTATAGGAGATAAGAACAAAGGTGTGCAGACTAGAAGAAGAATTGTAGAAGATTATTGTCTGATTTCCAAGATTAAGCCCAACAATGTCAGTGAAGCATGTAAAGATGAATATTGGATGGAAGCAATAAAGGAAGAACTGATGCAGATAGAGAAAAATGATACATGGATTCTTGTTCCCAGACCTCAAGATAAAAATGTGATTGGAACCAAATGGGTCTTTTGGAATAAGTTGAATGAACAAGGTGAAGTGGTCAGGAATAAAGCAAGACTGGTATGTAAAGGGTACTCATAGATGGAAGGTATTGATTTTGAAGAAACCTTTGCCCTTGTTGCTAGAATTGAAGCTGTAAAATTGTTTCTTGCTTATGCTGTTTTTAAGAACTACAAAGTCTATCAAATGGATGTAAAGTCAGCATTTCTAAATGGTGAGCTAGAAAAAGTATATGTTGAGCAACCAGATGGATTTCAATTAACTGATAAGGAAGATATGGTTTGCCGATTGAAGAAAGCACTGTATGGACTCAAACAAGCCCCTAGAGCTTGGTATGCTAGACTGGATAAATACTTGTTGAAGCTTGGATTCAATAAAGGTATTGCTGACAATAATCTGTATTTTAAGATGGATCAAGATAAAGAGTTGATTATTGAAGTCTTTGTTGATGACATTATTTTTGAAGGTGATGATGACTTATGTATGAAGTTTGCTGATGAAATGAAAAGTGAGTTTGAGATGTCAATGATTGGAGAGCTGAAATTCTTTTTAAGATTGCAAATTACTCAGTTAGATAATGGAATTATTATATCTTAGTCCAAATATGTAAGAGAGTTACTAAAATTTTTTGGCATGGAAGACTCAAAGCCAGTTGGTACACCCATGGTAACCGGATGCAAGTTAACATAGAATGATGATTCTCCTAAGGCAAATCAAACAAGATACAGGGCAATGATCAGTGGATTACTTTATTTGACTCAGATCGGACCAGACATCATGAATGTTGTATGTATGGTTGTTAGATATCAAGCTGATCCGAAGGAATCTCATGTGACTGCTGTAAAGATAATTTTCAGATACTTGAAAGGGACAGTCGATTTTGGTCTTTGGTATCCTAAAGATGATGATCTTACCTTGAGCGCCTTTACTGATGCAGATTGGGCAGGATATGTGGATGACAGAAAAAGTACTAGTGGTGGTGCTTTCTTCTTGGGGAAGAAGTTGGTGTCTTGGTTAAGTAAAAAGCAAAATTCCATTTCCTTATCATTGCTGAGGCAAAATATATTGCTGCTGCAAACAATTGTACTCAAGTAATATGGATGAAGCAGATGCTGAGAGATATCAGAATTGAGTATGATGAGCCTATTGCTATATTTTGTGATAATTCAAGTGCCATAAACATTTCTAAGAATCTGGTGTTGCATTCAAAGACAAAGCATATATCTATCAATTATCACTTTTTGAGAGACAAAGTGAGTGACAAAGAAGTCAGATTGGAGTATGTGCCTACTAAGGAATAGATTGCAGACATCTTTACTAAGCCATTGCCTAAGGATACTTTTGAGTATCTCAGAGGGAAGTTAGGGATGATTCCCCCTCCTAATCAGAACTAAGATGCAAGTCTTTGCATCAGTTCGTGCATTCATAGTCATATCTTGATCCGGATTGATGTTGTGGTACCTGCTACTTAGGGAGAGTAGTCAAATGATTCAAATATGTGGTTCAGAGCTTGTGTACCTTTGCCATTGATGTCAAAGGGGGAGAAGAACAATGTGAAAAAGTACAAAAAGGGGAGAAAAACAGTATGAAAAGAGTAATGTGTAAAGTGAAGATTGTTGAAATAAGAGTTAGTTGTGTTGATGGTATTTTTCACATCATGTGTTGCCATCAATGCCAAAGGGGGAGATTGTTGGATGTTGTGGTTGTGTTGCTGATATGTGGTTGTCATTGATGCCAACACTATTAGCATTGGTGTCTTGAAGGCTGTATATGTCGAGGATATTGAAAAAATTATATTAAACATGTTGAAGGCTGTCTGTGAAGCTGTGAAGTTCAGTGTGGTGGATAGTTCAATATGTTGGTATTCAAAAGTTGTGCTTTAAAGGGTTTGTTGCTGAGCCTATCTAGTTTATACTCTGAAAGTTTCAGAGGTGCGTATCAAGATTGGAGCAAATTGGAGCAAGTTGTGTGTTTTTGTGTTCCTGCAGTTATTCTGTTACTGTAGTTGGTGTTTCTGGATGAAGAGAATGTAATTCTAGTAATTTGAGTTGTTGCGTATGCTCCTGCGATGTTCGTTGATGCTTCTAGATCGTGCTCTATCCTTGTTGCACGTCCGCATTGATCGGTGTGATCGTGATCAGAGATTTTTCCTTTGTGTGATCGGGTTTTCATGTTCCTGGTCGACATGACGGTTGTAGCGTTTTACGGATCCTTGTGGATTAATTCTTTAATGCTTGGCGCATTCGAGGATGTTGTTTTAGGTCTTCATTATGTTGTGACCGACTTCGGTTGGTGTGCATTGAGATTTGTTCATGAATTGGGCCGACAGTTTGTAATTCATTTATTCTTTTATTTTTGGTTGACAAAGTTGTTGATGTAATTCCATGAAGTGGATATATAAGAGCGATTGTTTCTTCATTTTAAAGTGTGCATGATGTATATGTGAGAAGTGTGTATGCGAAATGTGCGAATAGAGATCAGATCATTCGATTGCAGAGCAGAGCGTGAAGAAGTTTGAGTGAAGTGTGAAGAAATGTTTTTGTGCCTAACCGGAACTGTCATCAGACTTTTGAAGAAGCTAATTTCTCAATTCAACCTCTTCAGATGGATTTAATCTGAAAGTTTTATGTAAGACAGCGTGTCTTCTTTGAGTAGTGAGCTCTAGGCAGTGTGCCTGAATGCATGTGCATTCCTTATTCATTTTTTTTATACTTTTAACAAGGTATAACTTGTGGATTAACCTCCACCGTGGTTTTTCCTCTAGCAGGGTTTCCACGCAAAAATCTTGGTGTCATGTGTGTTTCTGATGTGTTGTTGATTCATGCTTTCACTTTTATTTATCAGATCCGAGATTAAAGGTTAATAAGGTTAAATAAGTTTGAAATTATGTGACAACTGATTCACTCCCCCCCTTTAGTTGTCTATCCTTGTTTTGCCAACATATATATGCTTCTCCATGGATTCAGTATTGAATATACTAACTAGTTTATTTGATTATTAATGCAAAGATTTCTTTAATGTTATCATGGTTATAATTGCTTTAGGAATTGATTATGGTTTCTTTTAGTATTATCATGATTATAATGACTTGTACACGAACTTAATGAATACAAATATATTTGATTACTTAAAGGTTGTTTATCCTTGTTTTGCCAACATATATATGCTTCTCCATGGATTCAGTATTGAATATACTAACTACTTTATTTGATTATTAATGCAAAGATTTCTTTAATGTTATCATGGTTATAATTGCTCTAGGAATTGATTATGGTTTCTTTTAGTATTATCATGATTATAATGACTTGTACATGAACTTAATGAATGCAAATATATTTGATTACTTAAAGACTATCTTCTGAGTGTTTGCAAACTTACTAGGGAGGAAGGGCCTGAGAAAAGTGGTGTCTAGAAACCCCAATTAAGATCCGCCCCCGAAACCCATGGCAAGGATGGGCCATGGAGGGGTGGAAGTTCCACTTAAGGTTCCGCCTAGTCCAAAGGCATGGGTGGACCATGGAGGGGTGGGGGTCCCACTCAAGATCCGCCACGACCATGGAGGGGTGGTAGGCTTGGGCTAGTTATAAGCTCCGTTGGCTTCCTCTAGTAGGTTAAATGTCTTCTGAGGTGATGACGTGGGTAGAGAAAGCAGGTACAAGTGTATCCACTAAGCACGCCACTCTGTGGGTGGAATTGTCTTGGTTTGGACGTTCCTGCCGGT
Source organism: Sequoiadendron giganteum (assembly GCA_007115665.2). Lineage (NCBI taxonomy): Eukaryota > Viridiplantae > Streptophyta > Pinopsida > Cupressales > Cupressaceae > Sequoiadendron > Sequoiadendron giganteum. Next base: position 973,322,712 of record CM021100.1, read on the forward strand.
CGGAGCCAAAGGGTGGGCTGTCTTTGTCGGATGCTTGTGCTCTTGGGCTTGGATAGATAGCTTCGGGTGGATCTACCCATGCCACTCCTCCTATGTATTAATAATTGCTTGTGATTATGTTTATATGTTGGATATCTAGATATTAATGCTAACATATATATGTGTATGTGGAAATGTTGTTGATGGGGTGAATGCAGATTTCAATCCAAGATTACTTCATTAGAGAAAACATTCATTTGAAAGAAGAAACCCTAAGCCTAATCAACAAGCGAATTCTAGGGCAAAGCAAGATAAAGGACTTTACAGTGTTTTTGACACCATTCAACAACATCATGTGCATCTTTTATGCAATCTCCCTCATAATTCATTTGATGCTTTCTTAGAGCATGTTTGATGCAAGTTCTTGCGCCATCATGTTCACCCTTTCCTTGCCCACTCTCAAAGAAGCTCCAATAATGTGGTATGTTGTCATTTCTATGATATCTACTTAGTGCATAAAATGGTCTTAATGATTTGAATTGTGAAGCACATCCATCTGACCATACAAAATGCTTTTCAATTTTTACACCTTTGATTGCCAAATATTCAAAAAAATTCTTGAAGCAATGCTGTACAAATAGTGTGTCATGCTCTTTGTCGTCTCTAATATATAAGTGATATTCTTTCTTAATGACTCGTGCCTCAAATGTACTGTCAACACCATCCAAATCCATTTGTGCATGTCGATAACACACGTGCACCATAATAGTGATTTGCTCTGAAAAATAATATTGTGATTGAATCTCTTTTTGATGTACAAAAGAGTAATTATTTGCAAAGTCAACTGCTGATAACACTGTTCCAAGTGGGAAAGTATCTTTTAATGTCTGATACTGTTGTGCTTGCCATTTAGAAAAGAAAGCATGCTGTATGTATGGTTGTATCAATTTACAAAAAAAATTCATAAATGTTCCAATTGGTATCTCCTATTCTACAAAATCTATCTTTGTTGATTGTTTGCCACTTTTGGTATGAAACTTGATGTACTTGTTACTCTTGCAATTTAACAACTTTGCCAGGTTGGTTTTTTCGTCTCTCAAAAATATTTTAGCCAAATTTCCACATGTTTCAAAGTCATTTTGAGAGATGAAAATTCCAACCTGACAAAGTTGGTAAATTGCAAGAGTTACAAGTACATCAAGTTTCATACCAAAAGTGGCAAAAAATCAACAAAGTTAGATTATGTAGAAGAGGAGATACCTATTGAAACATTTATGAAAAATTTCCATAAATTGATACAACCATACATACATCATGCTTTCTTTTCTAAGTGGCAAGCACAACAGTTTCAGACATTAAGAGATACTTTCCCATTTGGAACAGTGTTATCAGTAGTTGACTTTGCAAATAATTACTCTTTTGTACATCAAAAAGAGATTCAATCACAATATTATTTTTAAGAGCAAATCACTATTATGGTGCATGTGTGTTATCGACATGCACAAATGGATTCAAATGGTGTTGACAGTATATCTGAGGCACGAGTCATTAAGAAAGAATATCACTTCTATATTAGTGATGACAAAGAGTATGACACACTATTTGTACAACATTGCTTCAAGAAGTTTTTTGAACATTTGGCAATCAGGGGTGTGAAAATTGAAAAGCATTTTGTATGGTTAGATGGATGCGCTTCACAATTCAAATTATCAAGGCCATTTTATGAACTGTGTAGATATCATAGAAATGACAATATACCACATGTTTGGATCTTCTTTGAGAGAGGGCATGGAAAGGGTGAACATGATGGTGCATGAACTTGCAACAAATGTGCTCTAAGAAAGCATCAAATGAATTATGAGGGAGATCGCATAAAAGATGCACATGATATTGTTGAATGGAGTCAGAAACATTTTGCATCAAATGAGGTCGACACATCTTCAACAATGAATTTAAATTCCACGTAGAGTGTTTTGGGAGATATCAGGTATTTTTTGTTTGAATTTAAATATTTATATATACATATATGTGTACATTCAAGTTTGTTTATTTTAGTTTGAATATATTTATATTTTTATTATTTTAGTTGGAAAACTCGTACTCGACAAAAACTCGCTAGCCCCAAAAAATTCAACTTGGCAAAAACTCGGCAAAAAACTCAACAACTTAAAAAATTGCTTAAATTCATTTAGAAACACATTTTTTTTGCAAATTCATTGACAAAATGAATCCAATGAGTACATAAATGAGCACAAAAGTATTTTCTATTAAATTTGATCGATTTTAGTGCAAATTGATTACAAAATCGCATTCTCATGCGGAATCTTGATGGCTGAAAGCTTGATAGTCTAATACAAATTACAATAGATAGCTGAAATTGAAAATAGTAAAACTAAAAGTAAATACTAAATACAACATTTTACACCTTCCTCTTCCCTAATCTCTTGAAAACTAGGGGAGAGGTAGATATTTTAGTCCCCTTCGAGTAGGTTGTGGCTCTTTGGTTGGCATAAAAAATAGTGGCCGAGGAACCTCCATCTTGGAAGTAGATGGCAATGACTCCTCATCCTCATGAATGTCATCCAACCCTACATCTCTTGCTGCACCCACATCCCCCATTGTCTGTCTATCAAAATCAAGAATCTCCTCCTTAGTAAACAATGGAGGCTGCTCATCTCGTCCTTTCCAATCACTGTAAAGATCTTTCTCATCAGAATCAATAGGATCCTGTGATTTGTTCTCTACCCTTCTTGTGCGCAATCCAAGGTTGTATTGCACAAAGACAAGGTCATTGAGGCACTTTTGAGCTAATTTGTTTCTCTTCTTTGTGTGAATGGCCTCAAGCAAGCTCCAATTTCGCTCACAACTGGATGCACTACAAGGTTCGCATAGCATGTGGAGGGCAATTCTTTGGAGATTTAGGGTAGTTCCAACCCAATTTTTCCACCAAGCCTCTACAAAACAAAATATTGAAGAGTTAGAAAACAAAGTCAAAACACATTTTATCAAATTATAAGATGCATGTGAAATAAAGACTCCAAATTTATACTTGGTGTCTGAGTGGTTCTTCCTCAAATAGCTAGCTCTGAAGAAAAGAGCCTACCCCTTCCTTCGCTGCAATTTTCCAACTCTAGACAATGAGGTCTCTCACCTCAACCTAGGGTGCCATCCTCTGAATGCATGTCGTGAGCCCCTCCATAACCTCTCCATTAGGATCGAAGAAGGTGTTTGAGAAGGAAAAACTAGGGTTGAGGAAGTACCCTACTGCATGGATGGGTTGGTGGAGTTGATTGTTCCACCTCCTATCAATAATCTCTTATATAGGATTCAATTTGAGGTTGTCCCTCGTGTAATAATTTTTGATAGCATCTTTGGCCCTATCCATGGACTTATAAATATACCCCATTGGGTTTTGATTCCCATCTACCAAACGAAGAACTCTAACCAAGGGCTTCGACACCTACATTACAAATACAAGAAGATTAAAGTTACAAATTTATAATAAAAGACTTAAGTTAAAAAACATAAAATATTCAACTTGAATTTAAATTCAAATTTTTGAAGTTACCTTCATGATCTTTGTAGCTCTTTGTGCAAATAGGTGGTCAAAGACTATGCTTGCAACCCTCTCTCCTTCAGGCTTCTTTGCATAAGATGAGTCTAGCCATGCTTGACTCACACACATTTGTTTTAAAGCAATCGGTGAACCAATAATGCTTTGCAACATTAGGAAAACCGTTGCAAACCTTGTGACACCCGATCTCACCAACTCTTTCCCTTGCGTGTGATCTCTCATCAAGTTATGAATCCAAGGGTGATTGTAGATAAATTTTGTGATGCTCCTTGCATCATCTACAGCCGGTGTCAGGCAATCAAGTTTGCCTATGTCCTCCAAAAGAAGGTCAAGGAAATGTGTTGCACAAGGTGACTAAAAAGGTGTAGGATGTCTATCCTCGAGCAATCTCCCAACCGCCACATATGCTATTGCATTATCAGTGATGATTCACACTACATTATCTATCCCCACCTCCATGACAACTTCCTCTAACAATAGAGACAATGTTTTTGCATTTTTTATTTTGTTGGAAGCATCCACCGATTTCAAAAAAACTACTTCACCTTTTGAAGCAATCAAAAAACTTCAGGATGGTGCGGTTTTTCCCACCTATCCACCCATTTTAAAGAATGGTGCAGCCATATTTTTTCCATTCTTTCTTTTGCTCTTCCACTACTTGCACCATCCTTTCAATTGCATTTGTGAGCAACCTACAAGTACAAAGTAAAAAATAAGTACAAAATTTTAATTTTTAAACAAAAAATAGCTTAAATTCAACATAAATTAATTTAGATTAAAGAACATAAATTTAGCCCAAAATTCAACTTAATTTTTCTTAACTTATAAGTATAACTTAGCATAAAATTGAAATTAACTAACCTCCCACTAAAGTCTCTGTGAGAAGTTGCCTTGTAGCCTTTTACTGCAACTATCAATGGAGTAACCAAATTGTCCCAATAAGGACTACTTGCCACATTGAAAGAAATGTTATTGAAATACCAAAAATCAACACATGGCATGTTGGCATGTTCATGCACCTCCAATGATGGTTGTGTTCCTGGTGTGTTTTTGGGCACAAAAAAATTGTGTGGCATGTGTGAAGATGTAGGCGTTGGCACTCTACCTGAAGTAGAGGAAGTGGAGGGTTTGAAGGCTGATGCGCAGTTAGTTGATGTGGTTAGGGGATTCAGTGGCCAGCATTGATGCTCAATGTTGGGTTTGCCAGAGGGGTTACTATTTATAGCAGTGGCCGGTCTTGATGTTGCCATCCTCAGTTGGTCACAATTTTCCTCGTTGGTCTTCAGTTTCGCTCAATTTGGGGCATTTGGCATATACTTACTATTTATAGCAGTGCTATTTTTAGTAAGTCACCTTTGGGGGAAGTTGGTCCCAGGTCAGTGTTCTTGCAACAACATTATTATCCAGTTTTCAGTTGGAGAGCCTAAGGTTGCAGTTTAATATTTGCTTGTTCGACCACTTAAGTGATTTTAAAATATTAAATTATAAAGTTAAATTATAACTTATATTGAGGGAAAAGTGGTCATTGTTGTGTACCAAGGCGCCTAATGAAACAACTTTAAGTTGTTTTTAAAAGTTCATTAAATATTTTTTCTTCTCCTTAAGTTTGGACGCCTATGAGGAAAGGGGATGAAATATTAAAATGTTAAATATTTCAAAAGGGAGAATGGCGTTGGTTTTTGTGCTGGAATTGAGTGTTTTTTGGAATCCAGCTGCCCTAGTTTTATATTATGAAGTTTGGCTTTCATTTTATCATTCATGCTTGGACGACTTAGTGAAATGTTGCCGGATTTTCTTTTGGTTGCCTGGGCTGTGTTGTGAGGACGAAATCCCTCCATCGTTTGGCTGGTTTTAGTGGTGAAATATCCACCCTAATCAGATATTGGTGTTGATTATCAGCTGAGATTTACAGGAGCTTCATGGGTTTGATTTTCGGTTAAGAAATGATGAAGATCTTCCAATATTTTTAGGTGTTTTGGTGTGCTTTCAGTTGCTTTCAGTTTTGGCGTGGATTTCTAAAGGTTTGGAGTGATTTATTTCAGTTTCTCTGGGTGTTTGCAAAAATGGGCCTGAACCTGGTTTTTGACTCATTGCTCAAAAATGAATGGATAAATCAAAATGGGTATTGATTTGTTGAAAGGGTATTTTCAAGACGATTCTAAAGAGTGTTTGTATGCATTTTTTGGTGGAGAGTGTGATTTTCTAGATCAAATTGAACTTTTGAAGAAGGGACGCCATCTTGCTGCAAGAATACCTTGTTTGAACCAGTACATGTGAGAAATTGAAGTGGGACCTTGAGCGCTGGACAAAAGAGACTTAGGTGATTTGGGAAGCAAGGTTTTTGGAGGTCATTGCTTGAAGGGTTGTTCGTAGCTTTCAGGAGCCTCTTGCTATTGTTCTTTAAAGGCTTTTCAAGATTGCTACCCTCATACCAGGTCTGATTTAATATTGTAATGTTCTGATATATATAAAGGAATGAAAGCTTATGTTGTTGGTTACAATTTCTATTGAAAGGTTCCAATATTTAGTGTTTTCTGTATATTGCAATCTGCACTTTATATTTTATACTTTTGCAAAACACATTGAAAAAATAAACACAAACACAACCTTGAAACAAGCAACTAGCAATCAGAGATTTCAAAAAAAATAAAAAAATAGGGGTGCTATCTTATAGTGGTATTAGAGCCAAACCTTTCCTGCCATCCTGTGTAGACATTGAAAACAACATTGCAATTCTATGAGCGCAAGAGAATAGAGGTATGTTCAGAGAGAAATAAGGAAAGGTCATTGGCAACGCCCACCTATTCCGGAAGGTTAGACACTATCAGGTGTATCAAGGGCTCATTGGAGACTTATCAGGAAACAAAAATGCAGCCAAATAATCGTGGTGGGGATGAGAGAACATTTGGTAACAGGGATGATAGAGGGAAAGGGAGAGCAAGAACACCGAGTCCTGGAAGAAGGTTTGAGAGGAAACTAGATGCAATGATGGATATGATGTCTCAAATGATTGGGAAAATGGGGCAAAATTTAGTGGTGCAAAACAACCCACAGGATAATATGGGGCATACAAGAGAGCATAGTGCCTCAAATCAGCAAAGTGGCAATGGGGGATAGCAAACTACAGTTAACACATTCATCTCATCTAGGCTATTTGGGCCCACTTTCTTAACTCCAGAGACACCTCAACCCAATCCAGAAGATTCTGTGTCGTTCGTGGATAGCCTAAGACATAACCATGCTGAGTATAACTCACTCCTTGATGATATTAAAAATGGCTTATCTTATAATGAATTCATGGACATGAAAAGATAAAGGAATGGCAATGGGAGTAGATATGATCGAAGAGGACCAACAATACCGAGGGACTTACAACATGCCATTAGCAAGGTTACGCTTACACATTTTGATGGGAGTGACGGGTGTTCAGCTAGGACTTGGATACAGAAGCTTGACAATTATCTATCCCTTAGACCCATGGTAGAGGAATAGGCAATTAAGTTTGCCACGTTACACTTGGGTGGGGTAGCACATGAGTGGTGGTACCATGGCCTAGTCACCTTGGGCCATCGGTCTATCACTACATATGATGAGTTCACCACTAGACTCATTGAAAGATTTGATAAAAAAGACCTTGAGATTCATTTCAGAGAGCTGGCCCAGCTTAGGCAGTATGGCATAGTTGAAGCATACATTGCAGAATTTCAGAGACTTTTAGTGATGGTTACAAGAATTTTAGAGAGGAGGTTAGTAGTCTTATTCAGTGAAGGTCTTATGGAACCACTCAAGGGATGGATTAAGGCTTTTGACCCACCAACTTTGCAGGATGCTATGAAGAAAACAAGGAGTATGGAGTGGGCTGCCCCTAAAGCAAAAATTCAGTCCAAACCTTTTATTCACAAAAAGATAAAAGACCTTATACTAAAGATACTACACAACAGAAAAAATCAGTCACAAGGTTTGATGGAGACACATTAAATGACCTCCGAAGAAAGGACCTATGTTTCAAGTGTAGAGATAAGTGGTCTAAATATCATGTATGTGCAAAAGGGGCCATAATACATCAAATATAATACTATTTTGTTGAGAAAAGTGGTTCTGATTTTTTAGACCAGCAATCAGATTTTGATGATAAAGAGAATGAAGAGCCTCCAAAAGAGATTGAAAAAGAGGAATCAAAGATGTGTAAACTTGCCTAGCTATATAGCTTTCAGAAGAATGAATCCTTATGCATTAGAGGAGTATTAAGGGGCAACAAATGATAGCATCGATTGACTTAGGTGCTACACATAATTTTATTGATGAGGGCCCGGTAGCATGTAGGGGACTTTAGACACAGGAAGTTGATGGATTTAGAGTAATGGTTGCAGATGGCTTCACCATTAATTGCACTCGGATGATTCCACAACTTAGCATCTAGTTGGGTAACCACGAGTTCAAGGAAGACTTCTATGTGGTTGGAATTGGGGATACAGATATAGTGATGGGCATCCAGTGGTTACGTTCATTAGGAGAGATCACTCTCAATTTTCAAACCTTAGAGATGAAGTTTAAGTCTGATGGTAAGAATATGGTATTGAGAGGGATTTCTAATAGTGGGCCCCGAGTTGTTTCTTGTAAGCGTATGGTGAGGTTTTTTATACATGACCAGGTGGAGTGAGCAGCAAAGTGTATAGTCATGCCTGCAGTTATAGAGGAGCATAAATGTTCATATCCACCTAAAAAATAGGCTTTGCTTACTAAGTGAAGCAAGGTATTTGGTAGCATACCTCCATGGAGGCCACCTAATAGGGGTATAGAGCATATCATTGAGGGCACTAAAGTGGTGATCACTACACCATATAGGCACTCGAAGAGACATAAGGATGAGATAGAGAAAACAATCAAGGAGCTTTTGGATAATGGGGCATATCAGATCGAGCAAGAGTCCATTTGCTTCTTCAGTGGTGTTAGTGAAGAAGAAGGATGGGACTATGCGCATGTGCATAGTTTACAGGGAACTCAATAAGAAGACAATTAAAAATAGGTATCCCATCCCACAGATTGATGAGCTGCACGGAGCAGTTTATTTTTCTAAGGTAGACCTGAGGTTTGGGTATCATCAAATCAGAGTTAGAGAGGAGGATATTGAGAAAACAACTTTCAGATGTCATTTTGGACATTTTGAGTTCCTTGTTGTTATGCCAATTCGGGTTGACTAATGCTCCTGCTACTTTTCAATCTTGCATGAACAGAGTCTTCAAACAACAGTTGTGTAGATTTGTTTTGTTATTTTTTGATGATATCCTCATTTACAACAGATCATGGGAGGAGCACTTGAGGCATTTAGATGAGGTGTTGGGAATTTTGGAGAGTGAATCATTGTTCACCAAGGAGTTTAAGTGTGATTTTGGCATGACTGAAGTTTTGTACCTTGGTCACATTATCAGCTCAAAGGGAGTTTGTAATGTCCACTTTTTCACGAGCATCAAAGTTGGGGGATTAGCCTATTTTCCTAACCCTCGTAGGCTAATAATTTTGGATAGAGGGTTTCTTGGACGGGCACTTGGTCGTCAAATCTCAGTGTTGATCTCTGGAGTATGGTGGCGGGGTGAATTGTTGCATTTGGCATGATACTTGTGCTTAAATTAATGATACTCACCTTTTATTTCACCATCCTCGGCCTAGGGACCATGTGTCTTTAAAAAGAAGGGGTCACTTTCTATTTTTAAGTTACTATTCATTACTAAAGTGAAAAATGTTATAACTTAAGTGAATAGTGTTCACTTTGATGAATAGTGTTTCCTTTGTAAATTTATAAAAGGCATGAGAGGAAATTCGAATGGCTTCATAGATGAATGATTTTAGCTTGAAGAAACTTGGAAGTGTTGCTTTGGAGGAAGAAGGAGACTAGGGTTTCCTGATTTCTTGCAGTGGGTGAGCCTGGTGGGGCTTGGTTCTTCGTTTGGAGCTGCTTGCGGGTGTGAAACACCACCTTAAAGTTGCTGATCAGTTTTTGGTGGCTTCTTTTGGAGACAAAATAGTGTTCACTTTAATGAATAGTGTTTCCTTTGTAAATTTATAAAAGGCGTGAGAGGAAATTCGAATGGCTTCATAGATGAATGATTTTAGCTTGAAGAAACTTGGAAGTGTTGCTTTGGGGGAAGAAGGAGACTAGGGTTTCCTGATTTCTTGCAGTGGGTGAGCCTGGTGGGGCTTGGTTCTTCGTTTGGAGCTGCTTGCGGGTGTGAAACACCACTTTAAAGTTGCTGATCAGTTTTTGGAGGCTTCTTTTGGAGACAAAAGTTGTTGTTCGCAATTTATTTGAGCCATTTTCAAAGGGGTTTGGACTGCAATAGTCTTCAATCACGTTAGTACGAGAGTTGCTCGCTTTTCATGGAGTTTTGGAGCTGATTTTGAAAGCTACAGCCAGCTATGTTTTCTTGAGGGTTTGTAACAGCAAAAGAAAATAAAACGCCTTTCTTTGGTGGCTGCAATCTTTCCAAAAAGGGGTACCCTTGTCTTAGAAAGCTTGCCATGCGAAGTTTTGGTGGGAGAAGCTCGTCTATCAAGAGAAATCAACATTTCTTTGGACGCGGGTACTGTAGCAAGTCACTATTCACAATGATGTTTGGCTGCAAGTTAAAATGCAGTCTAAGATATTGTTAGCTTGAAATCTGATGTAAGTCATATGTTGTAAGTTCTTTATTATGTAATGAAGAAACTATATTTAGACATTGAAATGAGCAATGTACTCAAGTTATTCCATTAGCTTAGTTTATTCGAAGCTTTCATGGTATGCATATGCTCTTTATGTATCATTCTAGTATTTCTAGCAAACAAACTCAGAAGCACAAAAAGAGAAATTAAACCAAAACAAAATCAGACCTATGAAACTCAAGTGAAAAATAGATCAGCAGAGTGTCGGTACACTACAGAGTTAGTGTTGATCTTGGAAAGGTCAAGGCTATCCTTGATTGGCCTCCACCTACAAACCTCACACAGTTGAAGGGATTTTTCGGGCTGTGGCTTCTATAAAAGGTTTGTCAGGGGATTCTCACAGTTGGCTGCCCCATTCGCTGATTTAACCAAAAAGGGGGCATTTGTATGGTCTGAATCAATGCAACAATCATTTGATAAATTTAAGTAGTTGATGAGCACATGCCTAGTCTTGGCCATTCCAAACTTCTCCAAGCCTTTTGAGCTTGAGTGTGATGCCTCAAGTGAAGGCATAGGTGCAGTTCTCACATAGAATAAACACCCTATAGCTTTCGAGAGCAGGAAGTTGAGAGGAGGAGAGAGAGCTTACTCCATTTATGACAAAGAGATGTTGGCAATCATGCATGCACTTGCCAAGTTCAGACAATACCTTGTGGGGGGCAGATGCTTTGTCTAGGAGACCTCATTTGAGTGCTATTTCAGTCATAGCAGCAGATTGGAAGGAGAAGATAGAGGCTGATTATGCTAAGAACGCACTTGCAAACAACATTCTAGATGGGTTTTTACAGGATGATAAATACCAGGTGAAGGATGGTCTCATATATTATAAGGATAGAATATGGTTGACTCCTGATTCTAAGGTGAAAGAGCATGTTTTTAAGGCTTTTCATGACACCCCGATGGATGGTCATCCAGGATATTATAAGACTTACAGGCAGATCCGTGAGAGATTCTCATGGAAGGGGATGAAGGATGACATCTTAAAGTATGTACGTGAGTGCCGAGAGAGCATGTTTTTAAGGCTTTTCATGACACCCCGATGGCTGGTCATCCAGGATATTATAAGACTTACAGGAAGATCCGTGAGAGATTCTCATGGAAGGGGATGAAGGATGACATCTTAAAGTATGTACGTGAGTGCCAAGTATGCCAACAGAATAAAAATGACCATACTCATCCTGCTGGTTTGTTGCAGCCCCTTTCCATTCCTACTCAGAAATGGGAAAGCATATCAATGGAATTATCACAGGACTTCCAAAGGTGCAGGGGAAGGACAATATATATGTGGTGGTTGATAGATTGACAAAATTTGCTCATTTTTTGCTATATCAACAGGGTTTTCAGCAATACAGGTGGCAGATTTATTTTTCAGAGAGGTATTCAGGCTTCATGGGACACCCAGGGACATTGTCAGTGATAGGGACAAGTTTATGAGATTGTTTTGGTAGGAGTTATTCAAATTATGTGGCACAAAGTTGACCCCTAGCATACCATCCTTAGACTGATGGGAAAACTGAGGTGGTGAACAAATGGGTGGAAGGTTACCTACACAACTATGTTTTAGGGCAGCAAAAGGTGTGGGTTAATGTAATGAACCGGACCAATTTTTTTTTGATTTTTCACAATTTGATTACAATGCAACACGCACCCGTTAAGGTTAGCACAAACCAAAACGTTGCGGAAAGTAACTCTAACCAGAATGTACACCAGGATCCCGATGTGGGCAAGGGGTGAGCATTGGTCAGAGGATCTATGCAATGCAAACTGAAGGAACTCTAACCAAGAATGGCGCCGAGTGATGGCGAGCATATGGTCAGAGGATCAATGCAATGCAAACTGAAGGAACTCTAACCAAGAATGGCGCCGAGTGATGGCGAGCATATGGTCAGAGGATCAATGCATGATGACAGAATGTAACCCTAACCAAGAATGGCGCCGATGGATGGCGAGCATATGGTCAGAGGGTCCCTAAACTACTCAACTGAAAGCAAATAGGCGGCAAGCCAGCCTCTTCCACTTATTCAGTGGGGATTACATGTAAATTCAAAATGAAGGGAATGAATTGCTGACAGTACTACTGTTCAGCTTACAGCAAATTAGAGAGCTTGCCAAATATCATAAGAGTAAGAACTTCCAAAGCTATAACAAGATAAGATCCCTCTTCTACAATCACAAACTCTTTGATATCAACCCCTCGCACAACTAATGAACTTCCTTAAATCTGGTATGACTGATTTGACAGATTTAATGTAGAACAGCAACATAATAACTCACGAAAATGCACATAACTCACTCTAAACACATCCTATTGACGAGAAATCAAATGCAGATTACTATACTGATATAGGCGCCCAAGATGCAATTCCTAAACCACCCAAAACAAGCCTTATTTATTTTTGCACAAACTTCTATGCACTTCAAGATGGTACGGCCCAGCTGCAAGGGCGAATTTCCTCTATAAAATCAAAGAGACCCAAATAAAATCTGGAAATTGGCAGGAATGGTCGCCCCTCATAAACAGATTGATAGATTCAATACCCAGAATGATAGCATTTTTATTTCATGAGCTGTGAGCAAATCTTACATTCCTCAATGACATTCAGCAACATCAAAATATGACAGAAAATGTAAACTAGAACTCCCAAAATGCAATGACTCAATTGGAAAATGCAATTCAAACCTATTACAAGATAACCTCTCAACTAGTTGCTATCTTTCAAGCAAGAAGATGAGCCCATGCTAGGAGGGATGCTTTCCTCGAAGCGAGTGCCTGAAGACAATTCAGCAGCATAACGGTGTAGTAGACAAAGATGCCAAATGAAGAGCTGAGGCCTGATTAAATAGACAAGAGAGAAACATCTAGAAGCTTCCAGAAGGCGCCCAAACCCTAATTTCAAATTCACCTTTTCCCTCCAAAGAATGGCGTCCTTTTCCACCCATGAAATATTTCACTTTGTATTTTCTTTTAAAATAAAATCAATTCTCTCAATAGGCGTCCCTTTCTTCATCTCAATATTTGACATTTAAAAGATATAACTTATCTCTCCATGACGCCTAGACCCTCAAAGTTCCCCCTTTTTTAAAACAACTTAAAGTTGTACTGCTAGGCAAGGGGTATAATATTAAAATATAATATTATAATGAAAATACTTATCTCTCCAAGAAATATGCGCCCAAGGCCAAGAATTGAAGTGCCAGCTGAACCAACTGAAGAAGAGGACCAACTGAACTGAACCCAAACTGCCCACTGCCAAAAATAGTAAATTCGCGAAGTTGCCCGGAATGCCAAATTGAACACATCACTGCGAAGCTCTCTGAAAACCCAGAAAGAATCCGCAAACAGAATCCCGAACCTCAAGCGACACCCTCCTCAAAACCAGGAAACCCTACTTTCACCATCCGCGTAGCTTACAGGTCTCCGGAATAGGCCAACGGTCAACTGAAACGGTCACAGCTGGGAAGGGGACATTACTGTTAAGTGGCTGCACCTAGGAGAGTACTGCTATAATTCTACCTTTCATATGTCTATACGGATGTCTCCATTCATGGCGTTATATGGTTACGAAGCTCCTAGCTTCGTTGATTTTCTTTTTGGAGACTGCAGATTGCCTAGAGCTAGAGATCTTCTTTAGGAGAGTCAAGACATCATGAGGTCTCTGAGAGAGAATTTACAACATGCTCAGAATCAATAGAAGTTATATGTTTATCAACATCGCGTTGAGCGTGTTTTTGAGGTTGGGGACATGGTTTACTTGTGGTTGCAGCCCTACAGACAATCCACTCTCAAGAAGAGTGGGTCGAAAAAGCTTAAGCCTCAGTTCTATGGTCCTTTCAAAGTTATCAGGAGGGTTGGAGAGGTAGTCTATGAGTTGGAGCTACCCAAGGACAACAAAGTGCATAATGTTTTTTATGTCTCTCGCCTTAAGAAAACACTTGATCGGAATGTGGTTCCTTCTACAGAGTTGCCTCCTTTGGATGAGGAAGGCAAGTTGATATTGATTCCTTGGGCTATATTAGAGGTCAGAGAGTGTACATTGTGCAAAAGGGTGGTCAAGAAGTATTTGGTTAAATGGAAGAATTTGCCAGTGGAGGATGCTACTTGGGAGAGTGAGCAGATATTGCAGCATCTTGAGTTACGATTGCTTGAGGGCAAGCAATCTTGGGAAGGGCGGACTATAATGTCTCCTTCTCGCTCTTGAGCAGTGTAGTGTTTCAATTAGCCTATTCCAAAGTTCCCATAGGCTAGTTGATGTGGTTAGGGGATGTTAAATATGATCAAATCTAATCAAATTATAAACTGAATAATGAACTTGAAATTATGAAGTTGATGTCAAGTTAAATCTGGATGTATGTATGAATTACTAAGTTTGAATTTCTATTATAGATATTCGATCCTCAAGAGTAGAACATTTATTAATTTCGATGATCTTCTTGAGGATCGGATATCCCATAAATATAGATAGGGAGACACGTCCCATGATAGGGAGACACGTCTCATGAGCGGACGTGTCTTAGTTATTGTGTTCCTTCGTCTAACTAAGACAACCGAACATTAATCGGTTTAGTCACTTAGCAACCATGAAGGATGATTTATATTTATCTTTGTACATTTAAATGTCATCCAATCTAGAACTCGATATGATTTATATGTACAATTTATATCCTCTAAATGTAGATTGAAAACTATACTTGGGATGTAGCGATTTCGATATAAATGATGATGTTGAATATATTCAATTATCATTTATATCTGACCGAAGCTACCTTAATTCAACACTCCCTCTTAGCTAGGGAAGATAACTCCAACCAAGTATATAGTGATATCAAAAGATATGGTATGCTTCTAAAAGTGTCAAGTCACATGACATTCTTCATAACACATCTTCATTATGGTATGTGCACTGACATCAAGTCTCATGATGTCTACCATAATAAATCATGGCATATCCACGGATATATTTATCCACCATGATTATCTCATAAGGATCATAATGATCTTCAATTGATATCTATCAAAATGTCCACAAAATACTATCATGACATATCTACAGATATCAAGTCACATGATATCTATCATGATAGTGCAACTAATCATTGTAGAGTCGTCATTTTACAATGTTAAATACAAGTGTTCATTATCAGAAAGATCGTCACCTTTCAATAATGTACACAGGGGGAGAGAGGGCCCATAAAGTCATGGAGTCACACACATGACAAAAGAGTTTACACATTAAACATCTTTTAAATACATTAGTACAAAATAAACAATTTGAATCTTAATCTCAATAATAATTTACATTTCAACCATACCAAGTTTCTTCCTGAAGTGTTCAACTTTAACTCTGGAGAGAGGCTTGGTGAGAATGTCTGTTGTTTGTCACATTCCTTTCTACCATGTCTCTCACATAGTGGTAAGGGATCTCTATATGCTTAGATCTATTATGGAATACTGGATTCATTGAAAGCTTAATGCAACTCTGATTGTCACAGTGGATAATAGTAGGATTCGGGGACTCACCAAATAATCCCACAAGCAATTTTCGGAGCCATACTGCTTCTCTTGCCCCCATAGAGGCTGCAATATATTTAGCTTCTGTTGAGCTCTGTGCCACTGAAGATTGTTTCCTGCTGATCCAAGAGATCATAGCTGATCCTAAACTAAAGCAACATCCTGATGTGCTTTTCCGATCGGTTACACTTCCAGCCCAATCTGAATCAAAGTATCCATATAAATCTAGTTGGACATTTCTGTATTTAAGACTATATCCAATAGTACCTTGAAGGTATCTCAATATGTGCTTCACAACAAGAAGGTGAATTTCCTTTGGATCACACATGAACTAGCTTAGGGCATTCACTGCATAGCAAATATCTGGTCTGGTGTTAACCAAGTACATTAATGATCCAATTATCTGTCTATAGAGAGTAGGATCTACAAATTTTGATTCTGCTGCTGCTTCTTTCAATTTGTGTAAGTTGGTTTCCATAGGATCTACATGGGTCTAGAGTCTAACATCCCAAATCTCTTCAGAATATCAATAGTGTACTTTCCTTAATTTAGGATGCTGCCATATGATTTCTGCCAAACTTCTAACCCCAGGAAGTAATGTAAAATGCCCAAGCCTTTCATGTCAAATTCTGAAGCCAGGTCCTTTTTACATTGAGCAATAAGGTGATCTTCTCTTGTTATTAGCAAGTCATCAACATATAAAATTATTATTAGCATATCACCTTTATTTACCTTAAAATAGAGATTTGGAAATGCATCATTCTTGGAAAATTCTAGTCCCAAAAGATAGCTGTCAATTCTTTCATACCAGGCTTTGGGAGCTTGTTTAAGTCCATATAGAGCTTTCTTCAATCTGCATACATGTGAGTCTACTTTATGTATCACAAAACCTTCAGGTTGCTCTAGATAGACTTCTTCTTCAATGGTCCCATTCAGGAAGGCAGTTTTCACATCCATTTGATGGATCTTCCAGCCTTTAGCTGTTGCAATAGCTATTACTGCTCTCATAGAGGTGTACCGAGCAACAGGTGCAAATGTCTCTTCATAATCAATACCTTCCTTTTGTGAGAAACCTCTGGCCACAAAACGTGCCTTGTGTTTCTCTAACCAGCCATCAGTAGCATGTTTGATTTTGAAGAGCCATTTGGAGGAGACAACAGATTTCTCTTTTGGTCTAGGTACTATATTCCATACATCATTTTTCAAAATGGACTGATACTCTTCCGTCATCGCATCTTTCCACACTTGATGCTTGAGAGCTTCCGTAACACTAGTTGGTTCTGAACTAATGATCTCATTCATTAAGGCAACATAGCTTGAGAATCTTTTGGGTCTCTTACTTTCTCTAAAATTTCCTTTGGGTGATGTATGATTCTCAGCTTCTTTAATCATCTTTCTAGCCCAAAGTAGTCTCCTCTTGTTGTTGTTATTAGGATTTTCTTCTGGAGCAGTTTGGTTTTCATTTATGATTTCTTCAGGATACTCCCGCTGAATCTCAAGAGCAGGATCCTCCTCCAAGACTTTAGGAGAATCTTGAATTTCTATCTCATTTGAACTCTTTGCCCTTTTGAAAGCAATGTCTTCCTCAAATATGACATCTCTACTTAGTTCAATTTGTTTATGTCCGGATATGTATATTCTGTAGGCTTTTGAGGTTTCACTATAGCCCACAAATATCCCTTTCTTTCCAGAAGGTTCTAATTTAGATCTCTTTTCTTTAGGTACATGAATGTAGATAGGGCAACCAAAGATCCTTAAGTGACTTATGTCAGGTTTTACACCAGTAAATGCTTCTTCAGGAGTCTTGTTATCTAGATGTGAGTGGGGACATCCATTTTGAATGTAGACAGTTGTCCTAGAGGCTTCTGCCCAAAATGAGGTTTCTATGTTTTGGTTGAACAACATTGCTCTAGCAACTTCTACAATAGTTCTATTTTTTCTCTCAGCAACACCATTTTGTTGAGGATTGTAGGCTACAGTAAACTCCCTCTTAATCCCAGCATTTACACAAAATTCCTTAAAGATTTCTGAGGTGTATTCCTTCCCATTATCTGTTCTTAGTATTTTGATTTTCTTCTCGGAGAAGTTTTCTGTAAGTGCTTTGAACTCCTTTAACCTTTTAAGGATTTCTATCGACTACTTACATTTAAGAAAATATATCCAGGTCTTCCTAGAGAAGTCATCTACAAATATTACATAATATAAGAATCCCGCCATGGAGGGTACCAACATGGGTCCACATAAGTCAGAGTGTACTAGTTCTAATACATTTTTGGTTTTACTCAAACTATTTTGGAAGGTACCCTTTGTATTCTTTCCTAGGGCACACCCTCTGCATGCTCCTTCATGAATCATTTTTAGTTTGGGCAATCCTGTTACTAATTTTTCTATAGAAGGTAGGGCACGAAAATGAATATGTCCTAATCTTCGATGCCAAATTTCATTTGAATCAGAGGTCTCATGAATAAGAGCTTGTTTAGAGTCAGTGCACAATTTGTAGAGATATCCTTGTCTTACATCTATAGTTTGTGCTTTCTTTATAGTGGAGTTCTTTGGCCATGCCAGAACTTTTCCATCCATAAAGGTAACCCTATATCCATTGTCTTCAAGAGCAGAAATGAATATTAGATTCCTCTTTATTCCTGGTACACACAATACTCCAGTGAGTTGTAGAGAGAGGCCAGACTTCAAATTTATGGTGCAAGTTCCAACCCCCTTTACTGGATGTGCAGAATCATCCCCAATAGTTACTTCTTCGTCAGTTTCTTCTATCATAGTATCTAGGTGTTCTCTGAACCCTGTGATGTGCCTTGATGAACCACTATCAATTACCTAGTTGTTGACTTTGTTTGATACTTGACTTGATAATGCTGAGTAGAAGACAAATTTCTCAGAGTCATATTCTGTATTTGTCTTTCCAACTTTAGCAAAGGATGCTTGTTGTTTTGTTCTATTAGGGCACTTCATTGCATTGTGTCCATATTGATCACATCTGAAACATTGTATTTGGGAGATGTCTTTCCTTTTCTTGAATGGTCCCTTTCCATAAGAATTCTTCTTTCTCTTGAAGTTTTTCTTCTTACCTTTCCTATGAGAATTTGTGTTTAGCACATGAATATCCTCATCTATGGTTTTCTGATTGTTTTCTTTTGTCATTAGTCTTGTTTCTTCTTGTTAGCAATCTGTTCTTAGCATATCAAATTTAGGGAGTTTTGATCTTGCATGTATTCCTTGAACAAATGACTCCCATGAGTTTGGTAGGCCACCTAGAGCTATTAGAGTTAACTCTTTGCTATCAATTTGATATTCGACTGTTGACAGTTGATTTCTTAGTTCATTGATTCTCATGAAATATGCATTAATAGATTCTCCCTTGTTTATTTGAACATGATTAAGTTGCCTTTTTAGAGCAAGGGTCCTACTAGTGTTGTTTATTTCAAAGGTGCTCTCAAGGGATTTAAACATTTGATATGCAGTCTCATGTTTAGATAGAATAGGTACTATATGATCCCTAACTGCATCCACTATAATTTTCATGGTTTTCTCATCGTTCTCAATCCATTGAGTTTTCTCCAAATCAGTCTCTGGTTCTATCTTGTTTTCTTTCACAAACGAGTCTAACTTATTTCCTTTCAGAATCATCATGATTTTGAATTTCCATGAAGTAAAGTTGTTTGCACCTTCAAGACGATCCTCGAATCTGATTATATTTGAGATTATGAAGAATGTTATGTGTTTGTGATTTCAAGAGAAAATACGATATAAATAATCTGATATCTGGATTTAATCGGATCTTTTCTCAACGTGGCTCTGATACCATGTTAAATATGATCAAATCTAATCAGATTATAAACTGAATAATGAACTTGAAATTATGAAGTTGATGTCAAGTTAAATCTGGATGTATGTATGAATTACTAAGTCTGAATTTCTGTTATAGATATTCGATCCTCAAGAGCAGAACAATTATTAATTTCGATGATCTTCTTGAGGATCTGATCTCCCATAAATATAGATAGGGAGACACGTCCCTTGATAGGGAGACATGTCACATGACAGGGAGACACGTCTCATGAGCGAACGTGTCTTAGTTATTGTGTCCCTTCGTCTAACTAAGACAACCAAACATTAATTGGTTTAGTCACTTAGCAACCATGAAGGACGATTTATATTTATCTTTGTACATTTAAATGCCATCCAATTTGGAACTCGATCTGATTTATATGTACAATTTATATCCTCTAAATGCAGATCGAAAACTATACTTGGGATGTAGCGATTTCGATATAAATGATGATGTTGAATATATTCAATCATCATTTATATCTGACCGAAGCTACCTTAATTCAATAGGGGACTCAGTGGCCAACATTGATGCTCAGTGTTGGGTTTTCCGGAGGGGTTACTATTTATTGCAGTGGTCGGTCTTAATGTTGCCATCCTCAGTTGGTCACAGTTTTCCTCGTTGGTCTTTAGTTTCAGTCAATTTGGGGTATTTGACATATACTTACTATTTGTAGTATTGCTATTTTTAATAAGTCACCTTTGGGGGAAATTGGTCCCAAGTCAGTGTTCTTGCAACAACATTATTATCCATTTTTTAGTTG
Source organism: Sequoiadendron giganteum (assembly GCA_007115665.2). Lineage (NCBI taxonomy): Eukaryota > Viridiplantae > Streptophyta > Pinopsida > Cupressales > Cupressaceae > Sequoiadendron > Sequoiadendron giganteum. The sequence continues at coordinate 973,343,080 of CM021100.1, forward strand.
GAGAGCCTAAGGTTGCAGTTTAATATTTGCTTGTTCGACCACTTAAGTGATTTTATAAAATTAAATTATAAAGTTAAATTATAACTTATATTGAGGGAAAAGTGGTCATTGTTGTGTACCAAGGCGCCTAATGAAACAACTTTAAGTTGTTTTTAAAAGTTCATTAAATATTATTTTTCCTCCTTAAGTTTGGATGCTATGAAGAAAGGGGATGAAATATTAAAATGTTAAATATTTCAAAAGGGAGAATGGCGTTGGTTTTTGTGCTAGAATTGAGTGTTTTTTGGAATCCAGTCGCCCTAGTTTTATATTATGAAGTTTGGCTTTCATTTTATCATTCATGCTTGGATGACTTAGTGAAATGTTGCCGGATTTTCTTCTGGTTGCTTGGGCTACGTGTTGACGTGCTTTTTATGACAACGCCAGCACAAAATAAAATGTCCAACGGTCACTCTATTCTCTCTTGATCAAAGTATTCCGCATGCTAAGATTGCGTGAAAGTTCATGCGTTCAACTCCAAGGTTCCTTTTATCGCGAATAGACTCAGTTGGTTGATGTGTATACGCTGGTTATTTCAAGGGGACTTACGTAGTTGTTCAATCATAGTGAAGCAAATGAATGATTTTGACGATATTGCTTCGATGTCTGAGTCGATCGGGAAATACTGAATTAAAGGGGATAGGGATAGGAATTCTACAAATCTACTTTTAAAGGGTGGAGGACGAGGATCGACTTAAACAATCTTCAAACCAGACTTTGCTTCGTCTCCTTTCGGACAACTCCGACAAAGTTGGTGCAATCTTCAAAGGATGAGAAAGGTGTTCAAATTACGACACAACATGTTCATACCATCACCACGATGCATACGGACATATGAGCCACAATTGAAGTTAAGTGCCCATACTCCAGTTGACCACGCAAGGCGAACTTACCATTAGTGAGCCCGCTAGTGGTATGGATGAAAGAAGATATGCTCAAATCACAGCGCCACACTCCACAATTAACGACTACTTGCATGAATTGAAAGTCTATTTTACTCTATCTACTTGAATTGGAAAGACGAACAAGCCTTGCTAGCTACTCACAATAGAAGATAGAACCACCAAACAATGATAAATCTTTATATTATGAGAGTGTTCACAACAACTTCTTACAAAGTCCTCAATGGGAAAACTTCCTTTCCTCCTCAATCTAAGCTAACTTCTAAGCTAAATGCTATATGCATTCTATTCTTTAGCTCAACTCTATCTCTGATTCAATTCTAGTTCTAATGGATTACAAATGAGGGGGGATACCCCTTTTATAATAAACCCAGTCCAGTGGACGGTTCAGATCTGATTACAATAAAGGGCTCAGATTGAGCCACCCATGCCCTAATTAGGGTTTATGCCCTAAAAACCGCCACTGAGAGGAGTGGGGCAATGAATGTGCAGAATATTCTCCACTCCTCTGCAGGTCCACTACCTGCAATCAATGCACATCGTCCTCCTGCAGCAGATCGTCATCCAGAAGAGCGTTTCCTTTCTCCTTCTCGCTGGCTGCAAATCTGGTGAACCTGGCTAATACTTCCTCAACTTCCTGATCGGAGATAGGAGGAATGTGATCCAACTGAAACTCTAAAACTGCAACCGTTTGCCCATGCCGGGCACATGATTTCTTCCAAGCAACAAGGGCATCCTGGGTGTTCTGTATGATACTGGAGAACGTGGCAGTGTTCTCGAAATCATCCTGAGTGAAGGTTTTCACCTCAGAGAAGAATGGTGTCAATCTGTCCTTTAGTCCATCTGCAGTTATCTCTTCAGAAGTCAACCTCCTGGCAAAGATTGCCTCCAATGTGTTGAGAACTCCATCCAAGATGTTCGTCATGGCCTTTCTGACCCTGACCGAATCTGCTTGTGATGCATCATAGAATCCCCGGCCCGTGACTACTGAGGAATACCATCTGGCGAAGTTGTATCTATCTCCCTGCTGGATAACACCTCCCTCAACCAAAGTGTGTTGAGGTATGCTCATCAAAGCCCCTAGACGGAGAACAACTCTCGTTTGATAGATGCGAGCCTCACCCCAAGCATGGTTAACTGCCTCCACTCTAGCCATAATAGCGGAAGCTTGCCCATAGGCATGTGCAAGATCTTCCATGAACTTTCTTGTCTCTGTAAGCACGCTGGCAACCCATATGTCTGCCTGCTGTGCCATTCTCCTTAAATCTTCTAATCCACTGATCGACTCCCTGGAAAACTCAGCTGGGAGCTCGATTGTAGGATTTTCTTACCCACAAGGACGGGACAAGTGCTGCACGTAGCCAATCAGTGTCCGATGCTCTACCTTCAACCTTTTGTACTTGCCCTCAACATGGGACAATCTGTCCTTGAGTGCGTGATAGGAATTATCGCACTCCTCTACCACCTGTGCCCTAGTAGGGCGGCCTAGTTCCATGGTTGTCACAATATAGTTCTCAGGAACGGCCTTGTCTCTATCACATTCCTCCCGTGGAATTGCCATATGCAAGGTTCAGGATCCATCCTCATCTGTGGATATTCTGGAAAACTTCTTAGCCTTCTTCTTCGTGGGAGGTGCATTGATCCTTTGCAGCAATTCCTCCATCTCGACTGCAGGATCAGTCTCATCCACAGGATCACGCCTCATCCTATCCCTCAGCTAGTCTGGCACCTCCTGTCGTGTGTCTGCTATGATGAAAGGCTGCTCTACCTCGGCCTCTACTTCATGGCCCTCATTCTAACGAGGCTCATCATCATCTATGGGCTCAGTGTCTCCTGAGCTCTGGGCATCTCGATCGGAAGCAGCATCATCCTCGAGAGCTACCTCAATCTCATGCTGAAACTGAGTACCTGTGGCAGTGCCTTCATCGGTCTCCTGCCGGTTCTCCTGTTGATTATCCTCTCGGGGCACGTTGATGCTCTGGCCCACGGACTCCCTACGAAGTGGCTGGCTCTCTTTTTGTACTGCCTGTTCCGCCTGTTCTGCCTGCAACCTCTCCCTCTGATCAGCAAATAGGGACACTTCTTGTATGCTCGGAGAATGTGTTCGAGCCGGCATGTGCAAGGATTCCTCAACTATCACAAGCTCCGGTCGAACTGGCTCTTTTCCCCTAGGCTCTAGAGTTGGATTACTCCGTCTCCTCGGATCAGTTGTCTGCAATCTGCTGTCTCCCATCAAATTGTAGGTAAGGGGAATTGACCTTCCCTTTAGTCGGCTGACATGTCTCTCTATCCAACTCCGTGTAAATGTCAGGATTGGGATACAAAGTGTATCCAAGTCGGTGATCTCTGGCTCTGACCAATCTGGGAGTGGCAAGGGCGTGTTTCTTACTGTATCGTAATCAGCCTGTACAACGTTTATGTCCTCCTCAATCTGATCTGGTACAGGAATAATCTCGCAATCTCTGATCATTGCCAATGGTATCCGGGAAAACATCCTCTTTCTGACTTCGACCTCATCCACTGCACTTGCCCAAAAATCTTCTATTTGTGCCTTGTGTCTAAACTCCTCTGTCAATATCCACCTGATATTTCTATGAGGATCGTAGTAGTGTCTGCTGGAATGGTAAGAAAGATGAAAGAACTGGAGCTCCGCCTCTGCCTCCCTTGCTGCCTGCAGTGATGGGCATACTTCGTCTGAATTTCCCATAGCAATCGGGAACCCAAGTCCGCCCTTCTTCTTCTTCTTTTGAATCTTATCGTAGGCAATCAGTTGCCTAGAAACTTCCAGCATCACTACCCTGTTCGTGGGATATCGGGGCAACCTGTATGGGTAGGAAGAGAATCCCTGCAGCCTTATGTAAGTGAATTTTGGGAATTGGATAAACCAACATCCAAATTTCTCAATCATTTCTTGTGCTTCCCTCGATATTCTGTGATGGGTCCTTTGCTGCAAGGTCCTCGTGATGTGCATAGTAAAGGCATCGTTGACTCTTTTGTAATTAGTAGTGCTTGTCAAATGCAACTGCGGACAAGCCTCGAATATTTTGAATTGCTGAGAACCGCAACCAATTGGTTCTTTGTAAGAGATCCCCCTATATCTCGTCATGCGAGCCAGCATATAGACGAGGTAAGAGCCCATATAAAATGTTTTAGTCCTCCTCACATTGCGGAGCTGCTCATGTAGACCATCACTGATTAACAGTGCCCAATCCATGAAATCCTTGCCCTCTAGTACCAAGTTGATAAAGTAAAACATCCAAGGTTCGAAGACGAACGCTTGGGGACACCCTCCAACTCTACTCAACATCATAATCAGGTCGCCAAACTCTTGCTTCAAGTCTTCGGAGATTATCTGTTTGGGCAACTTCGTGCGAGTTGGTTTGGGTTTGACCATCCACCTAGTGTTTATCACATCAGCACACCGGTCTGTTTTGGATGAATACATTCTGTCAGCCCTATCCTTCGTTTTGTAAATCATTTTCTCGTGGGCGGGGATCCCGAATGCCTCTCCAATTGCTTGTGGTGTCAGGTTAGCCAGCACCTTGCCATCTGGCACAATGATCGTCCTCTTCTCTGAATCATAGTGGTGAGAGCATTCCATAATGAGTTCCGGGCATCGGATAGCTGGTGGAAAATTTGTAGCTGCATATAACCCACTTCTGACAATGCTATGTGAAGTCACTGATGGGCGATGGCCTCCAGTCCCTATTATCCTTCTTTTGAACGCCTCTAGGTTAAACGAGCCCAGGTTTGTGTCTGCCAGCCTGCCCAACTTTGATGTGAATTTTGATTCTGGCAGGAAAGACTTGCTTAATTTCTTGATTACTGCCTGTCTGGACTCAGTGTGGACGTTCTTGCCTGCAGCTCTTCTGCTTGACTTGGCCATTCTACAAAAAGGGTAAGATAGTCAGCAAACAAGATTTTTAAAATAAAATAATAACCATCATTGAGGGTGTCAGCAGATTTTTCTTTTAATTAACAAAGGCTGCAACACTTCTTGATGTTTTCAACTGCAAACCTCAAGTATTGCCTGTTTACTTTAACGTTCTTAGAAGTTTCCTTTGGGTTGCAGCAACACAATGCCCAATACTTGGAAATGTTTGCCTGCAGCAATTTAATTTTAACAAATTTGAAACCTCCTCTTTGAAGTTAGCACTTTTCCTTCTAACTTAGCAACTTTCAGCAACTTAAAACTTTCTTCCCAAGTCGCACCTCAGCATTCAGCAACTTCACTTTTGACAAATTCGAACCTCCTCACAATTGTAGCAATTTAGAAACTCTAGCTCTCCAAAAAATTCGAAATGCTCAACCTCCAGCTCTTCTCACAAATTCGAACTTCTTACTCTCAGCTCTTCAACAACTTGTGAGAGAAAAAATGAAGAGGACTTTAAAACTTATAGCTTGGTCGAATTCCTGCAGAGGCTAAACTTAGCAAATATTTTGAATTCATTTTCCTCTCTTTTCCAGTCGCAACACTTGTCGTCTGAAGCATCGGAATCTCAAACTTCTAGAATTATGAATTCATCACCTCTGCACAGGCCTGCCTCGTTGCGTTTGATTTCTTAAAATATTAAATCGTTTACTTCTTTGAACAATTTCGAAAAGTTTGGCTAAGGCATTCTGGCAAAATTATCAAGTTCAAACTCTTTAGCGAAATTTCTCATCCATTTTATTCGTTTGCCTTAGAGAAATTTCTCAATTTTGCCTTAGGAATTTTATTAAAATAGGTACCGGGCAAAATATCCATCGAAACGACGTGAGTGAGGCGTGGAGTAACTCTGAATCACTTCCGAATTGCAAACGTTTAATACCCAGAAGAAAAATCTTCCCGGAATCCATTGTCTTCATGTGTATCCGGACGAAGGGGTACGTTTAATTTTTATTATTTTTAAAAATAATAAAAAAGGCTAATGTTTTCAATCTTGTCCTCCGGATGTCTTTCACTCCTGCAATTTCAATCTTCTCGGCCTTGGCAAATTATCTTGATTTTTCCTGAAGGATTTTCCTTTGAAAATTTTTATAACTCTGGCAACTGGCATCATCCTCTAGGCGTATTCATTATTTTTCCCTCTAGAAAATACTTTAGGAATTTTTTGAAAATTAAAATTTTATCTCTAGAGGGCGCATTTGAACATGTCATGAGTTTCATTTTATTCCTTAGGCAATTCCACGCCTAGACACTTCTTAGCAATTTTCATGCTTAGCAATTTTTTATTTCATTTTTCATTGCTAGGCGCATTTCATACAATAAATTCCCACCTTCAAGCGCAACTCACATAGTAAAGAGGAAAAGAATAAAATAAAATTACGCCCCTCTTAGTATTATTTCCTTCTAGGCATGTTTTCACAAGGTGACCCTTATCCTTCTAGCACATTCTTCATAGAGGGCTTTCCTTTCCTTGAGCGCATTTCATAGTATAAGAGGGAATTCCCACGCCTTGACTTGACCTTTCATCTCCCTCAGGCGCATATGGGCTAGTAGACTTCTATTTCATCCTTGAGCGCATTTCCTCATGTGAGATGGAAAACCCACGCCTAAGACATGACTCTTGACCTTCCTTGGGCACATTTGCTAGTGCTAGGAGGAAACTTTTTTGCCTTAGTGAATTTTTTCACATTTTTGGTGACCTTTCAGCTTCTTTGGGCGCATTTGCTAGTGTGAGAGGGAAGTTTCTTTACCTTAGGCGCATATTGGCTTGTGAGGAGGAAAATTCTATGTCCATAGTGTCCCTTCACCTTCTCTAGGCGCATATAGCCCATGATACTTCCATCTTAGGTGCATTTACTATGTGGTCAAGGAAAACCCACACCTAAAGTGACCTTTCAGCTCCCTCTGGCGCATTTTGCCTTGCAGACTTCCATTTTAGGCGCATTTGAGGATGCCTTAGGAAATTTTGATGTGTTTTTGGAGGGCGCATTTCATTCTTGCTCAGGGAAATTCTCACACTTAGAGAATTTTGAATCCTTCCTTCCTCCCTATTCTGAACTGGAACTGGTGTGGTTGTGCCTCCATCTGGTGTTGTCATCCTGTTCACATCTTATCTGGCACAATACATGCTTTTTTTAGCCATTTGCTATTTTTGGCAAACCCTAGAATTGATCAATTTCGTATCTTCGTTTGCTTTGAAATTTGTTCCACTTGTACTTGATGCTGCAAGAGACTCGCTCACACCTTTTCCCTAACGAGGACGTGCTATTTTTAGCCATGAGGTGACTTGCTAAAAATAGTAAGTATTCAGATCGTGTTCAAATTTTACCAGTAGGTAGCCTGAAGGATGCTGATTCCGGTGGCATGCTTCGTTTTGAAATCTCTGCATTTTGCTTCATCTATTTTTAGACGTGGCAGGGGAAACCCTAATCCGACTTGCATGTGCTCTGATTTGTTCCTGACTGTCCCTGATCGTGCTTGATTGCACCTGATCGCTGGACTGGAGTGGTGGGTAGTTGCTGGGATGATACTGCTATTTATAGTAAGTGTCTGGAAAGTGGTCATCCGGATGTTGGGCGAGTTTGCATGTCACAGTGCCCGTGGGATCTCAAAAAACCCAGAAAAACCCAAAAAACTGGTCAAAGTTTTGGCACTGACTAAAAATAGTAAGTCCTCGAAAACTGACCCGATCCATTTGCATGTCATATCATTGCGAAGATCTCGCAAAACCCACATGGAATATCTGGACATGCATTGAAAATTCCTGCATGCAAACCCTAAAAATAGCCTCGGGAGGCTAAACTCTGAAAGTCACCATCTCGGTTTGCATGTTACATCATCGCGAAGGTCTTGGAAAACCCAGATCAATTCCCCTGTCACTCATCGGAGAATTGCTCGTCTAAATCCTGAAAATAGCCTCTGAAGGCTTAACTGTTAAAAATAGCCAGTTGTCAGAATCCATTCAAATTTCGCGCGTAGGCATTCTGAAGCTGCCTGACTGTGTTGGAATTGACAGAATTCCAAAATCTCGATAAAATAGTCTCAAATTGAATACTTACTAAAAATAGCAAGTTGCCGGAATACAGTGAAAATTTAATGGGACCCTGCTGGAAGTCTTTTGATTGCTGTACTAAGCTCGAATTTCAATTTTATAACTCAGTTTGACCTTTAATAAGCCTGACTAATGAAAACCCTAATTTCACAGACTTGAACAATACTTCAACTCAGGTCAAACGACGGGACATCCCCGGAAGGACCAGAGATAGAGAGAGAGACGCACTAACCAAAGCCAAAAGACCAGAATGGAGCAAAAATTAGGGGGTCCCATTTGGGATGGGGTGATGTGTGAAAAAGGTCACAACACTACGTTGTGAGGACGAAATCCCTCCATCGTTTGGCTAGTTTCGGTGGTGAAATATACACCCTAATCAGATATTGGTGTTGATTATCGGTTAAGATTTACAGGAGCTTCATGGGTTCGATTTTAGGTGAAGAAATGATGAAGATCTTTGAGTATTTTTAGGTGTTTTGGTGTGCTTTCAATTGCTTTCAGTTTTGGTGTGGATTTTTGAAGGTTTGGAGTGATTTATTTCAGTTTCTGGGTGTTTGCAAAAATGGGCCTGAACTTGGTTTTTGACTCGTTGCTAAAAAATGAATGGATAAATCAAAATGGGTATTGATTTGTTGAAAGGGTATTTTCAAGACGATTCTAAAGAGTGTTTGTATGCATTTTTTGGTGGAGAGTGTGATTTTCTAGATCAAATCGAATTTCTGAAGAAGGGATGCCATCCTGCAAGAATACCTTGTTTGAACCAGCATGTGTGAGAAATTGAAGTGGGACCTTGAGCACTGGACAAAAGACACTTAGGCGATTTGGGAAGCAAGGTTTTTGGAGGTCATTTCTTGAAGGGTTGTTCGTAGCTTTCAGGTGCCTTTGGCTGCTGTTCTTTAAAGGCTTTTCAAGATTGCTACTCTCATACTAGGTCTGATTTAATATTTTAATGTTCTGATAAATATAAAGGAATGAAAGCTTATGTTGTTGGTTACAATCTCTATTGAAATGTTCCAGTATTTAATGTTTTCTGTATATTGCAATCTGCATTTTATTTTTTATACTCTTTCAAAACACATTGAAAAAACAAACACAAACACAACCTTGAAACAAGCAACCAACAATCAAAGATTTCAAAAAAAAAAACAAAAAACTGGGGTCCTAACGGTTGTTCATAGCTTTCAGGAGCCTCTTGCTGCTGTTCTTTAAAAGATTTTCAAGATTGCTACTCTCATACTAGGTTTGGTTTAATATTGTAATGTTCTGATATGTATAAAGGAATGAAAGCTTATGTTATTGTTTACAATCTCTATTGAAAGGTTCGAGTATTTAGTGTTTTCTGTATATTGCAATCTGCACTTTATATTTTATACTCTTGCAAAACACATTGAAAAAACAAACACAAACACAACCTTAAAACAAGCAACCAGCAATTAGAGATTTCAGAAAAGAACGAAAAAAAGGGGTGCTATCTTACAGGCACTCTACTTGAAGTAGAGGAAGTGGAGGGCTTGAAGGCCGATGCACCTCGAATGCGTAGACCACAAAGAGAGCCCACAATGTGATGACATGTTTCCTCATCTAATTGAGATTCTACTTGCTAATGACCATGACCACCAACTATGCTTGTTGCTGGCTGCCCTTGTCCTCTCCCTTTGCAATTTTTTCTCTTCGGCAACTGCAAGTAGGGCATTCATCTCTCTTTTTATCTCTTCTATGGTTATAGGACATGGCTTGGCATCATGATGAGTAATGCTTGCAAGATGGTATTTGAGGCGATTTATTCCTCCATGATGTAGCTTTTGACATCGAATGCAAATAACCTCCATGTAGGGTCTCTAGCTCCTGTAGGACGAGTGTCTGAAACTAACGGTGGCACAGACATCGATGGGGTGGAACTTGAGGCTGAACTTGAACCAAAAGCTTCTCTATTCACCATTATATTGTGTATTTAACCTACACATACAAAAAGGAAGTACAACATATTAATTTTTTAATACATTAATAACCTTCTTAGGCACATTAGAGAGTGTCTTATTTGGTAGAAGAATAGAATAGAACAAACAATCTAGTTAGACTCTTACGAAGTTTTCTTATTCTAGAGCAGAAATGGGAGAGTATCTCCATGGATTTCATCATGGGACTGATGAGCACATGCTTATGCTGAGAGAGGGGGGGGGGGTTGTGAATAGGCATAAGACAATCTTTTAGTTTATCAAAACTTAACATCCATAGCAATATCAATCACACAAGATCTAACAATTATGCAACACAAGAACAAACAATTTACGTGGAAACCCTTACGACAGAAAACCGCGGCAAAATATTGCTTATATAAAACTTCTCTTACAAACTTTGTAGGCACCAACCCATTGGAGACACCAATCCCCACAATTGAGCACCAACCCAGTAAGAGACACCAATCTCTTCTAATGAGAGGCACCAACCTCCCGACTCTTCTATTAGGAGGCACCAACCTCCAAATGAATATTTTGTGTATTGCTACTTCAATACGCTTCACGAATCTGCCTTAATATCTTCACAAAAATCTGTTATACTTTTGCTCTCAAATCTGCTATATTTTTGCTCTTAGATCTCCTATAAATCTGCAATAATCTTCCTCTTGGATGTGCTATAATTATTCTTAGATCTGTTATGATTTCTTCACAAAATTTTCCATAAAAGACATTCTTCAAATCTGCTCATAAACTCCTTCAGTTTTTCTTATAGATCTGATCTAGATTTGCTCCTCGATTTGCCTTGAATAGGAAAGATATTCAATAATTTCTCGCTTTCAAAAACCCTCCACAAACTCAATTTATATCTTCTTAAAGGGGGTGATTTCATGTAAGGATGTGTACTCTTCCAATGGATGCAACTCTTGCTTTTATAAATGCCTTTTCCATCTCCAATTTGGGTGCTCCAATAGGGGCCGACGTTTAAATAATAAATTTATTTAAATTTAATTTTACAAGGAAATGGGTGCCACTATGAAGGGGTCAGCCCTAGGAATTGGAAAATAATTTAATTTGATTTTTAACTCGAATGTAGGTCGGCTGGCAATTAAAACAGATTTTATTATTTTATTTTAACTTCTTCAGGGGGCAATCACATATGTGAAGTACTTACACTTCTTTTTCACTGACAAATTACCAAAGTCCAAGGTAAGGATTGCATATGTGTAGTTGTGGACAAGCTCATGAAGTACTTACACTTCTTTTCCATTTCTTTAAACTTTAAGTGAAAGGTTCCCAACCCAAATCTGATCCAATTTTTCTAAGTTTGTTTTCTGATTTGACTTTGACCAGTGAATAGGGAATTTGATATGTTCCACCAAGTTTCCGGTAAGGGTGGGATGGCAAAACGGCGGGATGAGTTTCGGGGACGACATTTTTTTGAGGGAATTTTTGGGACGGGGGGACGACTATAATATATATATTTTAAAATATAGGGAAATTTTAGATATTCATATGAGTAATGATAATCATAACAATGAACATTCATAAAGTTGCAAATGTAATCACCAATCATATTGACATATGCATCATAGAGTCGAACAAATTAATACAACTACCTAATTGCTTCCATGGACCATAATTCATGTCAAACAGTCAATGTGCATATGATATAAAATAATAAAATGCCCAAAAGCTACAAGTTTGCATGACAAATGTCAAAATGACAAAGTCACAAGTGTCCAAAACATAGTAATAGAAAGTATGATGGCTGCCTCTACTCGGCATCTGCCAACATTGCATCAAAATCAGACTCAGAGTCTAAGTCACTGTCACTATGAGTATGAGAGGTTGGCTCATCTAATGGAACTCCAACCGATCCCTCCTATCTCTCCTCATCAATTTGTGCGACATCCTCTGGATCAACCTCCCACCGTAACGTTGGAGTTTGTCTATACTCAGGAGTTTGACGATCTTGGAGTCGCAGAGCACTATGCACAACCACTAATTTCTCTAACTGTCTAGGAGCAAAGGCTGCCATATGAAGCGGGGTGTTCATAGTGTTCCACCACCGCATCACAATGAGCTTAATTTGTTGCTCATAGAATCCCGAATTAGGATCCCTATCAGAAATTGCTTTCTTCATTCTTCCAAGCATGGAGTCAAATGTTTCATAAATCTCTCCAAGACTTGGAGAGTCTGTATCAGCATATCTAATGACATCCACAGCTGGTGAAATGATGGAGCAAATATATCTGTAAACAAAAATTTGAAAAAAGACAGTTAGAACTTAGAAAATAAAAAAATATAAATAGTAAAATCATATTTAATTTTTTTTTTATAAAATTAGCAATCAATAACCAATTAACAATTTTTTTACCTCACATTGGACCACCAAGTATCATCAAGAATTTTTTGTTTGATGCTTCTCTCTTCTGCAGTGCTTGCCATAGACCATCAATTCCACTCTGAATTAACCATCATCAACTGTAGAGCCTCTTGCACCTCAAGCATCCTCTCTAACAAAATAAAGTAGTTGGCATACCTTGTCACTACAGGCTTGAGAAACTCCTTCCTTGAAAATGTCCTAAAGAGGGCAAGTGAGGTGTGATGGTTGTAGATAAACATCTGAATCTCTCTAGCCTTTACAACCACCTGGTGCATCCAATCTATCTTCCCTATGTCTTTCAATGCGTTGTTCAACGCATGAACACAAGGGGTCCAAAAGATGTGCTTGTAAGAACTCTCAACCATCAAACCTGCTAATTTGCACACACGTGCTGAATCAGTAACCACCTGCACAACATTGGCTGCCCCAACCTCCTCTATAGCCTCTTTCAAAATATTAAATTGGAATTCTGCATCCTTGCGCTTCCCAGAACAAGCAATGGCTCTAAGGAAATATGAATCAACTGAACATGTGACTATGATAATTATAAGTGGCCGTTGTCTAATATCGGTCCACCCATCCATGATAATAGAGCAGCATGTCCTAATCCAACACTATCTCATGTCCTCCATCACCACACTCACCTTAGAATATTCTTTGTCAAGGAGTGTAGTGCGTAATTTATTTTCTCTAGGGGAGACGAATGAGGTACCGATAGCTGCCACATCTCTAAACATTTGTTTTCTACATGGAATGGGATGGCATGGGCATAGAAAAATTTGGCAATGGAGGACTTTGCCACATCTTGTGCTTGCACATTGAACATACTTGCAACTGTATTTTGTTGCTCACTAGAAGTACTAGCCTTCTTCTTCCCTCTTGTGGAAATATGAACACCACCCGCACCACTACTACCACTACCAACACTAGGACTTCAATCATAGAGGGCACTACTACCACTACCAACTCTAGGACCACCAATCATAGAGGGCATAGGTGAGGCTGAATGTGCGGATTGAGTTTGCAATGGCTGCTCCATAGGCTTTCCTTCGGCCTCCATGTGCAATCTATAACACTCTACCCTCTCAAAATCTTTTATGTCTGGACAAGCCTTGACCCCATGGCCTACAAAACCCAATAGATGAGAATAGAGTCTTGTGTAGCTCCCATAAAATTTATCTTTGCAAATGTGATATAGCCACAATCTACTACCCCCTGTGTTTTTCCCTTTGCCTTGGTCTATACGTGATGCTAGTTGAAGAAGTTTTTTAGGATTAAAAGGGCCTTTTGCATATTTTTTCAAATCTTTAGAAGCGATATCATATGGGTTTGTTTGAGGCTGCCCCCTTTCAACTGATTGGGTTTCTTCTCCCCTCTCAACATGCCCACCATCTTCACTACTGTTGCTCATTTTGTTTTCTTTTGGTTTTTGCAAACTGAAAATAAAAATAAAAATAAAAATACAAAAAATCATACATTTCATCATTTAAACTTAGAAAAATTGAAAAAAAAAGAAAAATAATGGAAGAATAACTTACCTCTTTCACTTCTCTTGCTGGTTGTTGCCTTAATGCTCTCCTTTTTGCCTTCTAAATGTTGGTTTTTCTTCTCCAACAGCTCCTTCAAACCCTCCTCTTTCTCTTCTCACTTTGCTCTTGGCTGCAATTTTTTTTTTAACAAGTTAAAATGAGGTCAAATGAAGGTAAAAGAAGTTTTAAGTTGCCATATTAGGGTTGGGAGGGCATGGGGTCCACAATCAAAAGCATTAAAAAAAACAAATTTTAAATCGTTGTTGGGAAAAAGGGGATGACTGGTCGTCCGGGGCGATTGAGGGACAGCTGGGCGTCCCTTGACTGTCCCCTGGACGGCTGACCGTCCTCCAACCGTTTTCAAAGCGTTTCCTCAATTCGGGGACGTCTTTTTGGGGATGCCTGACAATCGTCCCCCAGGCATCCCCCGTCCTTGAGACGTCCTCAATACTAGTACGGTGGGGAAAAGACCAAGGGGTGGGTCCCCGTGTTTCCCTGGGAATTCGTTTTTCTGTTTGTTTTTGCTATTTTATGAGTTTTTTGTGAGTTTTGGTGGTTTTTTGATTTTTTGAGGTTTTGTGCTTGATAATTGCGAAAAAAGAAATAGATGCTAAAAGAACATAAATGACTGAAATAAAATTATGAATTCTGATTTTCCTAGGACAACAAATGTAATTTTCAGAATTAATGAAATTGAACCACCGATTACATAGAATTCGCATACTCGGAAGCCAACACTCAATTTATTGAATATTTAATTGCTGGAGCCAAAGCATATACAATAAAGATCTGATATAAAGTCTGATCTGCTCCTTAGTGGTCTAAAAACCCTAATTTCTAGCTAGGGTTTGATTGAAAATGACACCCAAATAGTACGGCCAACTGGTGAATGCACTGAAATGATGATATCTGTTGATAAGGAGCCCCAATCTGCAATTGTATTCTGATAACTCACTGTTGCAATCAATTCTAAATGCAAATTAACCTGTGATGAAGACTAATGATGCCCAAATGGAAACCCTAGGTAGATTTCCCAGTTTTGTGAATTGAGTTTTTGTCCAATTCACTATCCTCCAAGGGATTTCATCTTCAGAAGACCTGTATGTTGCTGAAACCCTCTTCCAGAGCTCAAACTTGCAATTTGCTTTTGTCAAAATGAGAATAGAATGCTCAAGAATGAGCCCAACATATTGCTTTATAACCTCCCATGAGCTTTTTTTTATAAAAATCAATACAATAATCCTCCTCAAGAGGCTACGCCCATCATGAGGGTCTTTCCTCATCAAAAGAAAGGGCCACATTTAAAAACAACTTTTGAGTTACTAGGATGGGGGGCACTTTTCACTATTCCTTTATAATTTTTTGTTACTATTCACTTTTTACTATTCCATTAAAGAAAACTTTAATATTTTCAATTTATCCTTGGATTCATCAACTAAACTCCAAACTGAAAGGTTTGTAAAACTCTCAGCTAAGCTCCACAACCCTCGGTTGGGTCCCCTAACCATTCTGTTGACCTACGGGAACCCTAATAATAGGCCAACCTCCGTTATAGTCTGAGCTGCCTAAGGAAGGGACATTACATTAAGGTACTACAAGTTGCTTCCTTGTTCTTCAAGAAAGTGTTTAGGCTTCATAGGCTACCTAAGTGCATCATGAGTGACAAACATGTTTGGTTCTTGAGCCTATTTTAGCGAGATCTCTTTCATTTGATAGGAACCAAACTTATACCCAATACTAGCTACCACCCCCAAATGGATGGTTAGACCAAGATTGTAAATAAATGGATAGAAGGCTATTTGAGAAATTATGTTGTTGGTCATCGAAAGGCATGGATAAAATGGCTCAATTTGGGGAGTATTGCTATAACACTACTTATCACATGTCTATTGGGATGACACCCTTCATGGTTTTTTGTATAGGTATGAAGTTATAAGTTTTGTAGACCTTGTCTTGTCTAATTGTAGGGTCTTGGGAGTGAATGATTGACCTACGAGAACCCTAATAGTAGGCCAACCTCCGTTATAGTCTGAGCTGCCTAAGGAAGGGACATTACATTAAGGCACTACAAGTTGCTTCCTTGTTCTTCAAGAAAGTGTTTAGGCTTCATAGGCTACCTAAGTGCATCATGAGTGACAAACATGTTTGGTTCTTGAGCCTATTTTAGTGAGATCTCTTTCATTTGATAGGAACCAAACTTATACCCAATACTAGCTACCACCCCCAAATGGATGGTCAGACCAAGATTGTAAATAAATGGATAGAAGGCTATTTGAGAAATTATGTTGTTGGTCATCGAAAGGCATGGATAAAATGGCTCAATTTGGGGAGTATTGCTATAACACTGCTTATCACATGTCTATTGGGATGACACCCTTCATGGTTTTTTGTATAGGTATGAAGCTATAAGTTTTGTAGACCTTGTCTTGTCTAATTGTAGGGTCTTGGGAGTGAATGATTTGATCCAACAAGGTCAAGACATGTTAAAGTCACTCAAAAACAATATTTAACAAGCGCAAAATGATGAGCACATGATTATACTGAGAGGGGTGGGGGGTGAATCAATATAATACAATTTTTTACTTTTTCAACTTAACAATCACAATAACATCAATTGCACAATATCAATAACAAGAAGAACACACGATTTACGTGGAAACCCTTACGGGAGAAAACCATGACAAAATATTGCTTATATAAAATTCTTCTTAAAAACTTCGTAGGTACTAACCCACTGGAGACACCAATCCCCACTTACAAGAATTGCAGGCACCGACCTACTGGAGACACCAATCCCCACAACTGACCACCAACTCAGCAAGAGACACCAATCTCTTTTGATAGGAGGTACCAATCTCTTCTGCTTTCAGAAAATTGTTTTTCCAATGGATGTAGGTCACTTAAATCTCCTTAGTCAAAGTCTGCTCACAACCCTTTTATAGACCCACTTACAATCTGCTCATAAATTCTTCATGAACCTGCTTACAAACTCTCCATGAATCTGCTCATAATCTGCTCATAAATTCTTCATAAATCTGCTCAAACATACTTCTTAAATCTGCTCAAATGTTCTCTCCGATATACTTCATAACTCTGCTCCAAAATCTGCTCCTATCTTCTACATAAATCTGCTCTTATTCAAATGGATTTTCATTTAATTAGTTGTCTTAAAACCTCCAAAAAGATCTTGCATTTATATGCATTCATGCCACTTCTCAAAATAGGTCGGCCTTCTCAAAGTAGGTCGGCCACATACATAAAACATTATAATTTTATTTTGATTTTCTTTATCCCAAGTTAGGTGACCAGCCTATGAGGGTCGGCCAAGAATGAGTAAGATATTTATCTTATTTTTGTCATTCATAACCACCAAAGGAAGTCGGCCAGAATTAGTTGATAAAGTAATCCCATTTTGGGGTGCCATTTAGGAGGGATCAGTTAGCATTGAATTAATCAATTAGCACCTTTCATCACTGCTTGTAAACTCAAGAAGGTCGACACACTTGATTGACAATTAGTGGCCTTTGGCCAATCTGTTTGACATCAATGACAATAATCTTATAACAATAAATTCCTGCTTGACATCAATGACAATAATCTTATAACAATAAATTCCTGCTTGACATCAATGACCACATTTGCAACACAAAATTAGTAAAAGATGTATGTAGACTGCCATAGGATAGAGAGAACATTTGAAGTTGAAGATATGGTGTTTGTGTGTCTGCAACCATACAAGCGATCCTCCTTAAAGGAAAGTGGATCTAAGAAATTAAACCTTGTTTTTATGGACCTTATAGAATTTTAAAGGGAGTTGGCAAAGTTGCCTATGAGTTGGAACTAGTAGAGGAAAGTAATATTCAATATGTTTCATGTGTCTTGCCTTAAAAGGGAACTTGGAAAACATATTGTTCCTTTAGTAGAGCTGGCTCCTTTGGATGAAGGCAAACAAATTTTGATCCTTAAGGCAATTATGGAGGTAAGTAAAAAGATGTTGAGAGGCTGAAGCATCACAGAGTACTTGATCAGATGGAAAAATCTCTCTATAGAAGATGCAACATGGGAAGGCCCACAAATACTGGATCATCTAAACCCAAAATTGCTTGAGGGCAAGCAATTTTGAGTGGGGCGAACTTGTCATTTCCCCTTTTTCTATAATTCATGTGAATGGATCACAATGCCCATTTTTGAAGGGCTCCATTGACACATACATAGTATTCAATGTTGAGGATGTGGATCTCTATGTACCTCTAGCTATGTGAAAGGGGAAAACAATTTCAATTACCTTTAATGCGGTAGCTAGGGTTTCAAACCCTAAGGGACTAATTGCCATTATTGTTTAAGACTATGGTAGCTTTTAGGGGACATTCCACCATGCCTCCCAAACATATTTTCACACAAGTATGTGTGATCCTAGGTATGATTATGAAATATCCCAGCCAATTTTTTCATTTTGTTACACAGCTAAATTCACCCATTAGCATTAGTGTAAATATAAATCAGCTGAATGTAACCCTCTCCTCTGATCAACCCAGATCCCAATGCGGGCAAGGTTGAGAGCATACACGAAAGGGGGTCATTAGTAAACTGAAACTCGCTGAAGTAATGAAAAGAAAGTACAATCACTCAACCACTTATTCAGCGGGAGGACTCAAGTGAAAGAATAATGCTGAAAGTAAAATGCAACTCGACCACTTTTCAGCGGGAATAGATTGACGACTCAGCCGATCAGCAAGAGGAGATAATGCAAGTACACAAAGTAATAGGCGGCAAGCCAGCCTCTTCCACCTTTCAGCGGGTGATACAGGGAATTGAAACTAACTAAGATTGAAACATGCCAGTCTCTTCCACAGTCGTGGGAATTAGCTTGTAACTGAAAATGCTGGCAGTACTACTGCTCAGCTTACAATTTGATAGAACTTCATGTCATTCAGGCAAGTATAGAATGTTGTAATAAAATAGGAGACTTCCCTATTCCTATTTTGACCTCATGGACTCAAACCCATCTCACAAATCTCATTTTTCACCAATTTGATTATGACAAACCTGCACTGAAATTGTAGGACTAGCAACATAGAAATTCACTTAATTAATGATAACTCGCTCAAAACACACTCAAATCCCATGAAACCAAGTGCAAACATTAACAATGTTGTAGGCGCCCAAGAAGGAATCAAGAAACCAACCCAAACATAGCATATTTATTTTGCACGCATTCCAATGCAACCCCAAATGGTACGGCCCTCAAGAAGGGGCGAATTTGTCATAATAAAATAAATACTAAATATTAAAATCTGCAATTTGGTGGAAGGGGGCGCCTCAACCAACCAAGAATAAACCTTGAACACCCATAAGCGAATAAAAATCACACAACTACTTATGATTGAAAAATCAGTTCAGCCACAGCTAAAACAACAACTGTGAAATGCACTGAAAGTACAAAACTCTAACTCATAATGCAAAATAACTCAATAAGAAACACTCTCTTAACTAGTTGCTATATTTCAAGCAAGAAGCTAAGCCAGCTAGGAGGTATGCATCCCTCGAAGCAAGTCCAATACAATTCCGGCAGCATAACTTTGCATAAAATTTCCAGATGCTGAATGAAGAGCCAAGACCTTTTTATAGATTTGCCAAGCACCTCTAGAAGCTTCCAGAAGGTGCGCTCTACTCAAGATTCGCCCTAATTCCATGTTGACCTTTTGACCCTCAAGATGGCGTCCCATTTCCCAAGGCATAAACTTCATCTTTTTAAATGTTAAACATTTCCTCATGTTGGCGTCCCATTCTTCTCTCCAAGTCGACTTTAGAAAAATGATAAATATTTCACTTAACTTAATATTTTCATCAAATACCGGACTTGACAAAATAAACACCTCAAATGCTGGGGATCGGCTGAATATATTGCCCTGCTCGAAATAGCCACTAAATCGAACTTCAGAGACCCTGCTAAAAATAGCACTGCCAAAAATAGAACTTACTAAAAATATCATACTGCTAAAAATAGTAAGTTGTTCCAAACTTGTTTTAACCACAGTCCGAGCAACCGTCGTACTTACTAAAAATAGTAAGTCCAGAAAAGTCCTCAGATTCATTTGCATGTCACACTGTCGCGAAGCTCTCTGAAAACCCAGAAGGAATCTAGAATCTGAACTATAAAACTCCAACATGCAGCCATCGTAACTTACTAAAAATAGTAAGTCCGGAAAGGTTCTCTAATCCCGTTGCATGTCATACCACCGCGAAGATTTCTGAAAACCCATAAAGAATCTCACGACCAAATTGCAAGACTCCAACATGCAAACCCCTGAATCTTCAAAGACAACCTCCAAGCAGCTGGGAACCCTAACTCTGCCTCTGACTAGCCTATGAGCATCAGGGAATAGGCTAAAAGTCACTAGAAAGTGCAGTGCTAAAAATGGGGACATTACAGTCCGCCCTTCCCAAAATTGCTTGTCTTCAAGCAATACAACCACAACCCCAGAAAATTTGAAGCTTATCCATACCAACCTGAATGCGCTCCCTGGGTCCCATGTTTGTCTCAAGGTGGAACCACCATGCTGATGTTGCACTACTCTGACCATGTTAGTGAAAACATCATGCCAAAACTGCACTAACCTCCCTTGTGACTCCCGAATGTTAGTATCCATGAACAACCTGGAAGGACCAAAGTCAACACCTTGCAGCATCCCATGCCCAAAAGACCCTGAGTCTTCAATATCAACCATAACACTCTCTCACAATCCAAGGCAACAGGAAAGATAGTCTACTCGACTCAATATTGTAATCCTCGGCATATATTTGCACGGTGACAAGCAGAGCCACCAGAGCATATGTGACTTCACCAATCCTTCTTGCAAAAGGGAAAACAATCCTTTGCAAGAGCTCATTGAATTCATCTCCATCACTCGACAATGAACCACTATGCCTGAACTGAATTATCCTGATACAACCATGAAGACTGTAGAAATTTCTCATAATCCCAACTCCAAGAGCCTCAGAATGATGAACCAAGGTAATCGAAGGCTCGCTGCCCCACGCATGGTTACCCAACTGAAAATGATTCTCAATATACTGAGAAGAGAACTCAAAACAAACCCAAGTGCTGGTCAAAACCAAGTGTATCCTCATGAAATCGACATCTCCTCTAGTGATCCTCTGAAGCCTATCCATGAAAGTTTCAACAACAATGGAGCATGGAACAATAGTCGTATTCAAATCCAACTCCCGAGATAGACTAGAATGAGCTGAAGCATCTCTCAACCCAAGGGATGGATTGTCAGGAATGCAATCAACATGTTTTGGTCCTTCTTCCTCACATTCTTCATGAGTAACTAGTTTGAAATCTTCACTCCTTGCTGCTGTAATGGAACCTTGAGCAGCTCATCTTGATGCCAAGGTTGTAGAAATTATTCTGATTCCACACTTCCTGTGTGGAGACTTCATCCTCCAACCTACTTATGCACTTACCATCAAGTAGCCTCGGGAGATTACTAATCACAAAGTCTGGCACAGCCTCATGGTGTGATATCAAAACATCCATAGACTGGAAACTGTACTCATTCCCATGCTTGGTTACTTCACATGTTTTATCTTCAATCACAAAGAGAGGGTTATCATAAGTTTCCTCTGCACCCACTTCAAAGAGAGGATTGTCAAAAACTTGGAAGTCATTCTTTTCAACTTGTTGCTCCAAATCTGCACATACAACCTCTGATTTTCTTGAGCTGCCTTCAAGATCAAACTCCTCCTGAAGACTATCAAGTTCTCCAATCACTTGCCCGATCTCTTCGGCTCGTTGTGCAACCTCCTGCTCCTTGAAATGTTCGAAGTCAGCAAATTGTTCTTCAACCTCTGTTAGAGCCAATTGAGTTCTTTTCAACATGTCCCTTGTGGATTCGAGTTCCATAGTGAGCTCACCAACCTTTCTCTCACTTCCTTGGAAAGCACCAATGTTATCCTTTGCAACTTCAATAGCACGATCTCGATCTTCAATCACGTGCATGTACTCGGATTTCAAGGTCTCCAAAGAGTTTTTGATAAGTTGCAAATTGGAAAGAGCAACTCCATGTTTCACTCCGCTTCGTCTTTCTTCAAGTTGAGCCTCCCAATAGAGTCCTTCAATCCTACTGTGCGTACGATCAAATTGTGATAGAACCCGCACTTCTCTTTCAAAGGACCCTTTGTCCTTATCTACCTTCTCAAGAAGACTATACAAGGATGGTGAATTGTTGGTTGGCTGATCTTCAAAATCAGAACTTTGTTTTGCGTCTTCATGATCACTGGTTATGGCAGCCCCTTCATAACTTGCCAAACAGTCAGAATTTTGAGCTTCATCTGGATCAAAGGGAAAATCATCCCACACAATTTCTTTGTTATCACTAAATTCCTTCACTCCTGGATCCCAAGTGCTAGGGGATTGATTGTTTTGGTCAGCATAGAAGTGTTCTCCGTGCCCTTCTTGGGGTGTTGACTCTTTGAACAAGTCACCTCTCCACTTACTTATACTTATATCATCAAAAACACCTCTCACCAAGGGTGTAGTTTGATACTCAAACCCAATGCCACTCGTGTCACTATCAATGTATAGAAAATCATCAAAGCTGGCTGCTTTGAAAGTTCTGTCATTCTTTCCTTCAATGGACCTATCATGAGTAGGTGTGTTACTGATTTCAACATTGGTAACCCCATGTACACCCAATAAGTCTTCTTGATTACTTGTCATAGACTCTTTATGTGAGAACTGTTGAGGAGTTTGGACAACAACCAAAGGAGAATCATCCATCTCCAAATCTTCAACATGACCTTGCATGAAATCATTAGAATCATCACCACAATAATGATCATAAGTTGGTTCAGTGACACTACTAGTGTCTCCTTCAACTTGCTCTTCTTTCGCGAACTCATCCCGCACCACTGTTCTACCAACATCTTCAAAACTCTCCGTCACCCGCTCTATCTTCTTCAAAAGTGGCTTCAATTTCTCCTCACATTGATCAAACAATTCCTTAATCAGCATAGCAGCAATAGGAGAATCCTTTTCTTTACGTTCATATGCGTCCAAGAGAAGAGATTGGACACTTGGTGGAACTTCATCAGCCTCCTTAATAGTGAGAATAAGAATTTTCTTCACAGCTGCAACGACATTCTCTTCTTGTTCGCTCCAAGTAGACATAAAGAGGTAGTGGAACAAGTGATAAATCTGATCATGCATCTCCAAGTCTAATAGCAAGTTACTTGTCCTGAGATCTGAAAATGTCTTTAAGATAGTAACTTTTCTAGGAAATTGACTGCTACCAGTTTCATCAAGGTCTTGGAAACTTTCTACAATCCTATGTAGAATCTTCTTCATAGTTTCACCATCATAAGGCTTCAAAGGTGCAACAATCCTCATGAGTTCACTAAGGCATGAAGTAACCAACAAGTTGATCTCCTCATCAGGATGCCCAATCCAATAAGGTTGCATCAAATATGTCACTACAGGAGATAATGCCTTACTCAACAATTCAACAGATGATTGTTGGACTTGGCTCAAACAACTTTCCAACTCTGATAATAAACTAATTTCTTCACCCCTTGACTGACATTCTTCTTTGAGTCTCGTTCCTGCAACAAAAAGGAACCTTGCCAAACTTCTTTCTTCTTCAGAAGCCATAACCGAAACTAAACTCTCATGGTGCCTAGTCCTCTGAAAACGCAACATATTCGAAGCTTCTGAGAGCTAAACTGAACTCAAGAGAAGAATCTGATTTCTCTGTCCCTCATCTGTCCACTGTACTCTGTCTTTTCCATAGGATGGCAGGATCTTAGCTTTGATACCACTGAAATATCCCAGCCAATTTTTTCATTTTGTTACACAGCTAAATTCACCCATTAGCATTAGTGTAAATATAAATCAGATGAATGTAACCCGCTCCTCTGATCAACTCAGATCCCAATGTGGGCAAGGTTGAGAGCATACACGAAAGGGGGTCATTAGTAAACTGAAACTTGCTGAAGTAATGAAAAGAAAGTACAATCACTCAACCACTTATTCAGCGGGAGGACTGAAGTGAAAGAACAATGCTGAAAGTAAAATGCAACTCGACCACTTTTCAGCGGGAGTAGATTGACGGCTCAGCCAATCAACAAGATGAGATAATGCAAGTACACAAAGTAACAGGTGGCAAGCCAGCCTCTTCCACCTTTCAGCGGGTGATATAGGGAATTGAAACTAACTAAGATTGAAACATGCTAGTCTCTTCCACAATCGTGGGAATTAGCTTGTAACTGAGAATGCTGGCAGTACTACTGCTTAGCTTACAATTTGATAGAACTTCATGTCATTCAGGCAAGTATAGAATGCTGTAATAAAATAGGAGACTTCCCTATTCCTATTTTGACCTCATGGACTCAAACCCATCTCACAAATCCCATTTTTTACCAATCTGATTATGATAGACCTGCACTGAAATTGCAGGACCAGCAACACAGAAATTCACTTAATTAATGATAACTCGCTCAAAACACACTCAAATCCCATGAAACCAAGTGCAAACATTAACAATGTTGTAGGCGCCCAAGAAGGAACCAAGAAACCAACCCAAACATAGCATATTTATTTTGCACGCATTCCAATGCAACCCCAAATGGTACGGCCCTCAAGAAGGGGCGAATTTGTCATAATAAAATAAATACTAAATATTAAAATTTGCAATTTGGTGGAAGGGGGCGCCTCAACCAACCAAGAATAAACCTCGAACACCCATAAGCGAATAAAAATCACACAACTACTTATGATTGAAAAACCAGTTCAGCCATAGCTAAAACAACAACTGTGAAATGGACTAAAAGTACAAAACTCTAACTCAGAATGCAAAATAACTCAATAAGAAACACTCTCTTAACTAGTTGCTATATTTCAAGCAAGAAGCTAAGCCAGCTAGGAGGTATGCATCCCTTGAAGCAAGTCCAATACCATTCCGACAGCATAACTTTGCATAAAATTTCCAGATGCTGAATGAAGAGCCAAGACCTCCTCTTTATAGATTTGCCAAGCACCTCTAGAAGCTTCCAGAAGGTGCGCTCCACTCAAGATTCGCCCTAATTCCATGTTGACTTTTTGACCCTCAAGATGGCGTCCCATTTCCGAAGGCATAAACTTCATCTTTTTAAATGTTAAACATTTCCTCATGTTGGCGTCCCATTCTTCTCTCCAAGTCGACTTTAGAAAAATGATAAATATTTCACTTAACTTAATATTTTCATCAAATATCGGACTTGACAAAATAAACACCTCAAATGCTGGGGATCAGCTGAATATACTGCCCTGCCCGAAATAGTCACTAAATTGAACTTCAGAGACCTTGCTAAAAATAGCACTGCCAAAAATAGAACTTACTAAAAATATCATACTGCTAAAAATAGTAAGTTGTTCCAAACTTGTTTTAACCACAGTCCGAGCAACCGTCGTACTTACTAAAAATAGTAAGTCCAAAAAAGTCCTCAGATTCATTTGCATGTCACACTGTCGCGAAGCTCTCTGAAAACTCAGAAGGAATCTAGAATCTGAACTATAAAACTCCAACATGCAGCCATCGTAACTTACTAAAAATAGTAAGTCCGGAAAGGTTCTCTAATCCCGTTGCATGTCATACCACCGCGAAGCTTTCTGAAAACCCAGAAAGAATACCGCGACCAAACTGCAAGACTCCAACATGCAAACCCCTGAATCTTCAAAGACAACCTCCAAGCAGCTGGGAACCCTAACTCTGCCTCTGACTAGCCTACGAGCATCAGGGTATAGGCTAAAAGTCACTGGAAAGTGCAGTGCTAAAAATGGGGACATTACAGATTAGAAGGAAAACGACGCTCGATAGGTACATGCAATCTTTGCTATGTACCAACCTTGAGTGGGAAGCCATTGTTGCAGATTTTGATACCCTTTTTGGGTGCATTAAGGATTTAGAGGGTTCATTGAATGATTATTATGAAAAATATTTAAAAACCCTAATTGGAAAATTGTTATGAGCACTTGTGTTCAAATTCTTGGATTTTGAGGACTAAACTCGTAGATTTGTTAGAGGTCAAAGGACAAAAACATAGAATATCTCATGTGCTAAAGGAAGGAGCGTTTCACACACAGGTCATACTGGACTTTAGTGGTGGCGAATATTGGTGATATGAAGTTTGCACGACAATTATAGTTGTCATGGACGTAATATTTTATGTTTTAGTTTGCCATAGCTACTATAGCAGCATATTGTAACATGTCTTGTTTAACATAATAGATGATCCCACTCTTGGTGCTTTTTGTTGGTCCTTGTTTTTGCTTTCTTTGTTTTTTAGTTTTGCTTCAATCCCACTCCTAGTGAGACTCGTCTTGGTAGCCTTTCTGGTTGTTTTGTATTGGGTTTGGGCCCTTTCCCATGTTTTAACTTAATCAAAACATAATAGATGATCTGTAATTTGGGTTCTCAATAAGCATCATATACTTAGTTGTTGCAGTTGTGCAGCCATGGGTTTATTATTATTGCAACTGCCATGTTTAAGTTTATGTAGCTACTATAGCAATGTTTGTATAGCATTTCCAACTTGTTTAATATCAATATAGTTCTATAGTTTATCTTCCATTATTTGCTTGATTCATGATTTGTGTTATTCATGTAAATCCATGAATGAAACAAAATTTTGTTTGTTTGCTATATTTCGGGCATAGTAGTTTTGGTTTTGTTATTTTAAGAGAATATAAAGAAGTCTGAAGCATATGTAGGAGTTGTTAATGTTGTACAAATATTAATATAACAAATGAAGACATTTTAAGGAATCATAATGGCGTTGATGCTTATAGGTGCATGTGCAAGGTTATAGAGGTTTAAAGCAACTAGTTGATTTTGACCTAGTGATAGTTATTGGGGTCAACTATACATTTGGGTATAGCTATAGATTGTTAGTCATATTACATTATTTTTTATTTATAAACCTAGCATTAAGTATTGCTATGGGAACACCCTCCTAGGTTTAAGCTAAGCACAAAGAGTAGGAGAGTTTAGCCACTCTCATAGTTAGCCTTTAACCTTCTTGAATATGTAGATGAGCCTCTTTATACCTTCTTGATGATAGACCCTTGGCCTTGAAGGTAAAAAAAAGCTTTAGGATTTTGGACCTACTATTTCAAGACCTAACACAATCCACTTCCTAAGGTTTCATGTGGTTGACCTTCTTTCTTGTGGGTCTTCTAGGTAGGCGTAGTCATAGTAATGAGACTCGGATTCGACTCGAACTCGGCTAGGGTGACTCGACTCGGCGCCCGGACTCGGCGCAGACTCAATAAAATGAAAAAACCCTAGAGATTTAGAGATTTTTAAGGATTTAAAACTTGTTTCAAGCACCCTTAATTGAATAAACCTTAAAGACACAATAACATCATTAAATAGAAGCAAATTTGATCACATACACAAGTATACAACGATCACATAAGTATAAAGTACACAAATTGTAGCTGAGCTGTTGAAGGAAATAGCATACTTAGATATATAAATATAGTCAAATGTATACAAAACTCATGGAATATGATATCCATGACATCAAATGTTCCATATAAATATGAAATATCAAAAAAATAGCCACAAGTCTATGGCTTAGTGGAGCTAGCATCCTTCCCACGAAGGCTTCTAAGGGTCCTCGATGATGTAGCAGCTGCAGCCATAGTCTCTACTTGTGTCTCCATGCCACTCTCACCAACACCAGCTGTGTCTCCTCGTGCTCTAGCCTCCTCCTCAGCCATGGCTACAACCTCAACCTCTCTCTCTACTTGGTCCACCCAATCAAGGTCCTCGTCACTAAAGACTGCATTTGTAGCCTCAGTGACCCACTCAGATTGTGGATCAACCTCCTCTAGTTTGATCGAGGCAGAGTCCTGGTCAAAAATCTCTTCTTGTATTTGAGCCGAAGGTTGTAATGAACATATACCAAATCGTTCATCCTCTCCACTGATAGTCTATTGCGCTTCTTGGAGTGTATGTGTTCAAACATACTCCAATTGTGCTCACAACCAGATGAATTGCATGGCTGACTCAATATACAAATGGAAACATTTTGAAGGTTCGATGTATCAGAACCAAACATATGCCACCATCTATCTGAGATGAGAAAAAAAACAAAATCAATCTCATTTCCAACTTTAATTTTCAAGTTTCAAGTTCAACATTTAATAATAAATTATAATATAAAAAGATGAAAATTATGCCCTTAAATATATTTTTACCTAGCTGTAATGTCGTCCTACTCTCTTTGCACAATTGACGTGCAAAGAGGTCTCTTTGTGCCTTAGTGAAGGCATCTATCTCGTGCACTATATGTGTAGTAACAGTAGGCAACATCCGCTCTATCGTCGAGTAGAACCCACTAAGAATCTCTTTTTATGAATGGAAATCACAGCTGAATTGGAAGGCCGGATTTAGGAAACATGCGGTTGCATGGAGGGGCCTATGAAGTTGGTGGTGCCATCTCCTATCAATGATTTCCCAAATGGGACGATACTTCTCAACTCCACCATAGACAGATCTAATGGCCTCTTTGGACCTATCCATGCCCTCATATATGTAGCCCATTGCGGGCTTCTCCCCCCATCAGCAACTCGTAGAACTAGCAAGGGCTCGATAAACTGCAAAGTGCAAACATTGTGAAACATTAACTTAAGTAAGTGTGAACGAAAATAAACAAATAAAAGTAAAATACGAACAAAAATTAAAACATAATGAAGAATTAAATTTTACCTTCACAATCTCCTCTGTTGGTGTCCAAAACCCTGGCTCATAAAAAATGCAATCAGCCACAACAATCCCTGCAGTGCTTGTAGCATAGGATGAGGAAGACCACTCCTCACCAACAAAAATGCGCCTTAAAGCTGCCTTTGACCGAATCAAGGATTGCAATGTGATAAAATTTGTTGTAAACCTAGTGATGCCAGGATGAGCCAACTCCCTCAACCCTGTGTATTGCCTCATAAGGTTAAGCACCCATGTGTGATTGTATACAAACTTGCAAATGTTTTTTGCAGCATCCACACATGTTTTGATCCATGGGAGCTTGCCAATATCCTCCAATATGAGGTCAATGCAATGGGCGGCACATGGAGTCCAAAATATAGTAGGGTGCCTCTCTCCATCAATAATCTACCAGCAACAACATAATTTGCTACATTATCTGTCACCACTTGAATGACATTCTCTTCGCCCACCTCAGCTATCAACTCCTCTATAGCCTCACAAAGGTATGTGGCATTTTTGAATTGGGCGGAAACATCAATGGAATTGATCAAGACGGTGTCACCTGAAAACATAAGCAAAACCAATTATTCAATAAATTAGAAAACATAAATCAGCCATATTAAATTATTAATCACTAAATCAAATTCAAATTTCAAATTAATCAATGCATTGAGGGAAGTACAATTACCTGCGGAGGAAACTAGAAAATTAAGCATCGTCTCCTATCGATCCAACCATCAGTCATGATGGTGCAACCCAAACTCCTCTACTGCAAGCGCTGTTCCTCTAATTGTGCTTTTACATCTGCCACCTTTTGAGTCAAAAGTGGGCCCTTTAATTCATCTTCGATAGGGGCTTTGAACCCTGCCCCACATATGGTTATGGCATCAACCATATTTTTCCAAAAAGGAGACCTAAAACATGTCATAAATAAATTAATAAGTTACTTAGATAAGTATTGTAAAATGAAAAGTTTTAAGTTTTTAACTTTAAATTTGAATTCGATAATGAGATGCATCTAGATTCTAAAATTTAAATATAAATTTTAAAACAATTAAACAAAAAAGAATTACCTGGCTACATGGAAGGGAATGGTTCAATAGTATCAGAAGTCTGCAATTGTTTTCTTCGCTGCATCATGTGCGTCCTTGTTCCAACCCATGCTCTCAAGTGACGGTTGGGAACCAGGAGTAGTGCATGGTACAAAATATGAATCCACCCTAGATTTATGAACTCTAGGGCCAATGCTAACACTCCCACTACCACTAGCAATAGCAGCAACACTAGGAGTATGCATAGCTGGTGCAGTAGCACAAGCACTAGCACTAGGATGGTACAGAGTCATGGAAGAAGCATCTCCAACACCACCAATGCTCGCCAACTCCTCCCTCTGCCTCTTTTTCATTTCTTTTTGCAATTCAAATGTTTCTAATTGCATTTGCACTTCACGAACAACCTCAAGAGGTGCTTTAGGGCAGCCCACTACATCATAGACAGGTATGCGTGTAATATGGTATTTCAATCTGTTTATGCCTCCATGATATATTGTTTTGCAATATTTACATTTTGCCTCTCCTTTTTTCTGCCCGGCAAATATTTCAGCATGTTTCCAATCAGGGTTTTTTTTGCCTGGGGTTTGAGACATTGTGAAAATATGGTTTGATTTGCAAATGAATGTGGCTGCAATAACAAGTAGGGTTTGTAAAATTATTTAAGTTGCAAGTAGTTTTTGTAAAATGCAAACTCAAAAAAAATGATATTACAAATTACAATGAATTATTTGTTAAAATAACACAAAAAAACCAATTAAAATCAAACTTACCTCTTAGATTAGGCTTGAAATGCAATGCAAACTCTTCCCAATCGTTGGTAATGAGCTCTCAATGTACCTCCTTGCTGGTATGAAGCTTCTCAAATGATATTTGAGCCTAGATTTGTCTTCAACTGCTTGCTGGTTGCCCTACAATGAACTCTTCTTTTTCTTCACAGCTCTCTTTTCTCCTCCTATTTTGCCAAGTGAATGAAATGAAGTTGCTTTTAGGGTTGGGGAGATGATATAAGTGAAAAAAATACCAAGTTAAACAAGTATTTTATGTTTTTCTTTTTTCTTTTTTGCCTTTGCTGTGCCTACCGCTTCTAGGGGTCGGGACTCTCCTAGAAGCGGCGAGTCCAGTGAGTCCTGAGGACTTGGTGAGTCCTACTAGGACTCGACAGACTGACCGAAGTCCAATCCTATTCAAAACTTGGCCAGCAATACTCTACCAGATTGTTGGAATGCTGGATACATAGGTTCCCTTGATGAAGCTGTAGACTTCAATGGAGGACCTTTTCCAAGAAGAAATATTCACCCACACAGAAAGTATGATAATGACATTCAAAATAGAGATTCTATTATGATGATCTGGATTGATTTACAAAGTGTACATATGCCTGATTATATAGGCAAGAGCAAAACCTAAAATGCATAAGATGTTGCCAAGTGTACAAACCACACTTCATGTGACAACATGAAACCCTAACCTAGGGAATGATAACAAGATGGAGATAACTTCTAGAAAAGACAACTCATCTTCTAGAAGGGAATCTTATCTCAACACCAATATTAAATGATAAAAAGTAACCTAGGACTAATATGATTAATTAACCCTAAGTTAACTTATGCTAGTGTAATAATTAATTAATTAATTACACTAATAGGGACTCATTAACTGGCGAAGTTCGAGCGAGTCTCGTAGTACTATGCTATATATACATTATCCACTCTAATACGACCACTTTCATATCCTAGGTCATTTCTACAATCATAGGGTGATCCAATATATTCACCCTAAATGTACATTAATTACACATATCCACGTGTATCCATCATCCACTCTAACCTAGAAACTTCTATGTCCTAGGTCATTTCTATAAGTACAAATTGGGCCAACCCTATGGCTATAGACTTGGCCCCTGGTTTTTCAAAATTGAAACAATTTTTTTGGCTACATCCCAATTTTATTTATTATGTCCTACGTTCTACCAAACAGGTGTTTGTACAATTTGATGTTATGTACTTGTATTTAAAGGCACTCAATTGCACCCATTTGATCAATCATCACATAGCATTGAATACATTCACATTTACAAAGGAACATGCTAAGAACATTTATATTTGGATTACTAAGAAGAAACTAGTTCTACATCACACAACTCTAGAGCATTTGCATGACTAAGATCCATTGTATTCAATCTTTTACACACATTTTGAGGGGTTGACCTATGTGAACATGTCACTTATAATAAAATAGTAACCTTTCAAAAGTATTTTTAAAAACCACCAATCTTCAAATTGACAAAAAAAGTAAAGGAGATGAAAGGAAAATCATATAATAGATATGCACAAACTACCTAATCATTTCTAAAGATGTATCTAATCTTGATCTACGAAGTTGACCTTTCCCAACACAAATATAACTACCTAATATTGAGGCAAGATATAGGCCAAGAGGGCATTTAGATAAAATGAAAATCATATAGTAGATATGAACAAACTACCTAATCATTTCTAAAGATGGATCTAATCTTGATCTACGAAGTTGACCTTTCCCAACACAAATATAACTACCTAATATTGAGGCAAGATATAGGCCAAGAGGGCTTTTAGATAAAAGGAAAATCATATAGTAGATATGCACAAACTACCTAATCATTTCTAAAGATGGGTCTAATCTTGATCTACGAAATTGACCATTCCCAACACAAATAAAACTACCTAATATTGAGGCAAGATATAGGCCAAGAGGGCATTCGTTGTTCAATCATAAAGTATCTCTCTCCTTACATTTAATTTCCACACTATTAACATTTAATTTAGAATACAACCACCTTAAGGTATTATCATTGAATTAGTCTTGGTTTATCATGCTATTTATATATGCATATTATTGGATTAGTGACAATACTTGAGAAAAGTGTATTTTTCTTTACAACATTTATTTTTTGTATTTTTCTTGAACATGTTTATTTTTAAATAACATGTATTAGCATTTGAAGAGCAAATTTGAACGAATTAACCGTAAAAAAAGTAAAAAATGCTCTGACAAATCAACCATCAAATTTAGGCCCTAGGTGGGAGTGCCATAAATAATTTTCATACAGAATTAAACACTAAATTCAATAATTTTAAAATAATTATATAAATTAAAAATCTTGTTCAATATTTTGAAGCTATTACAAAGATCTTGCACGACAACATTGTGTATAGTACATTGAATAAAATACCTAACAATCCTTAAAAACAGAATAAAATGGCGGGCTTGTGAATTCCCCATCTATAAATTTTGAAGCAATTTTTCCATATGCAGCCTCTGTTAGATGAACTCCATCCCAATTAAAATATCTTTGAGGATTAGGACATGATCCTACTCCAACACCACACATGCGTAGTGGGCTGAAATTGTAGAGTCCACCATATCCACAACAAGTTTGGAGAACAGGTGATTGTAACCCTGCACAAATCAAATTCTCGGTTTAATTATTGAAGTAACATCAAAATTCAAAGTTATGTGCAATGAGCAGGCCACAGAAGAACATGAACAGTTAGAAAAAAAATCTATCTTCCTTACCATTAGACCATGGATCTTTCAAAATTGAAATGGCTGCATTATAATAATCTGCAAAGACTATTGAAATATCTGGATGCTTTCTTTGCAGTGCGTCTACCATTTGTTTCAAGACCATGTTGCTTCTCTGTGAGAATTCATTGTAGTATTTCAAACATCCCATATCATCCAACTCATCGTCTATTACAGAAAGATAGGAAGGTGAACAACCAATAGGCAGATTATTTTGAATTAAAATCTTCTTCGCACCCCCTTCATTGATCAATGTCTGAAAATAATAACATAAAATTCCATTACCTCAATCAGTTAAAATACAAATCTTGTAAGTGAATATTTAAAAGCATAAGCTATATATTACATTTAAATCTTTTTGTTTTTAAATCAAAATAGCACATACAAGAAAATTTACAAGAAAAAATATAACATTAAATGAAAATAAAAAAAAGAAAATTATATTTCAATGATCCTGAACAGATTTTATTCTGACCTTAAGTGCTTTTTGAATTTTAGTTATTACTGGAACAATGAAGGTTTGCACTTCAGCTATGGATCTTCCTTGTGAAAAAGGATAGTTATAATCGTTTCCACCAATCTCTCCCATTACAAACATTGCATTTGCAAAGTGTTTATCACATTCTGCATTTGAAAAATAAAATAATTTAAACAAACTATTCTTTTATAATAAAAAACAGATTTTAAATTGAGATTTAGAAATGCAGAGGATGAGGCTCTTCTATAAATCATGCTACCTATCAAGAGAACAGAAATATTGGTTTAAGTCAGTTTACAATCAAAATACAGTTTGAAAAGTAGTAAGACTAAACAAATAGACCAAAAAAACTTAAAACTTAAAAAACACCATGCATTGATAAATGACAAGTTAAACTGCATCATCTTAAATCAAATTTTGTACTCAACACAACACTGATAATAATCTACTGCTATTATTATAATCTAAATCCCTCAATAGTAAACCAAACAAATATGAATTTTAAAACTTATGTAATAAAATGTGTTTAGTTATAATTATGTTAAATCCTAGTATGATTAGAAGTTGTGAAAACAATCAAATTTTATGTAAATGAAGTTTAATTATAAGTTTTATTTTTAAATTCTTAGTTCCTAAGATCAAAATGTTGTAGGCAGGCAGCCACCTGGCTCAGCTGAACCTTCCTGCTCCTCTGACTGCCATTGTGGCTCTTATGTTTTTTTAGTCTTTCTTATGCTAAAGCAAGTCTTTGGCTCTCATTTTCTTTGGAGTTTCTGGTTTTTAGTCTCTACATTCTTTGCCTCTGTTCTCAGTGACGCTGTACTTTTAGCAGATCGCCCCTTCTTCTCTCGCTACTACCATGGCCCCTATTCATACAGGGATGCTGCAGGAGGGCTAAGCACGGGGATTGTGCCTTCTCAAAACAGGATTAACTCTGCTACAGCAGCTTGAGGAAAGCTTTGATAGTTTTTGTGTGGTTAAACACTGGAACGATATCTTTTTGATTGAAATCCCCTATTCAGATTGTCAGACATTTTTTTGATAAAGGGTAAAGGCAGGCTTTTGAAAGGGCCTAAACCCTTTTACAAGCAAAGAACAGGTAAAGTCGTTAAGCTCTAAAGATAGTCAGACTTTTTCTTTCTTTCTTTTTTATGAATAGTAT
This sequence comes from Sequoiadendron giganteum, assembly GCA_007115665.2. Taxonomy (NCBI): domain Eukaryota; kingdom Viridiplantae; phylum Streptophyta; class Pinopsida; order Cupressales; family Cupressaceae; genus Sequoiadendron; species Sequoiadendron giganteum. The sequence continues at coordinate 973,377,880 of CM021100.1, forward strand.
CTATATTACCATTCAAAAAAGCATAACACATTCGAAAAAAAAGGTTGGTGGAACATGTCACACCCTTGAAGTCCAAACGGGGTTTAAGTCCGGAGCGAGATAACATAAAACATAAACAAAGGCACTAGGTAGCTAAAGCAAAAGTAGGAGGTAGGGGATCACAGTCATCTAGTTTACCCCATACATCAGTAGGGTTCAAGGTCACCACAAGAGGGTCCCATTCATCATTATTATCAACATTTTCTTCTTGTTTTTCTTCATTGGCCACCCACAGAGAAGATATGGCAAGAGCTAGTCGAGAAAATTTGCTAGAGTCTAGCCAAACCAAAGAACCTCCACTAGCAAGTGGCAGAGATGCAAAGTGCCTATTTCTAGGCTGCAACCAGCCCCACTGAGCACACTTCCTTCTCACAGGAGGAGATGCCTATGAATGAGTCTCTTGATGGCCATAAACAAGCTGGCTACGACCACACCAACACCCACGAGGAGGAGACTGACCCCAAGAGGAAGACGGAGTTGAGGGAACCCTGGCCACAGCATAACAGGCATTACCTCAATTAACCAGTAAAACTTGCAAGTGGGCCACCTCAAGTGCAACTTTGTTAGCTTGCACTTGAATCTGCAATAACACATTAGAACAAATCATAGTTCTAGCATAGATTGAAAAATGAAGATCAACAAAGCATCTTGGAAAAAAGTAGAATTTCTATCTTTCTATATGCTAAAGAGAATCTCCACCCTGAAAACATGCCAAATTTAAATGAATTTATGAGGGATGCAAGGCCAATCCCCTAATAAGACCATATGCTATGAAAACGATTTCAATCTTAACAACTTGAAGAAATCATGAATCTAGGACCAAACATCCTAAGCTTTGGGAAAAAACTAAAAAAGATGTTTGAAAAGCGCTTGATACCCATAGAAAAGACATCACGAATTAGAAATGCTTAAATGGGCCAATTTGGAAGCAATAGGGAGGGCTCGAGAAATAAAACACCAAGCAAAGTGAGCGAATTTAGGCTCCAACATTGCCATCCATATAGTGCGAAACCTACATTGTCAAATTGACACGAGTGACTAGAAATGCCACTGTTGATTCAAAGCGAGCACCATGGACAAATGAGGGGAAAGGCAATGATATCCTTTCTGAGTCTTATAATTCTATAAAGCAATGTCCAGATACCACTTGCAATCTATCCACCAAGGCCTACATGATCTAATACCAATTTTGTGAACCATATCAGCCGGGATAGCTTCTGTATTGTGTCAAGTTTCTCAATCCTCGCTAGAGAGCTAGAATTGAGCCTTGAATTCATTCCAAGAGAAGAGATTCCTAGTAGTTTTGGAGAAGATATCTAGAGGTGTTTTGATCCACTTTTAAAAAAATTCAGAGCATGAACCCAAAGAGCCCTCACAAGAGATTAATTTTGATACTAAAAAATAGGAGACCATGAAAGGTTTTCTGTAATGTCCCTTTTCTCGCACATGATCAATTATTTGGCCATTAGCTTATTTTCCAAATTTTCCTATAAGCTAATTGGCATTAGAAAAGGGAAAAAATTCAAATAATTAAATTAAGTTGTCAAAAAGTTACTTTTTTAACATTTTACTTAGTAGCTTAGATTTAATTATTTAATAAGTGTTTTAAGTGTGCAGATAAAGTGTCGCTAAGCTCAAGGTGATGAAAAGTGGTCATAAGGACACTTTATATATATATTATTCAATCGGTAAGAGGATTTTATTAATCAAAGTGAAAAATTACAATAAAGGGCCAACTGTGGCCAGCATGTAAAAAATTGCATCAGCAAACCCACAGAAAAAATACTACATGAATCTGATGCCTACATCAGAAAAGTACACTGTTCAGCTGTTAAGGATAGCAGATTATTTATCATTTAGATTGTAGTTTGGACACCAGATTTGGTGTGGGATCGCAATTGCATTCTGATCGGGCTTAGCTCAGTTTTGAGAAGTTTCTTTTTCTTGTTCAGCACTTCTTGCCATTCCAACCCATTCTCATTATTTTGTGAATTAATAGTCATTAAGTGCAGCCTGTGAAATCTGGAAGAAAGCTTGCCACCCCTCGCAGATTTTGTAGGAGAAATGGCAATAGGCTCCAAGGACATAATCTGAGAATCGGAACTTTGTGCATTTAAACTTTCTTTAACTAATTGTTGAGACTACTTTAGTACCAAGTTAGCTTCAACAGAGTGCCCCTTAACATGAGATTCTTTGTCTTTCCCAGCCTTATCCTTTGGGGAAGCATCATGTTAATTGGAAGAAACTGGTTCTTCCACCTTCACCTTTGAAGGGGCTTTGATTAAGTAATGAAGAGGAAGGGCATCAGCCCACCAGGACTGTTCTAATTTTTTTGTGATTCTAGAACAAGAATTAGCCAAATGACCAGTTTCAAAGCATTTCTTGCATCGAAATGGCAAACCTTCGTAGTCCACAAGTTGAGTCCAACTGCGATTAGCAAACTTGAAGGTGATATCAGCTGGGAGTTCCTTTGCGACATCCATGTCCACAAGGATGTGAGCAAAAGTCATATGGGTGAAATTATGAGTGTCTGAATTAGCAACCAAGAAGCAACTATGTGAATCACCAATTGCCTAAAAACAGTCTGCAAACCAAAACTGTAATGGAAGGTTCGGAAGATGGATCCATATTGGTTTCACAGAGAAGGATTCAGTAGCAGGATTAAAGTCTGGGAACCAAGGTTTGAGAAGGAGTAGCTTTGTCCCCAACACCATCTCTCTTTGTATGGGGTTTTTGGTCCCCTCAAAAACCTGTATGTAAGGGGTTTTTGGTCACCTCAAAACCTATTGATCGCTAATCAAAAACATTCACATAAAAATTCCAAACAAGAAGAATTTTCTAGATTTGGTTTCCATATCAAAAGCTATGAGCTAAACAAAAACATTAGCAATTTTTTTGTATGGGGTTTTTGGTCCCCTCAAAACCTATATGTAAGGGATTTCTGGTCCCCGCAAAACCTATTGATCGCTAATCAAAAACATTCACATAAAAAATTCCAAACAACAAGAATTTTCTAGATTTGGTTCCCATATCAAAAGCTATGAGCTAACCAAAAAGCAATTCCCATCAAGAACTCCCAATATTCCAACGACGAGCCTAAAAGCCTAACCTAGATAGGGATAGTGTTGACGCTCTCCTTCTCAAGACCAAAACTTTGTTTTCATTTCTTAAGGAAGAGCCCTGACTTACCAAGAAACCACAAACCATCCTAGAGGATCAAAACACAATCTTCATGGTTTGAAAAGGAGATAAAAAAAAGAATCCATGCATTTTGAGATCTCTACTTGACCACGTGGTTTCAATTTTCCTTGAGCCCATTTTCTTAAAAAATCAATGTTTGACCAAACTCCAAAAAAATTCCAATAATAGAGCTCTCTGTTCTAGAAGATGACCTTTCAGCAATTGAATCAAGAACCCTAAAAATAATACCCTCTCTATCTCCATCTAGAACCAAAGGAAAGGACTTAGCAGGAAAGGAGCAAGATTTGCCATTAACAGCATCAACCTAGGATTTTCTCAAAGGTGGCCCACTCACAATACCAAATTCTATTGGAAATGCCACATGACACCTGCCTTGACCATTCAACTCAACCTCTACACTCCAAGTGCCGGTGCTGCCAAAACGTTGCAATGCAAACTCCCTTGCCTTAAAACACAAAGTATCAAAATTGCCAACTCTATCCTTGTTGGAGCACAACATCTATACAACCACACAAGGGGAAAAAGGAACCCCATACTGCTGTTGCATCTCTAATGCAGCTTGGAACCCACAACCAAAGCTTGTGAGAGAGCCAACAATAGATGAATGGATAGCAACACTCTTAGGCACATAGGAGGGGTGAAGAAATTCACATCTCAACCCTTTTCACACACTTTCTCAACAAGAACAACCATGGAAGCATTGACACCTGAGATAGCAGACCCTTTCAGCAAGATCATGCTGAATTGAAAAAGAACCAAAGGAGTTTTGATGAGCTTCCATCTAGAGATCAAAATATCTCTCTTCCTCCTCATTCAATGAACCATTCCACTCGTCTACAACCTCCACATCTACATTGTCCTAGCCATCGCCTTCTTCCTCTTTGATTGCAACACCTTGACCATCGCCATTTGAAAGAACAGCACAAGGAAGTTTCCCACTCAATGCCATTTTTAAATCATTGTAAATATGAAAGATTTTTAAAATACACTTATTATTATAATTATATAATTAAAAAATATGACCACTTTATTAAAAAAAATTATAAAAAAAATGCTGCTCTCCTTTTGACTAGACAACTCAAATTTTCGAGTTAAAAAAAATAAAAACTTATTGTATTTCTTATGCAAATCTTTTAACCATAGCTTCAAACTAATGTTAAGAAAAAAAAAACTTTAGCTGTTGCCAGTCTATGTTTCAATCTATAAATAGCTGTGGTTGTATGTCTTAACTGTTAGTTTGTATTCTGCTGATCTGTGACTGTTACCAGTATTCTGTAATCATTTATGAAGCTTAATTCAATTAAAAAACACATACCTCTATCACGTGAACAATAAACTTTCTTGTG
>CM021100.1:973382565-973450606 GCA_007115665.2 Sequoiadendron giganteum
TTTTCTAGGAAATTGACTGCTACCAGTTTCATCAAGGTCTTGGAAACTTTCTACAATCCTATGTAGAATCTTCTTCATAGTTTCACCATCATAAGGCTTCAAAGGTGCAACAATCCTCATGAGTTCACTAAGGCATGAAGTAACCAACAAGTTGATCTCCTCATCAGGATGCCCAATCCAATAAGGTTGCATCAAATATGTCACTACAGGAGATAATGCCTTACTCAACAATTCAACAGATGATTGTTGGACTTGGCTCAAACAACTTTCCAACTCTGATAATAAACTAATTTCTTCACCCCTTGACTGACATTCTTCTTTGAGTCTCGTTCCTGCAACAAAAAGGAACCTTGCCAAACTTCTTTCTTCTTCAGAAGCCATAACCGAAACTAAACTCTCATGGTGCCTAGTCCTCTGAAAACGCAACATATTCGAAGCTTCTGAGAGCTAAACTGAACTCAAGAGAAGAATCTGATTTCTCTGTCCCTCATCTGTCCACTGTACTCTGTCTTTTCCATAGGATGGCAGGATCTTAGCTTTGATACCACTGAAATATCCCAGCCAATTTTTTCATTTTGTTACACAGCTAAATTCACCCATTAGCATTAGTGTAAATATAAATCAGATGAATGTAACCCGCTCCTCTGATCAACTCAGATCCCAATGTGGGCAAGGTTGAGAGCATACACGAAAGGGGGTCATTAGTAAACTGAAACTTGCTGAAGTAATGAAAAGAAAGTACAATCACTCAACCACTTATTCAGCGGGAGGACTGAAGTGAAAGAACAATGCTGAAAGTAAAATGCAACTCGACCACTTTTCAGCGGGAGTAGATTGACGGCTCAGCCAATCAACAAGATGAGATAATGCAAGTACACAAAGTAACAGGTGGCAAGCCAGCCTCTTCCACCTTTCAGCGGGTGATATAGGGAATTGAAACTAACTAAGATTGAAACATGCTAGTCTCTTCCACAATCGTGGGAATTAGCTTGTAACTGAGAATGCTGGCAGTACTACTGCTTAGCTTACAATTTGATAGAACTTCATGTCATTCAGGCAAGTATAGAATGCTGTAATAAAATAGGAGACTTCCCTATTCCTATTTTGACCTCATGGACTCAAACCCATCTCACAAATCCCATTTTTTACCAATCTGATTATGATAGACCTGCACTGAAATTGCAGGACCAGCAACACAGAAATTCACTTAATTAATGATAACTCGCTCAAAACACACTCAAATCCCATGAAACCAAGTGCAAACATTAACAATGTTGTAGGCGCCCAAGAAGGAACCAAGAAACCAACCCAAACATAGCATATTTATTTTGCACGCATTCCAATGCAACCCCAAATGGTACGGCCCTCAAGAAGGGGCGAATTTGTCATAATAAAATAAATACTAAATATTAAAATTTGCAATTTGGTGGAAGGGGGCGCCTCAACCAACCAAGAATAAACCTCGAACACCCATAAGCGAATAAAAATCACACAACTACTTATGATTGAAAAACCAGTTCAGCCATAGCTAAAACAACAACTGTGAAATGGACTAAAAGTACAAAACTCTAACTCAGAATGCAAAATAACTCAATAAGAAACACTCTCTTAACTAGTTGCTATATTTCAAGCAAGAAGCTAAGCCAGCTAGGAGGTATGCATCCCTTGAAGCAAGTCCAATACCATTCCGACAGCATAACTTTGCATAAAATTTCCAGATGCTGAATGAAGAGCCAAGACCTCCTCTTTATAGATTTGCCAAGCACCTCTAGAAGCTTCCAGAAGGTGCGCTCCACTCAAGATTCGCCCTAATTCCATGTTGACTTTTTGACCCTCAAGATGGCGTCCCATTTCCGAAGGCATAAACTTCATCTTTTTAAATGTTAAACATTTCCTCATGTTGGCGTCCCATTCTTCTCTCCAAGTCGACTTTAGAAAAATGATAAATATTTCACTTAACTTAATATTTTCATCAAATATCGGACTTGACAAAATAAACACCTCAAATGCTGGGGATCAGCTGAATATACTGCCCTGCCCGAAATAGTCACTAAATTGAACTTCAGAGACCTTGCTAAAAATAGCACTGCCAAAAATAGAACTTACTAAAAATATCATACTGCTAAAAATAGTAAGTTGTTCCAAACTTGTTTTAACCACAGTCCGAGCAACCGTCGTACTTACTAAAAATAGTAAGTCCAAAAAAGTCCTCAGATTCATTTGCATGTCACACTGTCGCGAAGCTCTCTGAAAACTCAGAAGGAATCTAGAATCTGAACTATAAAACTCCAACATGCAGCCATCGTAACTTACTAAAAATAGTAAGTCCGGAAAGGTTCTCTAATCCCGTTGCATGTCATACCACCGCGAAGCTTTCTGAAAACCCAGAAAGAATACCGCGACCAAACTGCAAGACTCCAACATGCAAACCCCTGAATCTTCAAAGACAACCTCCAAGCAGCTGGGAACCCTAACTCTGCCTCTGACTAGCCTACGAGCATCAGGGTATAGGCTAAAAGTCACTGGAAAGTGCAGTGCTAAAAATGGGGACATTACAGATTAGAAGGAAAACGACGCTCGATAGGTACATGCAATCTTTGCTATGTACCAACCTTGAGTGGGAAGCCATTGTTGCAGATTTTGATACCCTTTTTGGGTGCATTAAGGATTTAGAGGGTTCATTGAATGATTATTATGAAAAATATTTAAAAACCCTAATTGGAAAATTGTTATGAGCACTTGTGTTCAAATTCTTGGATTTTGAGGACTAAACTCGTAGATTTGTTAGAGGTCAAAGGACAAAAACATAGAATATCTCATGTGCTAAAGGAAGGAGCGTTTCACACACAGGTCATACTGGACTTTAGTGGTGGCGAATATTGGTGATATGAAGTTTGCACGACAATTATAGTTGTCATGGACGTAATATTTTATGTTTTAGTTTGCCATAGCTACTATAGCAGCATATTGTAACATGTCTTGTTTAACATAATAGATGATCCCACTCTTGGTGCTTTTTGTTGGTCCTTGTTTTTGCTTTCTTTGTTTTTTAGTTTTGCTTCAATCCCACTCCTAGTGAGACTCGTCTTGGTAGCCTTTCTGGTTGTTTTGTATTGGGTTTGGGCCCTTTCCCATGTTTTAACTTAATCAAAACATAATAGATGATCTGTAATTTGGGTTCTCAATAAGCATCATATACTTAGTTGTTGCAGTTGTGCAGCCATGGGTTTATTATTATTGCAACTGCCATGTTTAAGTTTATGTAGCTACTATAGCAATGTTTGTATAGCATTTCCAACTTGTTTAATATCAATATAGTTCTATAGTTTATCTTCCATTATTTGCTTGATTCATGATTTGTGTTATTCATGTAAATCCATGAATGAAACAAAATTTTGTTTGTTTGCTATATTTCGGGCATAGTAGTTTTGGTTTTGTTATTTTAAGAGAATATAAAGAAGTCTGAAGCATATGTAGGAGTTGTTAATGTTGTACAAATATTAATATAACAAATGAAGACATTTTAAGGAATCATAATGGCGTTGATGCTTATAGGTGCATGTGCAAGGTTATAGAGGTTTAAAGCAACTAGTTGATTTTGACCTAGTGATAGTTATTGGGGTCAACTATACATTTGGGTATAGCTATAGATTGTTAGTCATATTACATTATTTTTTATTTATAAACCTAGCATTAAGTATTGCTATGGGAACACCCTCCTAGGTTTAAGCTAAGCACAAAGAGTAGGAGAGTTTAGCCACTCTCATAGTTAGCCTTTAACCTTCTTGAATATGTAGATGAGCCTCTTTATACCTTCTTGATGATAGACCCTTGGCCTTGAAGGTAAAAAAAAGCTTTAGGATTTTGGACCTACTATTTCAAGACCTAACACAATCCACTTCCTAAGGTTTCATGTGGTTGACCTTCTTTCTTGTGGGTCTTCTAGGTAGGCGTAGTCATAGTAATGAGACTCGGATTCGACTCGAACTCGGCTAGGGTGACTCGACTCGGCGCCCGGACTCGGCGCAGACTCAATAAAATGAAAAAACCCTAGAGATTTAGAGATTTTTAAGGATTTAAAACTTGTTTCAAGCACCCTTAATTGAATAAACCTTAAAGACACAATAACATCATTAAATAGAAGCAAATTTGATCACATACACAAGTATACAACGATCACATAAGTATAAAGTACACAAATTGTAGCTGAGCTGTTGAAGGAAATAGCATACTTAGATATATAAATATAGTCAAATGTATACAAAACTCATGGAATATGATATCCATGACATCAAATGTTCCATATAAATATGAAATATCAAAAAAATAGCCACAAGTCTATGGCTTAGTGGAGCTAGCATCCTTCCCACGAAGGCTTCTAAGGGTCCTCGATGATGTAGCAGCTGCAGCCATAGTCTCTACTTGTGTCTCCATGCCACTCTCACCAACACCAGCTGTGTCTCCTCGTGCTCTAGCCTCCTCCTCAGCCATGGCTACAACCTCAACCTCTCTCTCTACTTGGTCCACCCAATCAAGGTCCTCGTCACTAAAGACTGCATTTGTAGCCTCAGTGACCCACTCAGATTGTGGATCAACCTCCTCTAGTTTGATCGAGGCAGAGTCCTGGTCAAAAATCTCTTCTTGTATTTGAGCCGAAGGTTGTAATGAACATATACCAAATCGTTCATCCTCTCCACTGATAGTCTATTGCGCTTCTTGGAGTGTATGTGTTCAAACATACTCCAATTGTGCTCACAACCAGATGAATTGCATGGCTGACTCAATATACAAATGGAAACATTTTGAAGGTTCGATGTATCAGAACCAAACATATGCCACCATCTATCTGAGATGAGAAAAAAAACAAAATCAATCTCATTTCCAACTTTAATTTTCAAGTTTCAAGTTCAACATTTAATAATAAATTATAATATAAAAAGATGAAAATTATGCCCTTAAATATATTTTTACCTAGCTGTAATGTCGTCCTACTCTCTTTGCACAATTGACGTGCAAAGAGGTCTCTTTGTGCCTTAGTGAAGGCATCTATCTCGTGCACTATATGTGTAGTAACAGTAGGCAACATCCGCTCTATCGTCGAGTAGAACCCACTAAGAATCTCTTTTTATGAATGGAAATCACAGCTGAATTGGAAGGCCGGATTTAGGAAACATGCGGTTGCATGGAGGGGCCTATGAAGTTGGTGGTGCCATCTCCTATCAATGATTTCCCAAATGGGACGATACTTCTCAACTCCACCATAGACAGATCTAATGGCCTCTTTGGACCTATCCATGCCCTCATATATGTAGCCCATTGCGGGCTTCTCCCCCCATCAGCAACTCGTAGAACTAGCAAGGGCTCGATAAACTGCAAAGTGCAAACATTGTGAAACATTAACTTAAGTAAGTGTGAACGAAAATAAACAAATAAAAGTAAAATACGAACAAAAATTAAAACATAATGAAGAATTAAATTTTACCTTCACAATCTCCTCTGTTGGTGTCCAAAACCCTGGCTCATAAAAAATGCAATCAGCCACAACAATCCCTGCAGTGCTTGTAGCATAGGATGAGGAAGACCACTCCTCACCAACAAAAATGCGCCTTAAAGCTGCCTTTGACCGAATCAAGGATTGCAATGTGATAAAATTTGTTGTAAACCTAGTGATGCCAGGATGAGCCAACTCCCTCAACCCTGTGTATTGCCTCATAAGGTTAAGCACCCATGTGTGATTGTATACAAACTTGCAAATGTTTTTTGCAGCATCCACACATGTTTTGATCCATGGGAGCTTGCCAATATCCTCCAATATGAGGTCAATGCAATGGGCGGCACATGGAGTCCAAAATATAGTAGGGTGCCTCTCTCCATCAATAATCTACCAGCAACAACATAATTTGCTACATTATCTGTCACCACTTGAATGACATTCTCTTCGCCCACCTCAGCTATCAACTCCTCTATAGCCTCACAAAGGTATGTGGCATTTTTGAATTGGGCGGAAACATCAATGGAATTGATCAAGACGGTGTCACCTGAAAACATAAGCAAAACCAATTATTCAATAAATTAGAAAACATAAATCAGCCATATTAAATTATTAATCACTAAATCAAATTCAAATTTCAAATTAATCAATGCATTGAGGGAAGTACAATTACCTGCGGAGGAAACTAGAAAATTAAGCATCGTCTCCTATCGATCCAACCATCAGTCATGATGGTGCAACCCAAACTCCTCTACTGCAAGCGCTGTTCCTCTAATTGTGCTTTTACATCTGCCACCTTTTGAGTCAAAAGTGGGCCCTTTAATTCATCTTCGATAGGGGCTTTGAACCCTGCCCCACATATGGTTATGGCATCAACCATATTTTTCCAAAAAGGAGACCTAAAACATGTCATAAATAAATTAATAAGTTACTTAGATAAGTATTGTAAAATGAAAAGTTTTAAGTTTTTAACTTTAAATTTGAATTCGATAATGAGATGCATCTAGATTCTAAAATTTAAATATAAATTTTAAAACAATTAAACAAAAAAGAATTACCTGGCTACATGGAAGGGAATGGTTCAATAGTATCAGAAGTCTGCAATTGTTTTCTTCGCTGCATCATGTGCGTCCTTGTTCCAACCCATGCTCTCAAGTGACGGTTGGGAACCAGGAGTAGTGCATGGTACAAAATATGAATCCACCCTAGATTTATGAACTCTAGGGCCAATGCTAACACTCCCACTACCACTAGCAATAGCAGCAACACTAGGAGTATGCATAGCTGGTGCAGTAGCACAAGCACTAGCACTAGGATGGTACAGAGTCATGGAAGAAGCATCTCCAACACCACCAATGCTCGCCAACTCCTCCCTCTGCCTCTTTTTCATTTCTTTTTGCAATTCAAATGTTTCTAATTGCATTTGCACTTCACGAACAACCTCAAGAGGTGCTTTAGGGCAGCCCACTACATCATAGACAGGTATGCGTGTAATATGGTATTTCAATCTGTTTATGCCTCCATGATATATTGTTTTGCAATATTTACATTTTGCCTCTCCTTTTTTCTGCCCGGCAAATATTTCAGCATGTTTCCAATCAGGGTTTTTTTTGCCTGGGGTTTGAGACATTGTGAAAATATGGTTTGATTTGCAAATGAATGTGGCTGCAATAACAAGTAGGGTTTGTAAAATTATTTAAGTTGCAAGTAGTTTTTGTAAAATGCAAACTCAAAAAAAATGATATTACAAATTACAATGAATTATTTGTTAAAATAACACAAAAAAACCAATTAAAATCAAACTTACCTCTTAGATTAGGCTTGAAATGCAATGCAAACTCTTCCCAATCGTTGGTAATGAGCTCTCAATGTACCTCCTTGCTGGTATGAAGCTTCTCAAATGATATTTGAGCCTAGATTTGTCTTCAACTGCTTGCTGGTTGCCCTACAATGAACTCTTCTTTTTCTTCACAGCTCTCTTTTCTCCTCCTATTTTGCCAAGTGAATGAAATGAAGTTGCTTTTAGGGTTGGGGAGATGATATAAGTGAAAAAAATACCAAGTTAAACAAGTATTTTATGTTTTTCTTTTTTCTTTTTTGCCTTTGCTGTGCCTACCGCTTCTAGGGGTCGGGACTCTCCTAGAAGCGGCGAGTCCAGTGAGTCCTGAGGACTTGGTGAGTCCTACTAGGACTCGGTAGGACTTGGCCGAGTCCAAGTTCGGGCTCCCAGAACTCGGCCAGGGTCACTCGGCTCGGGACTCGCCGAGTCCTGGCGAGTTTGGGTGAGTCTCGTTATTATGGGCGTAGTCTCCTTTTCACATCTTCCATGCTTCTGTTTTTTCTACATATTCTAGTCCTTTGTATTGGAAATGGGAGAAAACCACTTCAAAATGTAAAATTGAAAATAAATTGACAATAAAATCCAAACCTCAAAAAGGCAATAGATTACTCATGGTCTAAACAAATAATCTGTTCACAAATCACTTATCACTTAGGTAAAAGTGGCCTAGGTGAATCAAATTTAGCACTAGTTAACAAAAGAGAGATATGGATATTGGTAAATGGAGTAGACAAAAAGAAAATAGTCAAAAGAAGAATATTGTAGAGCAAGTACAAAGGTTAAAAACTTTGACAAAGTTATGTTATTAAGATTTGAAATACAAGGGGATAGGGACCAAGGGGAAGGGGAAGATAAGAGATCTATAGCTCAACATCAACCCCCTTACTTGGTTAGTACATTAATATTTAAATGTGCAAAATTTATTGAATTTCATTAGCAAATTGGAATTAATGGAAGTTAAGGAGCAATAAGACAATTGCAAGCTCCGTGGTATCACAACAACAAACCAATCATTAGTAGAGGATGATTGAGTGTTAAAGAAGTAGGTAGCAATGCTTGAAGAGGCCTTAAAGGTAGGGAACATGAAACAAGCCTAACAATCTATGTGCAAATCAACAAGCATGGGCATAGTAGGCTTGAAAAATCCAAAATTGGCAAGGGATGGAATGCAATTATCACAAGAAGAAAATATTTGAGACATGAAGGTTAAAAAAAAAACATGGAAAACTATTTAAAGGAGATCAAATCATGGGCACATGTAGCCCAATAGTTAAGGCGGAAGAGGCTAGTACAAAACATCTTGAAACACAATAAAGAGAACACAAAACAAGGCATGATAGATTAAGAAATATAATTATTAGATAGGTAAGTTGAAAACACATTCAATCTTACAAGAGATTTTCCTAGAGATAAATTATAATGGAAAGGGCAAGTTTGTCAAGCAAGGAGGGTTGGAAAATTTAGAAGAAAGTAATAGGTCTATCACTAATAGACACAAGAACCAACTTCTAAGAAATAAAAAACTTTTGAAATGCTTGCATGTCTTTCTAGATGAATACCTCACCCAATGTTAGATGGGGAGAGAAGAGGAGGACTAGCTAAAGTAAGGGCAACAAGGAATGAAGATAAATGGGAATACTTACAAAATGGAAAAGCTTTCATTACCAATCTAACCTCAAAATACATAAACATAGCAGGAAGGAAGCAAATAGAGAGTAGAGAAAATAATGGCAGTATGGAATGAAGTAAAATGAACATGGGTAAAAAGAGGTGAGGACCTTCCCTTGAGTCATCAACTTAAAGGTAAGTAGCAAGTAGGCCACCTCAAGAGCATTTAAAATTAGTATGTTCGAATTATAGAGGATGCTCTTGGAGGAGAGGACTTGCGTTAGGGTCAGTCGTAGAAGTAAGAGACTTAATCAATCTCATGGAAATCCATGAATACAATGATTGCAAGACTCCTACTTTTGCAGGATATGCAAAGATTGTAATTTGGAATGATGTAGTAGGAAATAGAAAAGGTTAAGAAAGTATAATGGTTTTGGTAAGAGAAACTTGAGGCATGTTGGCGTAAGAACTAACACCTCTGGAGTGTAAGTTTGTACGGACAGCTATGCACACTACGTAATGAGTGCTCTTCAAATTAGGAGGGGAAACTCCCTCGTTGTGCTGGAATGCATGGAATAGAAAAGTAAACTAAATCCTATCTTTTTGTTCTCAGCTGGTAGAGGCACAAGGTTAAGAAAACCTAGAATGTTGCAGCTAAGGATTTTCTGGTTTCGCAAATCGTCTAACTACAACTAAGCTAACTTCTTTAAATCTATCTAGTTTCCTCAAGAAAATAGAGCATGAGAAATGGAGCAGGAATGTATTACACGATAAACCTCAGGTGCGGGCTCGCAACATGAAGGCAAGGTAGGCACAACTATTTGCTTATCCGGGAAGAAGCTTATTAAAACAAACGAATATACGGTAAACCGGGTACAACTTCACAACATGAAGGCAAGGTAGGCGCAACTATCTGCTTGGCTGAATGAGTTTACTATCACACACATCAAACGATAAGCTTTGAGTACAGATTCACAACGTGAAGGCAAGGTGGGCACAACTATTTGCTCTTCTGAATAGGCTTATGATAAACAAAACATAAGGTAAGCAACCGGGACAGTATATTGTATAGACGAAACACGCATGCAATAACGATCAAACCAACAACCCCATTTAACTAAGATTGAATAAACACCATGATAATAACATGAAGGCAAGGTAGGCATAGCAATTTATTATAACAACAATCACTCTTGAACATATACAATAATAGCAATACTACAGGCAAGGTAGGCGCAGCATGTATGCTATCAAGCAAAAGTTAAATTACAAATGAGCTGAATGCTCTTATTTATAGACATCAAGGTGTAGGCAACCCTAAAATCACCTTGAGTCAACTACAGTCCTGCAACACATGCAAGATCTTATTTCTAAACCCTAATTGAATGAAACTAAACAGTTAACTGGCAAACTATCATCAGTTAACTGAAACATCTAATCTAAATGGACAATGTGCAAGCATGCACGTCCTTATTGAAAGCAAGTTAACTGGAATACTATCATCAGTTAACACAAAAACCTAATCTAAACTCCAAGTGTATGTAGATGTTTCCAAGAAAGACATGGCATGCAATGTGTAACAACAAGTTAACTCGGAGAGAGGCATCGAGCTTAACTCCTGTGTCTAATGTCTATCTTGGAAAAGGTGGGACGCCTTGAACTGAAGTTTACTGGCCCTGATCTCGGGCAATTAACCCCTCCACGAGGTTGTCGATTGCATGATCATTTGAATGTCGTCACATGTCTCAACTGTCAATTCACTACTTGTTAGCAACTCAAACAAACCTAGAAACCTCTACATGCTTAAACTGGCACTTCACTGACTGGTAACCCTGGCGGCTTTGTAACTGAAGTGATGGCCACTGTTTCTTCGCAGCTTGACGCTTCTCACATTTTTTCACGCTTTGACACTTATTGAATTCAGCATTGAATGCTTGTTCGCTTTGATTCATGGAAATGACCAACCCATCTGGATGTTGAGATATACCCAGACTTCGCTCGATGTCGAGGGGTTTGAGACTGCATATGACACGCCCATCTACTGACTGTATCTCCCGTGCAGCAGAATTATAATGCTTAATGCAAGACATTACAAACTCTACGCAATGAATTGAGATAGGTATGGAAGCGGCCTCAAGTAACTTGGACTGCTGAATGTTTTTGATTATCGAATCTCTAATCTTAAGTGGATCCAAAACTGCTTCTGGAAGCACCTTATGTAGATTCGAATCAACTGTTCCGATGAAGTCATGAGTCAAAACTGACTTGGTCTTGAAATCGAGCTGTGTGAACTGCATTTTGAAAAACTTGCTTGTTGACTGTGAACATGGCTATATTCTGACAATTTTTTTGGAAAGATAAAAATACCCTGCTGAGGCTAAAAATAGCTCGTCGGAAGTGAATTTTTATCGAAAATTCTGAGATATGGGTTTTGTCTAGAAAGTGATTCTAAGACAACCCAGAACGTCAAAAATGTAAAAATTCGACCTCTACTCAGCCATGCAAAAGAATTTCGGTTGAGAAAATTAAAGCTTCGAGAACTGATGTTTTGGAACAAATTTTCCTGAAAAATTCTAGCACATGGGTTTTGTTGAGGAGATCGTTCTGATTCAACCCAGTTATTCTGTTCCGCCAAAATTTTCTTGTTCTTCGAACATGTGAGAGAAACTAGATGAGAAAATGGAAGAAATCTAGAAGAGTAAAAGACGTTTTTATTATTTTAATTATTTTTTGTCTTCATCTTTCAAAATCGTCACTCTGCCTTGAATATGATGCTGAATCTGAATCTGTACCTGCAAAAGAATGTTTCTATCGCCTTCGAACTCGCTTGTCTGATGAAAATTCGCCAATCTCTTGAAGAAGTTCGAATTATGTAAGCTGTGTGAATGAGAAAAGGTGTCATACTTGGTTAAATAGACAAATTCGTACCATCATGCATGCATGCTGAAACCCTAACTCTGAAAGAATTCGATTGGCCTCTCACCAGATGAACTGCCACTGACACTGAGTCTTAGACTAAAAATAACATTTAATTTAAAACATGCAAATTAAAAAGAGGCGCCATATTTAGCTCTTTTGAAGAAATTCGTCATTTTTAATGCCCTGCATGCAAAAATATTATTTTAATCATTTCGCTAAAAATAGCATCTGGATGTGCTCAGTAAATTTCACTGATTCCGGAAAGCTGAATTTTGACCTTCTAGGCGTCCATTTGCCAGAGTTATGAGATTTTTGAGTTTATCCTATTTTAAAGCTAACTGCAAAGTTACATCTGACCATGTTCAGCTCTGATTTCTGGGTGATCGAATGATCCTGCGATTGATCTGAGAGATCCACCGCGAAGCCTACATGACAAGGATGAAATGTCTGCTGGAAGCCACAACTGCTAAAATCAACATCTGACACCTTGGAAAATTAGGCGCCTTTGGTTAAATTAATGCACTGATTCCAAACTTAGTCATTTCTTCGTATTGCCTTCTGATGCTTCAAACTGCCGTTGACGGTGAATGATGAATCCTGCTGACTGAATAGTAGATTCATTGCGTGACTGGAAGTACTCTGCATCCAATGACTGTATGTAAGGTATCTGAAAATTGTATCAGGAACCCCAAAAGGATGGGCACCCCAAGCCTGTGAAAGCACAAATACCCTTTTGACAAAAGTGTGACTTTTGTCTGAACACCATTCTTTGACCCTTGATACCGGGAGCTGGAATGCTCCGATTCGTGTGCCGTCTGTCTCTCTGCATAGTTGAGTCAACTTACAAGAGATGTCTTTGGAGACGACGAAGCCAAAAAATTGCTTCTAAGGCCTCAAAGAGAAGGGTGCCTTTTTCAAGGAGATTGGTATTCACCATACTAAGCCATTTTTTAGTTGTCTTCAGCCACTCTTACTTTTCAGCAACACCATCTTGACCTCGCACGTACGAGCGTTCGCCAAATCCCGAAGACCGACGATTGAACTCGTTGAACGGCTGGAGTAATTGCACACAAGTATTGTGAAGACTACGAAAGCAAATAACCCCATCTGACAAGCCTAAAGGCTGGGCGCCCCTAGCCTACAGATATGCAGTTGTGTGTAGCTACGTTTCACCATCCTTTGTTTTACGTGCTCGGTGGAACCTCTATCATAGTCTCTCAAAATGTCGGATTGTCTCGCGAATTGCTGCGTTGCAAAGCTGGACTAAGCTGGAAAAGATCTCAGGAAGACCTCCATTGTAATTTCATTCATCTGGGTAGTCATATTCAAGGGCGCCCCTGAGCTATAGGGGCACTCAAACCATGATTTGGCAATCTTTGTTGACATGTATCCTGCTTGCAGTCTCATTGTCTGACACTGATAACCGGAGTTATACACTAGGTACGCCTTCGCTTGATAGCTCGTTGAAAAGCCAGACTGATTCTGCAAAGACTTTATCCATTAGCAAACACATGCATTTAGATCTTGACCTTCAAAAAGAAGGGCGCGCTTGGGCTACAGGGGCGCAGATCTGCATTTCTAGACTGTCTCCATGATGCGTACACTCGTCGTAACTTCTGCTTCTGCCTTCGTCTGCCTGAGTTCCGCACTTCAGATGAACTTGCTCCATAGCTAGTCGAAAAGCTGACTGAAAACAGAAGAGAATGAATGTATTCGCAATCCAAAGCAACTGCATCTTGACCTTCAAATGGAAGGGCGCCCCTGGGCTACAGGGATGCAGACTTGCTCTGAACTTCATGATTTTCATCCATTTCATGCTCTGTGAACACTGTATTAATTGCTGAGGTTGACCATGTCAAAGCACTACGACTGCCGAGGTGTGTGTATGACTATACTTCATCATTTTCACATGTACGGACACTGTAAAGTTGATTTGCACGTTGATTGCGCAAGTGTCTCCCACGTTACATAATGAAAAGTTCCCAGACTTAGAATATTTTAGCACTTTTTGCCAATATGAAAACCCCCTCCGTCAAAAAGCACATTTTTCAACATCTTTCATCGTAGAACGTTCTACCTTGAGTTTCAGGCTTAGATTTTGATACCTGGTACTGGCCAAATGCCATTGACGACCTCAGAGGTCCTAACTTTTCTCCCGAAAAAGTGAAAACTACCCACCAGGCTTAAACTGACTTTTAACTGAAACCAACTTCACCACTGTGATCG
Source organism: Sequoiadendron giganteum (assembly GCA_007115665.2). Taxonomy (NCBI): domain Eukaryota; kingdom Viridiplantae; phylum Streptophyta; class Pinopsida; order Cupressales; family Cupressaceae; genus Sequoiadendron; species Sequoiadendron giganteum. The sequence continues at coordinate 973,396,650 of CM021100.1, forward strand.
TGATGTGAAATAAGCCAATCAAAATTAATTTCAGCCAATTCTGACAAATTCCTATTTTTTAGGGTTTTGACCTAAAAACGAGGTCCAAAAACACTAATTTTCAAAATTTCCAAAATTTGCCAGTATCTTCTTGGCATCACACTGACTAAAAGCCCATACTTTATTTGCCCAAAAACAGAGTTTTGACCCCATATTTACAAGGTTTAGATCATTTTAAGCAAAATACAAGCAAAAAATATTGGTTTGGGTACAACAAGGCAAAAGTATTTAGTTGGAAAAAGAAAACACAAATAAGCAATACATCTACTTTAAAATATTAGAGAATGGAAGGTACATAGAATTGCTTCTTTTTATTTTGCCCATAGGCAAGGATACACGGGACTAAAAAAAGATATATCACCATACTCATAATATGAAGAAGTCTTCTTAGGTGATTTCAATTCTAGGATAGTAAATGAGAAAACCAAAATTTTGTACAACAAGGATGATAACAATTATTTATGGCTCACCGAAGAGGAAGATCACCAAAGTTCAAGATGTTTTAGAGGATTACAAGGGCGTTAATCATTTTGGCAAAGAATTACTAACTTTATATAGCACTTATGGTTTGATCATTTGCAATGGTATCATTAGGTGGAAGAAATTTGGAAATTATACATGCCAAACTTACAATAGAGCAAGCATTGTTGAATATGTCATGTGCTTGAAAAGTTCAATTGAAAGGCTAACAAAGGTTGTGATTGAAGACCCCCCTATGAAATTAAAATCAAACTATAGCCTAGTTTATATAATGTTGTAATGGATGGAAATAAATCAACATATGCTAAAAGGACAATCCAACCACCAAGCCCTAGCAAAGGGAAAAATTCTTATAACCCAAGAAAACTGTTATATCTTCAAGGAAACACTGAAGTAAATAATGTATGAGGAAAAAAGAATACAAAGTTTCAAAAGGAACTTGAGAGATGTAAAAGGGAGAAAAGGAAGAAAATAAGTTATTTTCCGGAAAATGTTTGGTTCAATGAGGAGGTAAACAAAAAATTGTCCAAGCAGATTGCAAAAGCAAAAAAATGAGAGTTTATGAACACAAGGAGAGAAGAGCTAATATATAGGAAGAATAACTTAAAATTCTTTTGTAGGGAACCTTAGCAAAATAAAAAACAAACAAAGAATAACTCAATGGCTTGAATATGCAAAGATATTGTATGAGTAGGAGTCAGAGGTTGAGGTCCCTCCCATAATCAACATGACAACAAAATTAATTACTTTATAGGAGTTTAAGGAAGGTATTAAGAAGATGGGTGCAGGGAAAGCTTGTGACATGGCTGGGCTATAGGCAGAATACTTGAAATGGGGCAAGAAAATCCTTGCTCCTCACATTAAGAAAATATTCAACATCATCATTTTGAGAGATTAAACTTCTAGCCTAGCGATACCTCTTTCTAAGAGTGGAGATGTTAACACTCCAAATTACTAGACCATTATGAGCAATCCTTTGTTTGTAAAGTTGTTCACAAGCATGGTTGAGCACAAAATCAGCAAGTGGGTTGAAGAAAAAGATAAGAGAGCCAAAGGACAAGTAGGTTTTAAACCAAAACACTCAATGAAAAATCTTGGAACAAAAAAGAGGAAGTTTCTTGTTGTTTTCTAGACTTCAAGAAAGATTTTGACACAATTTCAAAGAGCAAGTTATGGTGCAAAATGAAGGATCTTGGTATCCCATAGTAGTATAGAGTGGCATTCCATAGGCTTTATGAGGAGGCTAATGTAAAAAATTGAACTCAAGTAGGCCTTTTAGAAAGTCTTAGGAGTGATAGTGGAGTTAAGGATGCCCTTTACCCCCTAGCCTTTTTTGCCTTATATATCAACAAGCTTGAAGAATGAATAAATTTGCAAGGAAGGGATGGTGTTCTTTTGGGAAAGTATGTTATGAGGCTTTTTTTGTGCGTTGATGGTTTCATTTTGATTGCTAGGTCTTCTCAAGGGTTGTAAGAGCACTTCTATGCCTTAGAACACTATTGCAAGGAGGTGGGTATGCAAGTTAACATCAACAAGACCAAGATCATGGTCTTCTCGAAGAGAAAGAAAAAAAAATGTTTTACTTTTATTTTGAAGGAGTATTCTAGAAGAAGTAATAAAGTACATATACTTTGGGATTGACTTAATAACAAACTCAATTAAGAAACCTGTAGAAGAAAGAGAACTTTGGTAGTTTTTGAGAGTACTTTATGCTTTGAAAAATAGGAGAGAGGTGGAGTTAAGGGATTGAAAAGCTATTGGGATTCTATATAGGCTGTTATTAGGGTGGTGCTTTATGGGTGTGAATTATGGGCTTGCAGCAATTTAGATTCAAATTGAAAGCAAATAGAGAGAATCAAAAAACATATGGGCTTGCATGTAAAATACCACCCTTATTTTTTCCCAAAAATATTCACAACTTGCACTTGTTAGCGTTAGCCAAATGCAATGATAGACAACTAGAAGCAACCCTTCACTTTCTGATCACCCAGATCCCGAAGAGGGCAAGGTGAGAGCATACGGTGTAAGGGGATCTGAATGTAATAATGCTGGAAGTAAACAAGTAAAGCTATTGGCGGCAAGCCAGCCAATAGGTAAAGTAAAGCACTTGGCAGAAAAACCAGCCACTTCCACTTTTCAACGGGTTACATGAAAGTAAACTAAATTAAAGCACTTGGCAGCATAGCCAACCACTTCCACTTTTCAGCGGGCTACAAGAAATGAAAGGAAAACTCGACCACTTATTTAGCGGGAGTGAAGTACAAAATAACTGAAAGTAAAAAGCTGAATGGTACTACCATATCATTGTTACAATGATTGTCTGATACAAGATATAATGATATGAAGTTATGAACTACTCAAAATGATAGCCTATTACAACATAGATCAATCCCTGCAACATACGATCAGTTAGGCATCATAAAACAAGTAAGTACCATGAATATATCAGGTCTGATATACTGTGACAGTCATCTGATTTCTTGGACAGCGAACCTGATACACCAACCAGCTCCCCTTCAAATGCTCATAACTCTCCAACCACCCATTGGAATGACCTCAAATCTGTTGCAAAGGACAGAGCAGGCCTAGGCATCCAATCTCCAGCTGCTAAACACCCCGAACCAAGCAATATTACTCATACACGGATCCCAAGGCACCTCCAAAAATGGTACGCTCACCTCATAAATTAGATTCTTCGCCTAAAATCACCCAAACTTTTGCAAGGGGTCACCCAAGTATGGGGAAGCCAAAGAAACAGTACCCACAAAATTATCTCAACACTTTAGATCAATACAAGAGAAAACGTGGGTCAACCATGCAATAACCAGCAACATGAAAACTGATAAATCACTCCAAAATGATCTCCAAGCTGTAAGCTAACACACACCCACACCAAAAAATGCTAGAAAACATCAAACCCAAGAAGAACAATAAGCATAAAGGAAGCCATCACCAATGTATGCACTACTGCAACCTATGAATGAAGCTGCAACCACTGTTCAGCTAGGAGTTGTCACACAAACTCGAAACTGAAGTAAGCTTGGAGGGGTTTCATCCTCAAAGCCCAAGAGTTCTGTTGCCAATCTTGTAGCACTTCGTTATCATAAAATTGCATAACCAAAATGAGAGCAAGAGAGGCATATTTATAAGCTCCAAACCCAAAAGTTTGAATTGCAGATTCCCTCCAAAATGGGATGCCAACTTCCTAGGGAAATAAAATATTCATAAGTCTTTTGACCAAGACTTAGACGTCCAACTTAGACTTGCAAATAATACCTTTTAAAAAATGCATAAATTTCTCAACTTGGCATCCAACTCTAATGACCCCTTTTTAAAAACAACTTAAGTTGCTCAACCTAGGCGTGGGGGGGTCAAAAAACAACTCAATAATAAAACATAAAATTAAGTTGCAAACCTTCCATTTTCAGACTCCAAGGACGTTGGAAGAGCCATTGCCAAAAATTGCATTGCCTAACTGCCAGAAATAGAAACCAAGTGCTGAACTGCTACCATAGCCCACTGCTAGAAATAACACTTACTAAAAATAGCATACGACTGAAAATAGTTACTCCAAATGCCATATGAGCACATTCCAGGTAGCCGTCGTAACTTATTAAAAATAGTAAGTCTAAAAATAGACACTATTAAAAATAGTAGTGACTACCCACCAAAGCTCTTTGAAAACCTAGAAAGACTTTGAAAACATACTGACAAACTCTTGCAAGGAACTCTTGGAAAACTGCCATGAAACCTCCAAGAAAAAAGGAAACCCTAAAAATTGCCTTCGAATAGCCTACGGGCCTTCAAAATAGGCTAACGGTCTTAGAAAGGACTAGGACTCAGAAGGGGACATTACATTGCAGCACTTTAGTTTTGCCCCCTATGATATTCTTCTAGCTAAAACAAGCACATTTCCTATTGAAGCCATTGCTATGGTGCATCTCCTAGGATTTTTAAAAATCATTGAACAGATGGAGTCAAATAGATGGCCTAAGGTTGTTGGCAAAGATGTCTTGAATGAGAGAAATAAATAACAAAGAAATAAATACTTTTGTTATGGATAAATTCCACAAGTCTATGGGAAAAGACAGAGAAAATATTACCTTGATGAAGATAACCCCACTTATGATCATCAACAAAAGGTCTAAATAGGGGTAAATTTCTAGTCCAATTGAAGACTAACAACATTTTTGGTGTGAAACGGGTAGATGGAAAGAGGCCAAAAGAAGAATGGGAGGAGAGAGTTTTCCTTTTGCACAATTGGGTGTTGAATAAGGAAAGTCGACATGAGTTTTCCATAGTCCATGTAATATAGTTAAGATTGCTTTTGGATTCAGTGTGTATATTTTCAATGCAAAATGGGACAGTAGACCCTATCATTTTAGCTTTCTTAATTGTTGATTTTCTATTGTTTAATTTGATGATTAAATCCATTTTGTCAACCTTCTCGTCTTCAAACAGATCTTGTAAGGAAGCTGCTGCTAAAGTACCCATGTAATCAGCCTAAATATCATTATAAGCTTCACTTTAAAATAAAGTATTTTTTATAGTTAAGATTTATTTTGGATTCACTGAGTATATTTTCAATGCAAAAATATACACAGTGAATCTATAAGCAATCTTAACTATAAAAAAATATACACAGTGAACCCAAAAGCAATCTTAACTATAAAAAACTTTATTTTAGAGTGTGGAGCTTACAATTATATTTGTGCTGATTACATGGGCACTTTAGCAGCAACTTCCTTATAGGATTTGTTTGAAGAGGAGAAGGGTGAAAAAATGGAGTTAATCATGAAATTAAACAGTAGAAAATCAACAATTAAGAAAGCTAAAATGATAGGGTCTATTGTCCTATAAAATATCTTTGGCATCATGGATGTTAAAGTTCTTCAATTCTATTCTATACTTTTTCTTGAACAATGTCTTGAACGAGAGAAAGAAATAACAAAGACATAAATACTTTTGTTATGGATAAATTCCACAAGTCTGTGGGAAAAGACAGAGAAAATAGTACCTTGATGAAGATAACCCCACTTATGATCATCAACAAAAGGTCTAAATAGGGGTAAATTTCTAGTCCAATTGAAGACTAACATCATCTTTGGTGTGAAATGGGTAGATGGAAAGAGGCCAAAAGAAGAATGGGAGGAGGGAGTTTTCCTTTCGCACAATTGGGTGTTGAATAAGAAAAGTCGACATGAGTTTTCCATAGTCCATGTAATATAGTTAAGATTGCTTTTGGATTCAGTGTGTATTATTTCAATGCAAAATGGGACAGTAGACCCTATCATTTTAGCTTTCTTAATTGTTGATTTTCTATTGTTTAATTTGATGATTAACTCCATTTTGTCAACCTTCTCGTCTTCAAACAGATCTTGTAAGGAAGCTGCTGCTAAAGTACCCATGTAATCAGCCTAAATATCATTATAAGCTTCACTTTAAAATAAAGTATTTTATAGTTAAGATTGATTTTGGATTCACTGAGTATATTTTCAATGCAAAAATATACACAGTGAATCCAGAAGCAATCTTAACTATAAAAAAATATACACAGTGAACCCAAAAGCAATCTTAACTATAAAAAACTTTATTTTAGAGTGTGGAGCTTACAATTATATTTGTGCTGATTACATGGGCACTTTAGCAGCAACTTCCTTATAGGATTTGTTTGAAGAGGAGAAGGGTGAAAAAATGGAGTTAATCATGAAATTAAACAGAAGAAAATCAACAATTAAGAAAGCTAAAATGATAGGGTCTATTCTCCTATAAAATATCTTTGGCATCATGGATGTTAAGATTCTTCAATTCTATTCTATACTTTTTCTGGAAACTCATCTCCTCAACTCATTTTTTCCCCAGTTGCATTCTCATTATTCTAACCCGAGGTAGACAAGTTTTGTGCAAGAATTCCAAATTTTGGCCTTGTCCATACCTATTCCCAACAAAATTCATTATAACATCGTGAGTTTTATTGTAGTGCTAGACATTTTCTTTGTTTCAAGAAAAATTACAAAATGAAATTTGCGAATCCTTGCAATCCCACATTAATAAGGGCTTCAATGGACAATGAGAAAGAAACAGCTACAATTGGGCATTCCCAGGAAGAGCCCCAATCTATGAAGGTTCTATTTGTCAAGACGGGTGTTGGCTACAATCAACATAGCTAGTTCTTTAATTCTCCATGCTTCTATATACAGTGCATCTATATTGTGTGTATATTTTGTGCACATGAATGTGTATGCATATGTATTTTGTGTAATTTATGTTCTTATTTATTAAAGAGTGTTAACACATTAATCATCAAAGTTAACACATGTGTAAATGTTGTAAACTACTTTTAGTTTAGATAGTTATATGGCAGTTAAACTGTCTTATGCCTATATTGCTTATAAAATAAAATGTAAACATTTCTACAAAATGTAATTTTTTGATATACCATAAAATGTTTCTATTCTGCCCCTCTTGGGCCTAACAGCAGTATCAGAGCCCAAAGATGTAATGGTCTATCTTCTCATCGTTTATCTCATTGGAAGTTATTTGTGTGTGGAAGGCTGAGAGAGAACGAAGGCTGGAAAAGAATATTGAGTGTAGTCGGAAGAATCTAGTATCTTTGTTAATGTCCTCGTAGAAAGTTATGAATCCATCACTATGTTAACTATTTTGTTGGCTAATTTTCTTGCTATGGCCCTTACGAAGCATTCGTCTTTCCTTTTGCCCGCATCAGCATAAGAAGTATGTAGGAATGTACAGAGATTTTATTTTAATTTCTGCCTAAATCAGATTGGTTGGTCTGAAGGTCTATCAAATATGGTGAATACAACCAAAATTTGCAGACAATGTTTGCTAATGCTAATGTTGGTTGAAGCCTGTATGGGTTGTGTGTGACATCCAAATGATGACAAATTGAAAATGGCATGCAAATTCTAGTTTTCTATTGCAATGTTGATGTTGGCTGTTACATTTTATAAGGCATTTTTATTGTTTTTGATTAACAGGAAAAGCAGGTTTTGAAGGGACCCAAAATCCTTAACAACAAAACGCTGCACAAACAGATAAAGGCACAACCAACCAACAACCAAACAACAACAAACTAAAAGCAACTAAAACGCAAACATACTATTTCATATTTTTAAGGGTGTCAGCCACTTCTAGTTCCTGGTTGTAGTGTTGATTAACCAGGGTCAGTAACTCATTCTTTTCTTCTTCAAAGGTTTTCTTCTTGCTCCCACAAGTCCGAGCACTGGGTCCTTTCTCACCCTCCAACAATTACTTTTTACCTTTTTATTTTTTTGCCCACTCCTTCATTTTGCTGTTGCCAAGGTTCACACTAGCCATCTACTCCTCTTTAAGCTCCTTTAATTTTTCCATGAGGATCTTTAGTGCCTTTGCACTGTTCTTGATTGAACATTGAATGATTTTCAAGAGATTCTCAATGTTTGAGTTGATCTTTTGAATCTTTTTTTCCAAGTCCTGCATTCGGTTTTCATAATCCATTTTTAACTCATTGATGGAGTCCTCAACAGTTCTTTAAATCCCTAAGCCCAAAAGTAGATTGACCACTATCCTCATTAGCAACCTTTTCCTACAACCCGCGCACTTTGACATTAACTTTATTTATTTCCAGAAGAAACCATTTGGCTAGTCTGAAGTTACTCATCACACCTTCTCTAGCAACCCCTAGAATGTCATAAATTTCCTCCTTGTTGGCATGCAAATAGGAGAAATCTTCCAAGAGAGGGTGAATATTTGCAGCATCTGTTTTGTCCTTGGCAAGGCCTTTTGATGGGGAGTGGCCCATTGCCAATCTAGCATTATCTTTGTCAGTACATGTCTCCTCTCCAACCTTCTCCTTACCTTTACCACCTTCAGCCCCATGAGAAGTAGAATGTTGTTTGCCTTGCCTTTGATCTTTGCACCCCACCTCCTCATCTCCAGTTTGGGAGCCTTCTGACCATGAGATAGCCTTCTTGGCTTTCTTCTTCGGAGGGATTTTCTTTGTAGAAGCCTTCCTTTTCCTTTGCACTTTTGCATCCGAAGGGGAGGAAGATGACACTTCCATAAAGTCAGCCCCAACTTTTGTTTCCTGCCACTCCTCATCTTCGACATCTTTAGGGGATTTAGAACTTGTAACAGAATACTGCTCAAATTTAGTATTCTGTTTCTTTTTAACACTGCCCTTACCTTTCAGAGACTTCACCATGGTCTAGGCTTTGACATACTCCATAATTGACAGAACCAAACCCTCATGCAGAACCAAAAGTGTAGGATTTTTCCTATGCTCTTTCATAGAGGAATCTAAGGAATTCAAAAGATAAAACGGAAAAGAAACCAAAAGTTTATGCCTAAAATGATTGAGGAAGTTAAAGTGAACTCCAAGGATTGCAGTGTACCTACCCTCAAGAGTGATATAGTGCATAATAACCTCAGCTATCTCAGCCCAAATGGGCTTGATGGATAGCCTGTCATATCCCTAGGAGGATAACTTCACCAGCTTATCGCACTCGTTCCCTTTGAAAAACTCATTTAGAGCCTCCTCATTTGCTTTTCTATCTTTGAAGAACTTACAGTCATGCATTTGAAGCCCAGAGATCTGCGCAATGACCTCCTCAAAAATGGTGAAATCAATACCATTGACAGACAAGGTTCTGTTTCTCCATCCTTTAATAAAGATTTTGGAAGCTTCAAGATCAAATCCATGAAGCCGCTCCATATAGGGGGTGAGATCACCATCCTCCAGGATTCGCCAAATCTTGGCCTTCCTTGAATCCTGTCATAGGAGAGCGGATCGACACGGCTGCGGTTGCCACCCATCTTCACAGAGCTGTTCCTTAAATACAATCTCTAGAAACTTCCTAATCTCCAGATAGAAACAAAGGGTAAAGACCCATTTTTACCCATGAAACGTGCGAGGCGTATGATAGTCATTAACAACATGTCCCATCCCTCCTTAGTTTCCGTGCTTAGCATCATAATTCAGAATGGAAAGGGTCTCAAAGGTACTGGCAAGTACTTGCCCCATGATTTAATGGATTGGATTCTAACCCCTTCATTGGCGAAGAAATCAGCCAACACATTGCCTTCACAGAGATATGAGATATTTTAACATCCTCAAAGGTATTTACTATTAATCATACCTAGAGCGTCATGTATGAATGTCTCAATCAACTAGCTTGGTGGATGAAGTTTGAGCAAACACCAAATGATATTAAGTGAGTCCCCTTCAATCCAAACTTTCTTATATCTTTTGTCAAAGGCCAATTTAATGCCATTGAAAGTAGCCTTGGCTTCAGCTAGGTGATTTGTTGGGGTGACATATAAAGGCATTTTTATTGTTGGCGTGGCATATAAAGGAATAGAGGAATTTTCAGAGGGAGTCTGCCCAACCTTCCAACCAAGCATTGACCATCCTTTGTATATGCGTTTTGGTAAAGACTATCTACAAAAAGAGTCATTACTTGCAAGATTAATCAGACTTGTAAGGTATGATTTTGCAGCCATTAATATTCTCTCTTTTTTCTACTTTGATTATTTATGGAGTAATATGTAGTAAGCACCCTTAATTTTTTTTGAAATTTAAAACTCGCTAGCTCCAAAATAGAAAGTAAAGCTAAAACAACTTCCTTCCATTTTCTGATCACCAAGTTCCTAGTGTGGGCAAGGTGAGAGCATACGGTGTAAGGATTACAATAGAAACTAAGTTGCTAAAAATGATAACCACTTGTTGAATGGGGTAAGTTGAGCACATCGACTTTATAGTGGGAAAGCTAATATAATACTGAAATGTAAACAAGCTCTTCCACTTTTCAGCGGTGAGCGAGTGCCAAAAAACCACTTGTTCGGTGGGGTGAGTACAATAACCACTTATGCAGTGGGGTAAGTAGCAAAAAATCATCAAGAGCACCTCATTGGTGGTACTACCACACTGTGTTACATTATTAGCTCATTTACAATTCAGTCTAGAACAATATATGACTGCTGCTACAACTAGTGATATGAAACTGATTAAACACCCCCAAATGAATCCCAACCTCCGAAACAAGATACCCCAACAATATAATAGCAATTATACCTCAAAAATGTGACCAAAGGAAGTCTAAAAGAAGTTTGAAACTCAATTGCAGCAGGTTTGAAACACAATTGCAGCAGAGAGCACCAATGGAATGCCTCCCTAGAAGCCTCTCTAATCAGAAAAGTACACCCCGAAACTGATTGCAAAGGGTCTAGTGAATCTAGGTGCCCCCAAAGGAGCAGAAAAAGCCTAGAAAGGAGGGGCGATTCCCCTAAAGAATCCACATGCCTCTCCCTAGAGGTAGTATGATAAAAAATAAGGGCGATTTTCTCTGGAAAACCAGAAACTTCACATTGCCTCTTGCAAACTCCCTCTTTTTGGTCACCCAACATAGGAAGACCTTCAGTAAAATACCCAGAAACAAATATCCATCACATCAAATTACAAAAGCAAATGAAGGGGTATGGTTTGTACTTGCATAGGTACGGCTAGCAAGCATCAACTCCAAGAAAATCAACATTAGATCATTCTGCAACTAGAAGCAAGTTTCATCAAACATTCTCAAAACTAGAACACATCAAAATGTTTCATATTGGAAATCCAAAATAGAAAGCTCCACAATGAAATATTTTCTCTCAATTTTTTCCTTGTTTTTATGAACATTTACAATAGAAGCAATCACCCAGTAAGGTTAGCATAACCCAAAACGTACATGAAAGAACTCTAACCAAGAATGTGCCCTAAAACCACTTAAGGAGGAGGGGCGGGCATATGGTCAGAGGATCCCTAGGATCTACTAAATCAATGAGTACGAGAATTATACCTGAAAGAGAAATACTAAACTCGACACCAAGCATGTGCACTCAAGATCCTTTGACAGGCGAGGTGCTAACATATGGTGGAGTTCTACTGCTGAATTGAAAGAGACAAGGCGGATAACCAGCCAAAGAACTTTCCACGCTACCACCAAACAGTGAGGGGAAAAATGATTACAAATTTAATACTTCTTCTGCTGCGGTAGGCATCCACTGAAGAGTGGGGATTCACCACTTGAAAGTGGGCATGAAAGATATTACAAACAAAATTATCCACATTGGCGGTATACCATCCAGGGGTGCTTTAATATGAAGTTATTAAAATAATGCAGCAACAATTAAACTGAAATAGTACTACTGTTAACAGCTTTTACAAATAAAGAGAGCTGCAAATTACAAGGATTTCACAATCAACTCGAGCACCAACAATATAGAATGTTTACAATTCATAACATAACGAGAATTGATGAAGAAAGATAGAAGAAGCAAACTGAAACAAGTCTGAAATGAAAACAACAAAACTGGAAATGCATTACCAGCAACTGTGGCTCACTAAATTGTTCATAACTTCAGCAAATCTCCTTCGAATGGCGTGATATCAAATGTAGCAGCTACTAGGAGTAAAGGCGCCCATGTTCCAACTCACAAACTGTACCAAAAACTCCATATTAATTTAGCACGCATCCCAAGGTCAATTCTGGAAATGTACGGCCTTCATGAGGGACAAATTTTCCTTTAAAAACCAGAAACTCGTTATTAAAATCTGCAACTCCTTGGAGAGGGTCGCCCAAGGCATAGGATCATACTGAGAAAATACCCATAACAGAAATAAAATCAATAAGAGAGCTGTGAGCAAAAACACCAATCAGCCATAACAATAACAGCAACTCCAAAACTGAAACTATCACCAAAAACTTCAACTGTGAGGCTCAATCTGCTAGTCTGGATGAGAAGCAGTAATAAGAACCAACTAGGTGTTATCTTTCAAACACGAAATTGGATTGAACTAGGAGGTCAGCATTCCTCGAAGTAAGAAACAAGTTGTTATTTTGATAGCATAACAATAGCATAAACATTGGATGATGAATGTTGGAGCAAGGCCACACTTTTAAAGAGAAAGGGATGACTGTTCAATTCCCTCAGATGGTACGCCAAAAGCTATCTCTCATTTTTCCTTTTCAAAAAAGAAATAATCCTCTCAAAAAGGCGTCCATTTTAAGTCAAGAGATAATTTAATAAAAAACATTAAATTCCTCCATCAAGGCGTCCCCCTTCAAGTCCCTCTTTTAACACAACTTTAAGTTATCACTTAGGCCAAGGGGTCAACTTAAAATTAGAACACTTTGCCTTTTTTTTAAAGAGAATTTCATCAAAATAATATTTTCCAAAGGCCAAAGCTTAACTCTGAATAACTGCTCCATGGGACAAGATGATCTGAAAGCTGACAACTGCTAACTGCCAAAAATAGTATTTACTATAAATAGTAAATACTGAGGAAAGACCACAAAACCTCCAAACAAGGAAATCTTGATTTGCACATCTGAGTAGCCTATGGATTTCCGGAAATAGGCTAAATCCAAATAAAGAGTGTAGGGCGAAAATGGGGACATTACACACAATCAGCACCAATGGTGATCCCAGAATGGAACCACACCAGTCTAGCTAGGGAATATATTTCAATTCCGAAACTAGAACAATCCTTGAAGGTTATTGTCCTCAAAGACTTGGAGAATCCAAATACAATCCAGAAGCACTTCGTCATCAACATTCAACATATCCCCAAATGCCCAATGCCTCCTTATATAGCTTTTGAAAATATAAAATAATTCACTTTTCCCTCAAATGCCTTTTTAAAATAGTAATAATCATTTTTCAAAGGCAAAGGGTCCTTATTTCAACTAGGTGTCCAACTTGGAGACCGATTTACCTTTTCAAAAAGTCATTGCACTAAGTTATGAAAATAATAATCAAACATTATAAACAAAAATACTACGTGGTCGAAAAAGAGAACACTATGTTTTTCATTTTAACCCCACTTGTGATCACGAGCAAAAATACTACGTGGGGGCAGATATAAAGTGGAAGGCTAAAATGCTAATAGCCTAGTTAAGAACTAGCTCACACCGTTTGAGGTGTGAAATGGGAAGATGGAAAATATCCAAGGAAGTGTGGGCAGATAGGATTTGTTGTTTCTGCTCTTCGGGTTTAGTGGAGATAGAGTGGCACTACATTATGCAGTGTAAGGCTTACGAGGACATCAGGTACAATTACTTAGATTTGTTAAAAGTTAAATTGTTAGCGGCCTTGTTTGAAGAGGAGAAGATTGTTAAAACAACAAGTTACCTGATCAAAATACATAGCAGAAGAAACAAAATCAGCAAAGAGTTAGAAAGCAACAAGAAGTAATTGGTGGGGTTAGCGGCTGTTTTGTTGTTTTGCAAAAGTGGTTTCAGTTCTATTTCTTGGGTCCCATAGACTGGCTGGTCTCGTGGACGTAATTAAAAACATTCATTCATTCATTCAAACTTAAGTGAAATATTAAAACCAAATTATGGAAAATCCTGAAACACATCACAATCCATTTCTGACTACGCCAATATGATACCAAGGCATTGGATGAATGATAAAAGCCATTTTGGTGACTTACTAAAAATAGACGTGCTCTCCAAGAAGTTTGGAGTACACCCCAAAAGTCCAAAAACACTACGGAGAGTGTCTACTGCTATTAATAGAAACCTTGTATCACCACCATTGTGTCCTCCAAGAACTTTGGAGTCCCCTCTTAGCCTATGGGAACTCAAAAAATAGGCTAATGGTCACTAAACTGATTAAGCCTGAGAAGGGGACATTACATAATAAGTTTACCTTTGGGAGTAATAAGGATATATGGAGTAATAAGGATATAATTGATATTATAATGTGTTTGTCAAATTGTTTGTTTCCCTACCTACAATAATGTCCACATTCTACATTGATGGCATATTGTCTCTACAAATTCATGTAGATACAAAAGATGACGCAGAATTAATATCTGAATGTTGGAGACAATATAAACCTCTATTCATGCAATTTTGTAATCAATACATATTATTGAGAAAATAACTTAATAGGTTACAAGATCAGTTAGGAAACACACAACAAAAAAATGTTGAGCAAGATGTACCTTCTTCTTGCATTTCAACTAAGCAAGCAAGTAAAACCAATATGCCCTTGAAGAAAGGTGTTGTCTTCCCTTGTGTCAGAAAAGAAAAATGTTTTGTCTAAGCCTATGGCACAAAAATGCTACCAACCAAAGTCATAAAAGCAGAAACCCACTGTGAGAGTTTGGGAATCTCAGAAAACAAATAGGGGAAAATGTGGTCTTGGTTACAAAGGTTTTGTTGGCTCTTATGTCCCAGAATATTCTAAACCTATAAATTTTTATCAAGGGGACATATGAATAAATGTCATGTTGAGTCAACATCTGTTGATGATTCTTGTGAAGTTAAACAATCTAAGCATGAAAAAGCAATATGCACTAAGTCCAATAATGTCAAAATTAGTTCCCATTGTGGACGTCAAGGTCATCTTTCTAGTACTTGCTTTGATATGCATTTGCGTTCTTCATTTGGTTAACATACTCATGATTCCTTTCATTGTTTTCAAAAGAAAGCGCAAAAGCCTATGTTATGTGTTGGTAATCCTTTGTTTGAACCAGTCCCAAGGAAGCCATCAAATGCTTCTTTAGATATTGCAGTTGTGACATCTTTGACAGAGATTGAGCAAGATGATCCAAATAAGGTTATGTTGAGTGCTGAGTATGTTGGTGATGAAAATAATGTTGGTAATGCCATTGTTGATGACAATATTGTTGGTGATGACAATTTTATTGGTGATGATAAGAATGATTTTGCTAAGAAATGTGATTGTGCCAAGTATGTTGGATATGCAGTTTATGCTAATTATGATGATGTTGGTCCTTACTAATGTATTGCACTTATTTGAGGCTTTGGAGACAAAGATGTTGCCTCTTGTTCAGTCTCTCCATCAGGGAGATCATGTTGTTGACATTTTCCTCTCTCATCTGCCAAGGGGGGGAATCTTGTGTATATGTCAGATTCGAGTGGAGACTTCATAGATTGTTGATACCTTGTGATTGGTGTGGTAATTACACTTCAATATCATATTACACTCAATATGTGTGCCATTTCAGATATTATTTTCAATGATAATGCAAAGTTGCCCCAGATTGATAGTTGGTGACTAATCATATTGGCCACTAAAATTTGGTCATAGATTGTTGACACCTTGTGATGGGTGTGGTAATTACACTTCAATATTATATTGCACTCAATTGCGACATTTCAGATATTATTTTCAAAATTTCAATGATAATGCAAAGTTGCCCCAGATTGATAGTTGGTACTACTCATATTGACCACTAAATTATTTTCATTTTTTAAAATTGCAGCATGGACAAAACGAGTCCAAAGTTGAGACTTGTCAAAGCAACAAGATCATTCTTCAAAAGTTAAGACCTGTTCAAGTAACAGGCTCATTATCAAAATTTGAGACCTGTCAAAGCAATAGGCTCATTATCAAAAATTGAGACTTGTCAAAGCAACAAGCTCAAGATCAAAGTTTTCAGATCAGCCAGCAAAGTGCTTGACTGAGAGAAGTTTGAGCAGTTTCATGATAACCCCTTTAGATTAAGGGGGGATGTTAACGTGTTAATCATCAGGGTTAACACGTGTAAATGTTGCTGACTACTTTCAGTTTAGATAGTTATATGGCAGTTAAACTGTCTTCTGCCTATACTGCCTATAAAATAAAATGTAAACATTTCTACAGAATGTAATTTACTGATATACCATAAAATATGTTTCTATTCTGCCCCTTCTGGGCCTAACAAAAGAGATTAGTACCAAGTTTTAAAATGAATTCTCTGAGTTATGCTTTTGATTGTCTTGCTATAAGATTTCACGTACCAAGATATGGTTGCACATCTCTATATAATTTTTTCTAAAACGCAACTCAGAAGAAAATGAGTTTCACCTTATACTTTATTCAAGTTGCTGCTTCGAAGACTCTCTGTGACACAAGATGTCTTTTGACAGGCCCGTATATCCTCTGGTTTCAAATACTAAATTTTTTTCTTGTCTTTAATTTTGTTGTTCTGATGGCTGTCAGTGATTTTGATTTGGAATTTTACTTCAGGTTGTCCTCATTTGTCAACATCAAATCTCCACTGCAACAATTTTCCTTCTAGAGATCAATATTGTGGACCTATTTGATTTTATGTTCGAGAGTGTAATATTTCATGATTAGATAACTTTTTTTTATAGCTTAGAAGTTAACTGGCTTCTGTGAACAATAGAATATATTGTATTTTTGTTTTTGAAGAAGCTTTTAAATTCTTCACAGGAATTCATTTTTGTCGATAAAGATTTGAGAATGAATATGTAAATGCTTACAACTATGTATGTTATTTTTCTCTCTGAATATGAAAGATGTTGGTATTATTCTTTATTGGGAGTTGTAAACTATGTACTTTATAGTGAAGAGTAGTAAACATTTTTTACAGCTATGTGCAGACAAGATATTACTGCAGCAGCTATGCGTGCATGCAGAGATGCAATCAGCTCTAACTCAATCCCAGTATTTTGGACAGGTATGTCTTTCAAATCTAGCCTCTATAAACAACCTCAGATGCTTTGTATACTTAATATCACATAAAGGATGCTCTAGATTTATAAATTCAGATTTTAAGATTATAATGTGTGTCCATGCTTACACATATCTATGCAAATCAGACAGATATAACTTGCATATACTTTCAAACATTGATATCCATGAGCATTAGTTTGACTAAAGTTCTTAGATATGGATACGATAGCCGAAGATTCACATTAGCAGTGCTAACTGTACATTGAATTTTTAAATGGTTTTGCAGCTGTATTAGCGTCCAACAAATCAACAATGGGAAACTATGCTAGAAAAATAAACATCATAGTCATCTTTTACAGACAACATTAACGAGTGCTGTTTAAAGTATTCTAACATACCATCGTCATGCTGATGCACAACATTTTGGGTAGCAGACAACAACAAGGCATTAGCATCTCCAATGTTTTAGGAGGAAAGAAGTGATATGATTCTGCGTCTAAAAAAAACAGCAGCAGCAGGAGTTCTGGACAGTGCTTCAAGCACTTGGTAGCTCAATAAATATTGAGAAGATGCTCTTTAATCAGTTCATAACAAGACACATGGACTATTATTAAAATAAAGGGTTTAGAGGCTTGCTTCCTAGGTTAAAGCTATTCATGCATGCCAAATATTGCGTTGTAGATCTGATTCTATTTTGTACATGTTATTGAGAATTTGCCTTACAATAATAACACACTAAGTTCTTATTTGAGAAAAAATCTGAAATGTACTTAGTTAGAGATGACTTCTTTAACTCAGGTTGTTAATATAAAGTTCTGAGAAGCTTTCAAAGTGAGATGTAGACAGTGGCAATAACTTTACACCCTAGTCTTGATTTCTCCACAGACACAAATGTATTTTAACAATAATCCTTGTGTAATGTACTCTTTAAAAAAATTAAACCAAAATAAACCCAAGTGCCCAATTAAGAGGGCCATAAGGTCAAAAGGGAGTGCTTAACTAATATTATTATAAAATTATAATAAAGTAAATTGAAATATTAAATAAAGTCTCTCAAAATTAAAGCTTATTTTTTTAAATAATAGCTTCTCTCAAGGGTTATGAAGCAGTGTTCCATGGGGACGCGTCCCCCTGAAAAAAACACCCGCACCCGAGACGAGGAGACGCCTGGGAAACGTCCCTCCATCGTCCCCCTGCCGTCGTCGTCGTTTCTCCGTTGTTTCCTAGAAGTCTCCTCTTGGAGGGAAACGTTTCTTGGTCGTTTCTGTCGGGGAGACTCTAGGGAAACTTCTGGAAGACTTCCAGACATCCCCTCGACCCCAGGGAAACTTCTGGGAGACTCCAAGAAAACTTATGGGAGACTACCAGGTGTGTAGATTTTTAATATTTTATTTTATTTTAATTTTAATTTTTGTTTTGTTTTTTTATTTACCCTAGGGCCTGTACGGCTCCAACGATTTACACTATACAATATGCAAAATGTGGAAGTAGTGGAAAGGCACGTGAGCTGCCTGATTGAATGCCTTAAAGAGCCGTCATTGCATGGAATGCAATGACTGAATGCCTCAAAGAGCCGTCATCTCATGGAATGCATTGATGTGGGAAATGAATGAATTCCCATGTAGAGTGGAGACAGTTAACATGTTTGGTTTGTAAACCAGGTGTTTGGACATAATTTTACCCAAACTATATGCTAAGTGCTTCAATATTTGGGATATCTTTCCACTCCAAATATCTTGCATATATCCTCCAACATCAAACATACATCTTGTAGGAACCTAATTTGGTCTTACATAGATGTTAAAAACTTAAAACCAATGTTAATCTATTATCTTAAAAAACATCGTAACATATATTTGAAACCAAGAATACTTCTGGATGCAACTTAGGCTTGTATAGTTATATAATTATATTGTTATACATATTTTTATAACTATTTTTTCAAGTACTATATGTATTTCAGCACCAGCCCCCTTGTCGTCCCCCTGCGGCCCCCAAACTTAGACACCCCGTCTCCCGTCCCCGAAATGCATCCCTCGTCGTCCCCTTATCCCTGTCCTCGAAACTCTGTGGAACACTGTTATGAAGGAATGTGAAGTGTTATGTCTATAAGGAAAAAGGCATTTAAAGAGAAACAAAGCAAGTAGGGCATCATTGAGAAAACATATTATTTGATCTTTACTCCTCATGGAGCATAAAAATTCAATTCAAATAACTTGAAGATGAACCCCCTCTAGATCTAGAATTAGAGGACACAAACCCCTTGATTTCCATCATTGCATTAACAGACAAAAACTCCTAATTCAAACTTGGGGAAATCTCACCCAAAGATTGCATAATGGCTTCAAAGTGACATGAAGATTGATATCATGGTGAAAATTTTGTTGAATTTGTAATTGAAGATTATCTTTGATAAAATTTAAGGTTGCTCATGCAAAGCCAGTGGGCAGTTCATATTCATTTTGCCACCTGGTTAATAGGGTTTGCAGCAAGTAATAATTTGGTTGCCTAGGAATGATTGCATAGGGTCTATAGTCTTCTTGCATTTGATAAGAGCCCAACATAGAGTTTCCAATATCGATAAAGATTACCAAGGTAATTGGTTAGTGATCAATATCCCTAGCTTTACCAATTATTATTGCAAACTGGTCATTCCTTCACAAGGACTCAAAACAATCTATTTGGAATTGTTTTTACCATCTAGGTCCGGCTATGACTTAATGTTATAGCTATTAATTTCATAACAATTCATAGTCCATAATCTTTTTGCATACAAAATTTTATTTTATAACCTTATATTAAAGAATAATATTTGGTTTTGCATGAGGAACTAATCTTTGAAATTGTTGAAGAAAATTAAAATTTGGATAAAAAATATAAATTATTACAATGGTACTAGAGCTAGATCTTGGTAGCCTATGAAAGAAAAGGCAAGTCAAAATAGCTACACCCAACATAAAACAACGCTAGACATTAAAACTAAACAAGCAGTGGCCAATTGGTTAGAGAATATCTAGCTAGTAGTCACATAAGATAAATTATGACTTTCAATGAAAGTAAAAATGAGGTACACCTTTTTCATTTATTTGTTATTTTTGAAAAATTGTGGCGAAGGTGTAGCGAAGGTGTAAATTCACACTCGACAAATTATTTGAAGGATAATATTTGTTTAGGTGTTGATTGTAGTTGAACAAATTACTGTGGTGGGATTCGTACCCAAGAGGAATCACCTAATTTGTAGTATTTACAAGGTTATCTCCAATCATTGATCAAGGATAACTTTAAGAAATCCCCCCCTTAGCGAAGGTGTAAAATCCTGGCAAGTCTTGGCTAAGTGCTATAATTTTCTCGGCGAATCTTTCCTTTTATTTGAAAAAATTATTAATTTTCCTGGCAAATCTATGCACATTATTAAAAAAATTGTAAAATCCTGGCGAATCTTAATGAATAATTGGTAAAAATAATAATCATAGTGTCGAATCCTAGCGAATAATCACTAAAAAGATTAATTACAATGGCGAATCTCTCCTTTAAAAATTTGCATAGTTGGTCGGCGCAGTTCCCCCATATTTTTTTGTTTTTTGTAATATTGAAGTAGGGGCCTGAGGGCGGCAACCACTTGCGAGGTCAAGGGGGTAGAGCCCCCTTGTGGGGGTCGAAGGGGCAATGCCCCCTCGCGGGGTCTAGGGACAACAACCCCGACACACTCCTGTCACGATACAGGCGGGGTCAAGGGACAAAGCCCCTTGCCACCAAGCATAAATTCACTATCGAAAATGCATTGGAGCACACAAGGATTAAGTATTTTTTGAAAATCTCACTTTAAAATAAGACTAAATGAAAAGTGAAATTGTTACCATTGATTAGCTTTTTAATCGGATGGTTGCAGGTTGATTCCGTGACCTATATGCAAATTTTGGGCCTCAATAAGCCTTTTAAAAGGCACGTGCATATAGGTTGCGAAATCAATCTGCAGCCATCCGATTAAAAAGCTAATCGATGATTCAATGGCAATACATAAAAGCCCTAGTCAAGGCTAAAATATCCCTAAAATTAAATGGTAATTTATTATTACTGGCGATATTGCCCCAAAATTATTGGTAGGAATATAATATTACTGGCGAATATAATTATATTTGTAATTACAGTATAAACTATTAGCGAATCAATTCCAATGATGCATCGTTTACATGGCAAATCAATTTGATTTATTAGTTTAAAAAATAATGTATAGGCAAATTAATCGAGACAAAATTATTTTTTTGTAAAAATTGGGCAATTTAGACTCCTTTTAGCTTGTACTATTTGCCATTTTTGGAGGTCTCGATTTCAATTATTCGCCAATTGGTGAAGATTCGCCACTAAAGTTTTCCTTGTCATTGATGCTTAGTTTGAATTGTAACTCTGGGCTTTAATCTTCAAGGCTTTTCTTTGATGCCTATGCATGTTGTCCGAACAGTTGTTACTAATGAGATAATATCAAATATTTGAGTACCAATTGTCTTGGTTCTCGATATCTAGAATATATAATTGGCTAGAAATATGAGGATCAATCTCAATAATAGATTTAACCAATTCATGTCCGTGAACTAACTTCATGGGTATAATTTCCAAGTCACGCTCTTGTAAAATAGTGACCCACTTAGCTCTTTTCTCTCCAAGTTCACTTTGTGTAAGTAGAATCTTCACTGTTGCATTAGGCACAATCACCTTAACTATACTCTTGAGAATGTAGTGTTTTTACTTCCTTACTTCCTTGACCAATGCAAAGGCTTGCTTCTCAATATCCATATATCTTAGCTTAGCCTCTTTAAAGGGATCACTCATGAAAGCAATTGGTTTTTCTTCTTTGTTTTCACCTCTTTGTGTTAGTGCAACAACGCATGCATGACCTGAAGAAAAATAATAAATGTAAAATGGTTTAACATAATCCAGACTTACCAGTGCCGGTGCTTTTGCAATTGCAACTTTTATGTTCTCGAAAGCGAGCTTAGTGTCATTAGTCCATTCAATTTTGGCATCCTTCTTTAACATGCCATTAAGAGGTTTTACTATCTCAACAAATCCATAAAGAAATTTCTAATGAAATTAATCTTGCCAAAATAGGACTTTAATTCCTTCTTGCTTCTTGGGGGTTGCAGTTTTAGTAGGGCACTCACTCGATCTTGGTCTATTGAAATACCTCTTTCTGAGATAACGTGTCTGAGCAATTTACCCTCAGTTACCTCGAAAATGCATTTCTTTGAGCTTAGTGACACTCTGTATGTATCACATTTTTGTAATATGGCTCTAAGATCATGAACATGATCTCCATTTTTGAAAAATGTCGTGAGGTCATCCATATATATGATAATTCATTTGCCAATCAAGTCTCGGAAGGCATAGTCCATTGCTCTTTGGAATGTGGCTCCAACATTTATTAGCCCAATTGGCATCCTTCTATAAGAATAAGTTCCCCTTTGCGGTGAAGGTTGTTTTCATCCTATACTCCTTAGCAAGCATTACCTGGTTATACCCAAAGAATCCATCAAGGGACATCATCTACGAACCATTAACAATCTACAATACTTCATCCAATGAGGGTAGGGGATAATTATCTTTCTTAGAATCCTTGTTAAGATTTTGAAATTCCACACACAAATGAATGTCTCCATTCTTCTTTTTGACATGCACTAAATTAGCCACCCAAGTAGAATGTCTGATGGGGAAAATGATCCTGGATAAGAGGAGCTTCTGTACTTCCTTTTGAATCAGGGATTCTAAAAGTCCATTCACAAGACATTGTTTCTACCGAAAAGGCTTTGCATCAGGTTTTAGCAGGATTGTATGAGTTATGATGGGGGTGTCATATGTCTTTAAGTCTTCATATGTCCATGCTATAACTTTCCAATATTATCCGAGTGTCTTTGTAATGTTTTTTCGCTCTTCCTCAGTGCATAATTTTCCTATGAACACATTCTTAGGGTCTTCCTCGGTGTTCAAATTATACAACTCGGACTATCCCCCATCAATTTTAGGCAAGTATTTCTACTGAATTATCTGATCCATATCAAACAATATTTCCAACTCAATAATTCCTTTCAAAATATTATTATCTTTTGATTGAGTTAACTCATCATCCTGAAGTTCACCGTTAGAACGATTTGCTTCCTCAATTATCTAGGCTTCAAAGATACCTGAATTAGTGAACTCCAAAATGTGTTGGTCATCTTTGAATACTTATAGATTGGTGATGTTATCCAAAACTAAAGGCAACTGTACCAACTCAATAGTAAATATTCTCAAGTCTGAAGCATCTAGTGGTTCTAAGGTACTAGTGGTAGTAGCTAAGGCGTCTAATCTATGATTAAATCTCTATGGGATGTGAGTAATAATTGAAGCATCAAAGTCTTTGATCAGGTCCCATACTCAATGCCAGTAGCTAGACAAGCATTTATAATGACAAATATATTGCTTCTGGACTTGCTTGAACACCAGTTCCAAATTGCCAAATACCTTATTAATCTTGACCTTCTTGATCACGAGCATCAAACCATGGATGCAAGCTTCATATTCTACCACATTATTAGTACATTGAAATTACAATCTCTAAGCAACAATAAATGACTTACCTTGGGGACTGATCAACTCAACCCCTACTCTGATTCCTTGTTTAGATTTTGATCCATCAAACCTAAGGATCCAAGTTTGATCTTCAATGGCTTTGAGCTTAGTGTTTTAAAAATATAATAAGTTAACATTTTTATTCTACATTGCATGTGTTTTGTCGTTAAGTGTTTCAGGCTCGGACCTATTAGGACTTGTATCTTCCATACAACATTGATTTCCAATTTTGCGAATAATCTCCAAACACATCACACAATTTTCCTATGAATGTGAAAAATTATGCAACCTGCACTCACATTGTAACATCAAACTTTTCAATGAATCTTTAGTCTTTTGGCCCTTATGGGCTTCTCTAGCAATAGTCTTCCAAAAACTTTCTAGGCGACTATCTTCTCCTTTGAAGGAATCATAGTCAGACTTTACTAGCACGTTCGTCCCTAGATTTATGCGATCATGCTTTTTTTCATTACACATGAAAACCTCTTCTATCTTAACTCTAGAACTTTTAATTCCATATATACTAAGTTCTACATCAATTTATAGCACTTCATTTTTCTGGTTGTAATTAGTAATCATGTGTCTCATACGTGGTTCTCTCTCTATTCTGATATGAGTAGGGACTCCTTTCCAAGGTAACCAAATATGTGAGAAATCAGTGGCCATGTATCCGTTCAAATTTTTTGACCAATCTCTACTCAATAACATCCCATAAGTATTGAGCATCTCGACCACTTGGATATCAATGTAGTACTGAATCCTAGGATCTGATGCTAACTACATATGGATGTTAGTTAGCTTTCCAACTACATTCACCTTGGTTTTATCCAATTGAGTAACTTTATTTAATGAACTAGCTAGGGTTAAACCTAGTGCTCGACATATGGACAAAGACATCACATTAGTGGATGCTCTTGAATCTACCAGGCAATTATGGAGATTTTTAGTAAAAATTCTTAGTGTTAACAAAAAATGGCGGTGACTCTATCTTTCCTTTATAAAAAGCTATGAGCGCATCCGCCATAGGAACTGTGTTTTTTTCCTTCATTTTAATGGAGTTGTCTTTCACTTGCATCCTTTACTAACTGTGCTTTCTTTGGGAAATTCTTCTAATGTATATAAGAAATATTTCCTGATTACAAGTGTTTTAAGCACTTTGATAAAGACAAACTGATCTTTACCTTTTTGATTTCTTCCGCCAAATAGTTAGTCAAATTATTTTGATCAGAGAATATTCCATTTTACCACTCCATGGAGTATTATGAGAATTTTTATATTGCGAGGTTACCTTTGGTAACCTTGGATTGTTACTAGATTTGTCATTCGATGGAGTGTTAAAGTTATTATGCGGGATTGATATAGTCAAGGGTCCTTTAAACGTACTCCCACCATTGGTGTTGCTTCTCACGTTGTAACTATGTCTCTTTGGATACTATTGAAAAGCATGAATTTCATCAGCTTCATCTTGAGGTTCATTTTCATCTTGATAAGGAAACGTGTAAGTTTCCAAGGTCATGGTTGAACTATCTCCCCACTCATTAGTATTACTCCTAGCAACATCGGGTGATTCAAAGCACACATAACTGTCTAATACCAACACTAAATCATATCCTACTAGAACTAGTTCATTCCCTTGGGGTGAGTGAGAATCACAATGATCGTTATGATACATTGTAGCTAGGAAAATATCGAATAGAGTTTTGAACTACAGATAGTCAAATTTTGTATGAGCATTGGTATTGTGAATCTTGCACTAATTACTCATTGATAGTTCAATTAAATTCACTTTATATGTGGACCTATCTTCAGAGGAGTTAGCATTATCTAAAGGTGTAGACACCCCTTTTTTGTTAGGTTGCGTACTCAAAGGTCTAGGTGGTCTAGGAGAATTATATGCTCGACCTTGTGAATTTTTCTTGTTATTTTGAGAATATAAATTTTGATTTCTCAACTACGTAACCTCGGTGGTTAATCTCTTAAGTTGAGTTGTTATTTCCTTAATATCTTCTTTATCCTTTTGAGTCTTTACTCACTAACTCTCTTGAGTCTGCATAAAGAAATAATTTCCATTGGGATGTATTTATGTGATAGTTGGGCCAAGGTGTGGGACTAATGGTTGACTACTTCTCGGCTGAAAGAAACTATTCTACAAAAAATGTCCCATTTTGGATCGTTGAAGGGAAAGAGTTAGGGGCCACTGTATTATTTAATGCGACTCCACTCATACTTGGAATGGGATAGTTATTCAAACTATTATTTCCATTTACAGATGATCCACTTCCAAGGTGTTTCATTTATAGTTTCACACTTATGGCTTTTGCATAGGCTTTAGTTAGGGTAGTAGGAGGATTTTCCTTCCATTTTACAAACATCACTATCAATGGATTGATTGCAATGTAATAAACAACAACAAAAGACAAATTATCCACAACGTAAGGTGCTTGTAAATTAGAATAAGCCTTTTGGAATCTATCGTTAAAAGCAGTTATAAGTTCACCGTCAAACCTTTTGATTTGAGAAAATTGATGACATAACAAGGCAAGGTCTACTAGCATTCTAAACCTAGCTAAGAACTGATTTTCCATGTCTTACCATGTCCTAACAAAATTACAAGGAAGGTTGATGTACCATTGATAAACTTCTCCACTCAACGTGTAGGGAAACAACTTGGACACAACATCTTCGTGTTGTATTCTGGCTCTAAAGCATGTATCTTTGAAGATACTTATATGTTCTTCCACATCTTTATGAAGATAGTACTTCAAACACAATTTATTTGGATTCTTTGGAAGATCATTGTATACAACAAATTGAATATGAGACTCTATGTTGAAGAAATCCATCGCTACGGGTGGAGGAGGTATCACAGGGGTCGAATTTCGTGAGATTGCACTTACAGACCTTGACCCTTGGGTCCTAGTCGACATCTGACCACTAAGTTCTACTAGTGTCACACATGGATCATTAGACCAATACCTACTGACTCTATAGAACTCTAACTTCCTTTATTTTGGATAAAGAAGGCCCTCCTTCTAGCACCAATTTTGTTGATGTGGATGTTGTACACGCACACCAACAAGAAGATAAATTCTCAAAAAAGACTACGAGAACCTACCTTTCTTGAAAGATCCACCAGGAAAACCTAAATCTAAGGTAATCTCAACTCAATCCCAAGGCTTGGGAATGTTAGGTCTTGACGCACTAGGTTCACTCAGGGTTCATTATGTAAATTATTGTTAAACATGAGAGGCCTACGATTGTCACAAATTGGTTGGTATTCAAAATATTGGAACATAATCTAAGTCTGATCATTCACATTTCACTTAACAACTTCATGAAACCAAATATTTGCAACAACATTTCATGAAATTCAAATTACTTACATATATATTCAAGTAGATTTAGCATTAAGCATTCAAAAACTTCATGGAAATGAAAGATTTATAATAAAACTCAATGCATTCATCAATTTTGGAACATTTTCTAAAAATATAAAGCATCTAATCTAAAATAAAACATAAAAATACTGAAATGTAAAGACTTCTTCCAGGTATTATCCACACATGCCTCAAAAATAACTAAATCAAAGAAAACCACTCTATACTTCACTAGATTGCTTCACAACTAGGCATAGAATGATGCAAGAGTTTAAAGAAAATGGGATTATTTGCCACTGGATAGTGTCAGTATGCACCCAAATCTGGTGCAACACACAATCTTTTTTGATAGGAACAAACAATTAGCTACGTATGATTTCATATCAAGAAATAACTTTGAATTCGATTTGATATTAGTCAATATAAAATGAAACATACAAGTTTTTAATCTAGAATGGAATAGAAAATAGGGAAAAAAAAACTTGAAAAAGTTTGAGTTCTTTGGAATCCACAAATTGTGAACTTAAAATGAAAATTAAAAAACTATCGGCCTTTTATAAGAACAAGGCCCCAAAGAGTTCAAACAAAACATATGAAAGAGAATCAACTGAACAAATCAAATAGTAGCATGTGGCAGATGAGAGTTGGCACAAGAACTTTCTAGAGTAAGTCAAAGATACTTGAATTTTCTTCAATAGCAAGCTTCCAACCTTCGGGCTTTGGGTCGCAGGTACTTTCACACAAAATGTAAAATTGTTAGCACTTTTCTTCAAAATCCTTGGGATTAACTCTCTTTGTCAGGCCCAAGAATAACCATACAAAATTCACTTCAAAACTCTACCCATGCACAAAACTCTTGATCTTCCACTACCTGACTGTATGCTCTTCTTCACTAGACTCCCAGTTTGAAGACTCATCTTTGTTGGAAACAAGCTACACTGAGAGGGGGGGAGTGAATCAATGTTGTGCAAAAATTAACTTTATAAACCTTTATCTTCAAAGAATTAACAACATTCAACCACAATGCAGAAACATGAAGCAAATGAAGACAACACCATAACACAAAGATTTTTATGTGGAAACCCTGTTAGGGGAAAAACTACGGTTGATGACCAATCCACAAGTTAATATGAGTATACTCAAATGAAGTTTACAATAAGGAGAATGCACTTGCATTCAGGCACACTACCTAGAGCTCACTGCGCAAAGGGTAGGCTCACTACCTTACAAAGAAAATCAGATTAAAACCATCTGAGAGTTTGAACTGAGAAAAATAGCATCTGCAAATGCCTAATTACAATTCTGGTTAAGCACAATAATAGATCTTCTGCTTTACAGACTAGTTCTGCACTTCTGATCTATTATGCTCACACTCGCAATACAAATTATCTATGCGCAAGTGAAACTATGCATTATCACTCTTCTACTCTACTCTAATTCACAATTCACATCAATACATGACACATGCATCATACAAAAAGATACAGACGATCTTATATATATATCTGCAACATAGAATTCAATAACACTTTGTCATCTTTAAATAGAACACAAAAATAATTACCACCATTGGCTAGATCCTTGATTAAATATTTATGTGCATCCTCCAAAGTCGGTTAAGACATATAGGGGACCCAAACAAAGATGTACAAACACAAATATACTTAACCAATTGCTTCTCATACATCCACAACATAATACATTTATAAGTCGGCTCCAATACAAGAAAGACTGAGAATAAGCCAATCGGATCTTCTAACCTCCACACGAATTGATACGAGCCACCATGATTCAGTAGTAATAGAGATAATATACCAAAGAACATTTCTTGAGATGCGCAACACAAAATAATAACATGAAATCTTCATACAGATCAATGAACACCGTGCTACCAGATACACTGTTCTTCCTAATTGATCTTCAATCTGTCTGCCAGTGTGATCGAATGATAGTTTGTGTATGTGATCATCGATTAGAGTTGCCATCAATGACAACATCAAGTGATACTGCAGTGTCTCTTGCCAACAATCTCCCCCTTTGGCATTGATGGCAACAATTAGTGAAAAATGACTAAGTGTCGGATCAGTACCAAGATAAACTACACTATCGTGTCCAAAATTTCAAAAATACAATTCTCCCCTAAGATGATTAAGCATTTTTCACTCCACTCTTCTCCCACTTTGACATCAATGG
Organism: Sequoiadendron giganteum; assembly: GCA_007115665.2. Taxonomy (NCBI): domain Eukaryota; kingdom Viridiplantae; phylum Streptophyta; class Pinopsida; order Cupressales; family Cupressaceae; genus Sequoiadendron; species Sequoiadendron giganteum. The sequence goes on from CM021100.1 coordinate 973,425,815, forward strand.
AAAAGGCAGGGGTGTGCATACAAAAAAATGGATTAATCAAAACCGTTATGCAAAAATGCTTCTTTAACTTACATAAGCTGAAAAATGTCTGCAAAATATTTCTTCAGCTGAATTAGATTAGCATCCCAAACTCTTTTGAGACTCTCCATGATTGTTATGTGACCACAAATCAGGTAGGACTATGTCTCTACAGATTTCAAGTTGGCCGGATCACCAACTACCATAAAGTCCTCTCCTTACTTTAGAGAGCTTGACATTATCTCAATTTTTGGGCCAATTATGCTTCTAAGTTCACTTGTTCTGGCAACAATCTTATCATTCTCATGCTTTAATCCTTTTATATTGTTAAGCACATACATCACTTCACCTTATATTTTCCCAATACCACCAGGTAGAGGATCAAATCCATCATAAATAGTGCTTAACTATTTTTCCAGATCTTTGATCTTCTTCTCATTAGCTTTAGTAAAATTTGAAAAACACAAACACGATTTTTAGATCTTACCACCTTTTGACAAAGCATTTATTTACATTCTTTACACAAGTGGCTAAAATAGTTTTATTTTTAGCAATCAATACTTTCAATCCATTAAACGTTTTGACATCAAATTCCTTTTGTACTTTCACCATAGCAGATTTTTCTAGTGATTTAAAGTGTGTACTAACTTAGTTGATAAGCTTTTTCAATTCACTGGAGGATGAACCAGTCGGATATTTCACATAGGATGGCATTATCTTCTCCAATAATCCAGATGCAAGATTTAGTAGTTCACTATCTTCAATATGTGACTTCAGTAGCTCTTCTCTGGCTTGTGCTTGAGCAAATGAAGCTACTTTCATCTTCCGGATTAGACTTAAGGTGGATAGGTCAATGGGACCTTCAATCAATTCCGGATCCAATTTTTCTTTCTGTTCAATAAAAAATTTCTTCACTGCCTCAACAGTGTCTCTTGCCTCAACTGGGATTGACTTTACATCATCTTTCTTTTCTTCTGTTATTACTTCAACAGTTGCAGGGTCTGGTTTACCTTCAATGATCTCTATTTCCTCAACAGATACATTTCCAAGTATCTCAACTTCCATGGGAATTTCTGTGTTGTCCTCTGCAAGGGGAATCTATGAATCCTCAGTAGTACCAAATTTTTCTTCTTTTGCTTCCTTTTCCGGACCTAATGGAGTATCAACAACATGAGTTTCCTTAGCTATAACATCAATTCTCTCATTTGGCAGTATCTCCCTCAAAATTTTCTCTGTTTATTTTGTGATTTCATCGGTTAGACTAATCATTAGCTTGTTAACCCTTATTTTTCTTTTGAATTTCTTTTGGGCCTTGTTCAAGAATGGCTTCATGTCATCCATAGACATCACTAGAGATAATTCTGCAAGAATCCTTTCTCTCATATGTTCTTCTTCTATTCCGACATTAAGTCTTCTCATTTCCAGAATGTCATAAAGATTTTTGGGCAGATTAGGCATAATTTTTATCAAAACTTTATTGAAAATATTCATGTGTTTTATTTTTGCTTCTTCAAGAATTCTTCTATCAGAATCATCAAAAGACTCATACCATTTACAAAGAGGTTTGAGATTACCATCTTTGACTAATGCCTTTTCAACTTCCGCAACTGACATATTTGAACTGTCAGTCTTTGTCTTTTTCTTCACTTGAACATCTTCACCGGAGGGTTTTTCCTTTGTGATAGTTTTTGCCTTGGTGCCTTGATGTTTGATCTCTTTGACACCTTCATCTGACTTAGTTTCCTCATCATCAGAAACTGCCACATACACTCTTTTGCTTTTATCTTTCTTCCTTTTTCCTTCTTTTTCGGATACCTTGGCTTCAGTTTTTACAGGGGTGGACTTTTCTACAGGAGCTGAATGAGATACAAAGCTTCTAGTTGTTCTAGTTTGGGCGGATGGTGATTCTAAACTATCTGATTGAGTTCTAGCTGCCTCCTTAGCTACTTTCTTTGCTACTTCAACTTCTTCCCTCTTATGTCTAGCTTCTTTTAATAGATCTGTAGATATGCCCATACTCTCTGCAAGAACAACAACTTATTTTATGACTTTTAGTTACCACAGGTTTCCTGAGTTCATTATGAACCTGTATGTCCTTCTCAGCATAGGTACCGAACCTTTCTTTTGCCGGATCCAGAGGTTTTCATAGCAAGTGTTGTGCATACATGTCCAAAATGTTTTCTTCAACTTCATAACCCATAGGCATGATCCAGATAGTTCTTGGATCAACAACTTCCATCATACACTGATCAACATCCACCATGAAGAAAATTGAATCTTTGTACTTCTCTACAATAGAGGTAGGAATCCTCTCCCTAGCTTGCATCATAGCCTAAAAGCTTTTAAATTATCCCCACATAGTTGCATTCCTTGTTTTGGTATCTGCAAAATTGTACAACAGATCTCTGATTTGTGCCGCTACTGGCTTGTCCTTTTGCCACTGAACCTTTCCAACTGCCGAAACTTCACCCTTGAAATACCAGAATAAACACAAGAGAAAGTTACCATATTTGAAAGAGTTTTTCTTGTCTTTCTTTATCTTTGCTAGATTCTTCATTAGCTGAATTCTCAGTAGTTCACAAAGATCATAATCTGCATTTTCCTTCACCATTTGGTAGGTGGCATAAATAGTAGTGTCAGACACAAAGTTGTCTCGACTAGAATGGTAAATCTTTTATCCAATGACCTTAGATGCAAATTTTACATCTATATCGATAATGTTATCAATAGTCATTGCCCTTCTGTCATATGTAGAGCTTGTAGCATCAGTGACTATTTGGTTTTTCACAGACTTTAGAATTGGTAGTCCACCAGAAGAGTTTAGACCGGTTACTGCACTGATAGCTTCCTTTGTAATTTTGAACGAAATGCTGAGCCACATAAATTCATCATGCACTCGACTCAAAACATAACAGACCCACTCCGACACTTCAAACACGAGAAATTTGATAATCTGTGTGAACTTCTTTGTTTCCAGGATTTTGTGTTCTGGATTTACATAGTACACCAATGATATGATTATTGTACAAATTCAGTAGTTGAGAACTTCCTAGTTCTTCAATATTGGCATGAATATAAACCCTAATGTCTTATGTATGTAAAACTCCATACAAAACGAACGAAAAATGCTACTAATGGATCGGTCTCAAGAGACTTGTAAGGATGCCATTTGAATTTAGGACAAGGTCCATCCTTGACTTCAACTACCAAAGGAATATTCATTTTGACCAAATCACAAGTTCGCAAAATTTTCTGAGAAATAACTTTTCTGCCGGATCGAAATTTGATTTTTGAATCACTTCCACGCTTGAATTTTGCCTCAATTCGTCAGGGTTCGCTTTAGTGTTCTCCAAAATTCTTTTCTCCAAATGCAAAGTGACAAATGAGAAGTAGAAATGACCTTTTATCACTTGCATACCTAACTCTTTTGTCGCAATAAATGCTTTAACCCTAATACATCCGATTAGCTTGTTTATGTACACTGTGACAGGTAAATCTTCTACAAACCTCCAATATGGCATACCACTTCCTCCAATGAGCTCAACAACATCTATTGAGCATCTATGCATATACTGTACACATCCACATCCAGTGTCACCTACTGGTTAGGGGGTTTGTATGGTTTTCTTGACAACTCCCCTTAGGCCACGGGCCTGAAACTAATTCCTAGAGGAATTACCAGAAGCAGTTTCTGGTGCTGGCACTCTTTCCTCAACAAAGGGTTCTTTCTTCACCCATTTCTTCTGCATCTGCTTTCTAACCACATCTATAGTGACTTTTCCTTTTCCTTTGATATCCTTCTACATGTTTTTCCTTTGATTTACTGAACCTTTTCTGTTCAAACAGAATGTAGGAATGTGTCCAATTTTGTTGTAGTTATAACACACAAAATTTCTCTTTCCAGACCAGTTGTTCCACTTATTTCCTCTTGATTTGCACTAGTTAGCAATATGGCCAAGTCTATTGCATGTATAGCATCTGATATTTCTATGAAATTGATTCATTACATTTCTGCATTCATTTGACTTATGACCAACCTTATGACAATTAAAACACTGACCTAAGAATGATGGACCACTTTGATTCATTTTACTTCTACATTGAGTAGCCATGTGTCCGAATTTGTTACAATTGAAACAATATCCATTAAATCTCTGAGCATTAGGTTGCCTTACCAGATACCTTCCATATTTTTTCATTGATTTCCTTGTCTGAATCTCTTTTCCTTGGTTCTAGAACTTTCTCCTTTTTCATATCCAAGACCTCGCTTGTCACCATGTGTCCTCTGACGGCTAATTAGTTCATCAAGCATTGCATAGCTAGCTTTGAACTTATCTTTGTACTCATTTGCAGTAGCAAGTTCATTTATGAGATCATCCATTTGCTTTTCAAGTGCCTCTTCACTATTTTTGGATTGTTCCAATTCATCATCCAATCGACTGCATAATTCAAATTTTTCTTTTAGGGACTGTACTAGGTTCTCTTCATTCTTCTTTTTGTCTTCAATCTCCTTGGTCATCTTCATCATGATAGATTCCATCTCATGATTTAGGACTGTATTATCTTTGGTAAGCTTTTCACATTCTTCAGTCTTTTCTTTCAAGGCTTGACTGAGTTGTTCTTCTTCAGTGCTCTTACTGTCACTCTGCTTGATCTGATCATAGAGTTCCTTTCTTTTCTCTCTAGACTTATTGATTTTGTTTTTCAGAGACTCAATGAATTTCTTAGCATCTGAGAGATTTGCTTGCAATTTCTGAACTTCAGCTTTTGACTGATCAAGATCATCTAGGGCCACCAACAATTGTTGTCAGGGATAAATTTAAGAAACTCCCCCCTCGGAAAAGGTGTAAAATCTTGGCAAATCTTCCCTTTTATTTGAAAAAAATATTAATTTTCCTGGCGAATCTTATGCACAATATTTTTTTTTTTGTAAAATCCTGGCGAATCTTAATGAATAATTGGTAAAAATAATAATCACAGTGGTGAACCCTAGTGAATAATCACTAAAAAGATTAATGACAATGAAAAATATCTCCTTTAAAAATTTGCATAGTTGGTCGACGCAATTGCCCCATAATATATATATATTTTTTTAATATTGAAGTAAGGGCCTGGGGGCGGCATCCATCGGCGGGGTCAAGGGGTAGTGCCCCTTGTGGGAGTGAAGGGGGCAGAGCCCCCTTGTGGGGGTTGAGGAGGCAACGCCCCCTCATGGGGTCCGGGGACAACGACCCCGATGCGCTCCTATCATGATACAGGCAGGGTCGAGGGACAAAACCCCTCGCCACCAAGCAAAAATTCACTATTGAAAATGCATTGGGGGCACACATGGATGAAGTGTTTTAAAAAAATATCACTTGAAAATTTGACCATTGATTAACTTTTAAATCGGATGGCTGCAAGTTCATTCCGTGAGCGAATATCGACGTGAGTGACCATCATCAGTGGGACACTTAGGGATGTCCTGCCGATACAATGATGATGACGTATGTCATGAACTATTGGCAATAGTTAACGGTGGAGATCAAACGAAGCTTTGATCGGATGTCTTTCTGGGAGTTTGGTGCAAATATTGTAGATTCCCTTCATGATTCTTCAGATTCACAAGTGGTGTACCTATGCCTTGGTGGACCCCAGGTGGAGTATGGAAGCCTTATCGGCGTGAGTGAACATCATCGATGGGACACTTAGGGATGTCCCGCCGATACAATGATGATGACATATGTCATGAACTATTGGCAACAGTGAATGGTGGAGATCAAACAGAGCTTTGATCAGACGTCTTTCCGAGAGATTGGTGCAAATATAGTAGGTTCCCTTCTTGATTCTCCAAAATTACACAATATTACTAGCAAATATTATTAATATTTTTAATTACTGTATAAACTACTGGTGAATCAGTGCCAATGATGCATCATGTACATGGCGAATTAATCGAGATGAAATTATGTTTTTGTAAAAACCTGGCAATTCAGTCTTCGTTTTAGCTTGTACTATTCACCATTTTTGGAGCTCCCGATTTCTATTATTCGCCACTAAATTTTTCCCTGGCTGTTGTTGAAGACTGCTTGAATCCATTGAAACACCTTCCAAGATCTCCTTAAGTGATTAGACTTATTTCAGAGGAACTAGCTCAGATACCAATTGTTGGAAACAAGATACACTAAGAGGGGGGGGTGAATTAGTGTTGTACAAAAATTAACTTTATAAACCTTTATCTTCAAAGCATTAACAATATTCAACCACAATGCATAAACATGAACTAAATGAACACAAAAATACCATAACACAAGGATTTTTACGTGGAAACCCTGTGAGGGGAAAAACCATGGTGGATGGCCAATCCACAAGTTAATCTGAGTATACTCAAATGAAGTTTACAATAAGGGGAATGCACTTGCATTCAAGCACATTGCCTAGAGCTCACTGCTCAAAGGGAAGGCTCACTGCCTTACAAATAAAATCAGATTAAAACCATCTGAGAGTTTGAACTGAGAAAAATAGCATCTACAAATGCCTGATTACAGTTCCGATTAAGCACAATAATAGATCTCGTGCCTTACAGACCGATTCTTCAGTTCTGCTCAGTTCTACTCACACTCGCAATACAAATTCTCTATGCGCAAGTGAAACTGTGCATTATCACTCTTCTGCTCTGCTCTAATTCACAATTCACATCAATACACGACACATGCATCATACAAAAAGATATAGACAATCTTATATATATATCCGCAACATAGAATTTAATTACACTTTGTTGGCTTCAAATAGAACACAAAAATAATTACCACCGTCGGCTAGATCCTTGATTAAATATTTATGCGTATCCTCCAAAGTCGGTTAAGACATAGAGGGGACCCAAACAAAGATGTACGAACACAAATATACTTAACCAATTGCTTCTCATACATCTGTGACATAATACATTCATGAAGTCGGCTCCAATAAAAGAAAGACTGAGAATAAGCCAACCCGATCTTCTAACTTCCACACGAATTGATACAAGCCACTGCGCTTCAGTAGTAATAGAGATAATATACCAAAGAATATTTCTTGAGATGTGCAACACAAAATAATAACATGAAATATTCATACAGATCAATGAACACTGTGCTACCAAATACTCTGTTCTTCTTGATTAATCTTCAATATGTCTGTGGGTGTGATCGAATGATAGTGTGCGTATCTGATCATCGATTAGAGTTGCCATCAATGACAACACCAAGTGATACTGCAGTGTCTCTTGCCAACAATCTTCACCCTTCTTTTGTTGATATTCTCGAAAAGCAATCAACACTTGATGTATACACTCTTTTGGAGCACTTTGAATTACTTTCCAACTGTACTCATGCCTTGAATATTCTTCTATTATCTGATTAATAGCTTCATTCCTCCACATTACTTCCATCCCATATTTATTCATGGTGTTCATTCATCTTATGATTTCATCAATGACCTCTCAACTCAAAGGCTAAATGGGGTCATTATTTAACTTTTTGATCCATCCCCTGAAATGTTTCACTTCCGTGTCATCTTGTCCTAGAGTCTGAGGATCAAAATTTTGTCGAGCTAACATCTGAACAAAGCTCTCATCTTTATACACTAGCTTCCCACATACTTCAATGACCTTTTCTAATCCATTTATGCATTGTAATAAATTTTTACTCTCCCAACTCAACTGTACTCTCCATTTCTTGAGCACTGGAAATTCATGTTTGACAATCACCTTTTCACTTATCAACTCCCAGACATCCATATGAAGAAGTATCTTTAATCTATGCCCTTTTATGTTATACTACTCTTGGCAGTCTCAACATTCACTCTCAAGTCTTTTGGACTTGTCAAGACAACGGTATGCCTCCTTACACTTCTCAATTGCCTCTCTTATTGATTCTTCACCTTGTCTTACTAGATGTTCTATCCATTCTTCAAACACACTCAGCTTATGTCGAGGCACTGTGATAGCATCTACATACTCTTTGGACATCAACACTAGATTCTGCAAAAAATCAGTTTGTGAATGATTGGATTGGGCTAATAATCTAATAAAAAATTCCAAGAAAGCAACCCATTATTTTAATTCCTTCTTTTGTTTGTTTTTCTTCATCTAAGAAACAATAGTTTCTAAATTATCTTTATCTCTTCTAACTCCTACTCCCATGATGAGTTTCTCACATTGATTGTTGTCACCTAGTAATCCCTAGCTATCATTTCATGCTTGCTCTTTTCTCTTACCAGAGTAGCTATCTGGAGAGTTCTTCCTCCATCTTAATTTCATTTAACATGTCTAGTCTTTTCTCTAGTTCTAGGCTTAGGGGTTTCTAGTTCTTGCATTAATCTTTTAAAATACAGAGGCACCAATTCCACCTCCAACAACAGAGCTAGTTGCTTGACTAACCAGTCAGGTGCTTCTTAATTTTTTCGTGCCTCTTTAGTATAACTCATTCTTTATGATCAAAGTGTTTAGAAACCTCTTCTCTCAATTCTCCAACGTGTCGATCGCAACCTCCGAAACTTTTAAATTTTATGTCCCTAGTAACAATGATTCTGGATTACCATGATCTAGCTTTGTCTCTTTCTCTCTGAGACTTATATTTTCTTGTTATGCCTCGTTTTCAACATCATTCCCTATAACTATGGGCATCCCTTCCAAAGCTTTTCTCATTGTTTTTGTATTAACAATGGGAAGAAGGGTAAACATAGCCACTAAATTTTGTGATGTAGACCTTTTCCTAGCATGTATCTGTGCTCTCATTCCCGCTTCTTCAACAGTCAAGGGTTGTGCTCTTGTCTTTGTCATGGGAGAGAATGCCACATTTGGTATTTCTATTACATTGGATGAAGTGGCCACAATTTATTTGTGTAGGCTAGCGGGTCATGATGCCATTGGAATTCCTTGGCTTGAGGCATTAGGGGCTTCCTCCCTACCTTGCTTAGCTTCCCTTGTTTCAACAAGCTTCCTTTTCTTCTAAGTACCCCCACTATACCCTAATTCATTCACCAACTTTCACTTTCTCTTAACATTTCGTGGGTATATGGGTGTTATCCCAACTCCCTTCATTGTTATGAGGTAATCATCAATCCAAGACTGAGCATAATTCAGTACTTGTTTAGAAATTCCCTCAATGGTTACAACCTCCTTCTTTGTCCAATTGAGATCGGGATAGGTTCGTCATGAAATTTGTCTAATTCGTAAGCTAGGTTGCTTACATCTCCGTTGTCAACATCCATTTTTTTTGGAACATCATGAGTTATGAGAAACTTTATTGCATCCACTGATAACCTATGATATGACCGCTTTCTCACATCATGATCATCATCACAACCATACCAATAGTCCTCCAAGTGAGGAACATGGGAATATTTCATGCTTATGTTCTTGACAAGTCTTTCCAATAGGTCATAATTTTCCCCTAGAGTGTGAAGAAGTCCAACCCATAGATTTTTAACTCATCCACTCTTGGCCGAAATGCATTTATAATTCCCAATAGTGATAGGGAATTTCAAAGATCATTTCTTGTGTATTTTTGAAAAATAGTATGAGACGACAACACCTATCTCGCAAGTTCAAGTAACAATATCTTGTCTATTGGGTATCTGGGTAGCATGAAGGGATAATCTATAAACCCTTCCACTCTGATGTAGGTGAAAGTAGGAAACTAAATAAACCAACATCCAACAGCTCATATAACATCCCGTGCTTGAAGAGACAGTCTCTTGGCTTTGTCCCCTTCAATCAACCTTACTAGCTTCATAACAAAACATCATTTACCCTTTGGTAGTGTTCCTAGTACCGCTGAATAGTAATATGGGGAAAATGGTGATAAATCAAATTATTTCTTGGTTCTCTCCCCAGGGTACCTACTCTGTTTAAACCTTGTATATTTTCCCTTATGGCACGATAATAGACAACATATGAAGACATTGTAAACCATTGGGTATCTAGGAATGCGTGTATCTGTTCATGCAATCTGTCACTAATAAATATTCCCCAATGAATCTGCACAGGGCTATCCCTCATTTTCCTCATAATTCCAAACATCCAAGGTTCAAATTTGTTAGCATCTCTGCATCCAACTAGTCTGCTCAATAGGGTTATCATATCCTGAATCTCTTGAATAAACAATGACCTCAAGATTTGTTTTGGCATCTTTTTCGTATTCTCTCAGACCCATGTTGATAACATGAACCTCCTATTTTGGTCTTTTGATCTTGTATATGCTACGACAACATCCTTCATATCAAATCTATTCATCTGCTTGAACTAGGGGAGCCCAAATGTATACATAATTCCATATGTCAAGAGGTCTGCATAGACTCCCCCTTCTTTCACAATGACCCTCCTTCCTAGGTCATACCATTTCATACATTCCAATACCAGCTCTTGAAATCCCTCATTGGTCTTCTTCTTTCTTTAGGTACTCATATCTTCTTTAATTTCTTGCATTATTAGTGGATATGTACTATACGAACTAGTTAGGGCTAATTCTAATCATGCATTTTCAATAATTCATGACAATTCCTTATGCATGACCATTTATTGACTGAAATTAGGTTAAATTATTTAAGAATAATCAATACTTTTTTCACAACTTATCCAGAGGTAATGTTGTTTAACTAGAGCCATGCATGCATAAATATTAATAGAATTTAGTTACAAGAAAAGTACCTAGTTTCATTGATAGTGTGATTGGATAAACACACATTCAAACCTTGATATACGTGTTCTTTAGCATTTTGAAACTTACTTTTCTCTGCACACCACAACCGTTGTTTTAATTAATTAATATTGTCCTTGCAAATGGATGGTCTTGCACAAGGTAGTGTGTTATGTAAGCAACTGAATGCTCGAATTTGTGCCAAGTACGTCTGTTGTTTGCCACCTTTATTAATTTCTTTTACTATGCATTAATTACCCTAAACAAAGGTGCAATCATGGCGGATTAGGGTTCATATTATGAAATCGCCTATTCCTGTGTTAGGGCCCACTTTAAAAGGAAAGCGACATAGGTGGAAGATGTGGCACATTTGTGTGTCACATTGTTCTTTGTGAGACAATGTAATCAGAGGAAGTGTCTAGCTTGGATGCTGAATGATTAACTATCAATAAGATTTGAAACACCCAACATTTAGCCTCAAATATTTACCGAGGGTCGAGCCTTTTGCTTACTAGGTTTATGAGAATTAGGTGCAAAGGATACCCGGGTGTGGGTAAAAGTAAGACTGATATGGTTCAAAATTAACTTAGTTCCCAAAACTTCTGGTTTTTGGTTTTGAAGAAAAGAAAAGTTGCAACGGGATTTAACCAAAGAAAAAGCCGACACACGAACACTCAGGGAAATTTCTCACAGGTGAAAACTCTCCGAGCGAAACAACTAACTAGACACAATGCAAATTTTGTAGAAGATGTACTATACTTAAAGCAACAACACCTAACACCTAAAAACTCGAGAATCTAGATAATCAATAAAACTATGGGGAAAAAGATTTGCAAACACTCCAAGCCTAACAAGGCATCAACTTGAGTGGGAGCTAAGAATTTTGGAGAAAGACTTTCATTTTACCATTTCCTCCAGAAGAAACACACCAACACAAGCAAGAAGAAAATAAAAGGAAAAGTAGAAGAAAAGAAGGGTCCACATTTTTCTTAAGGGAAAAATGGGGCGTGTTGTGAGACCACACAACAACATCCTGAAAATTAGATCATTAGTGATAAGAATGAAGGCGTTTTGACTAGGAGAAGGCTTGCAAAAGAAAGTGAGCAAGTGAATTTGTGTTTATTATCAAAGGTTGAGCCCAAAAAAACCTTTGATGCTAGCAAATATGAAGGTTGGTTGAAGGCAATGGAAGAAGAATTGGACTAGATAAAAAAGAATCAGACATGGGATTTGGTTCCCAACACAATTGATAAGAATATTATAGGAACAAAGTGGGTGTTCCAAAACAAGCTAAATGATGATGGTGAATTTGTGAGAAACAAAGCTAGATTGGTATGTAAGGGTTATTCACAAGATGAAGGTATTAATTTTGAGGAACCTTTTGCTCCAGTAGCTCGAATGGAGGCAATAAGGATGTTTCTTGCTTTTGTTGCTCACAAGAATTTTAAAGTCTATTAGAAGGATGTCAAGACTGTTAGAGTAATTGGACATTTACTTTATTAATTAAACAATATTTGTTTAATTATGTAAAGTTTCCTTTTAACTCTTTTTCACTTAAGCTAACATTAGGTGCATAATAATTAATTACTTTATTAATTATTATTGTGCAAGCCTAGGGTTTTCCTTTTTAGGGTTTTTCATCTATATGTAGTTGAAAACTATCTTTTGTATAATTATTCATTTTACATTTTCAGGTGAATATTTTGCTCCACATTCTTGAGCATCTCCATTCTTGTTTCTCTTTGCTTCTCCTTGTAACAGGTTATTTGCTTGCAAAGATCGTTTGGGCTTTTGTGGTGTTGTATCTTCTCAACTCCAACATGGTATCAGAGCTTCAGATTTGCAGTTGCTTGTTCTTGTTTTGAGATTTTGCATTGGAGGCAAATCTAGGGTTCTAAGGTTTTTCTTGGGTGGATTCAGCATACTCCATTTTTTGGGTTCACTTTGGGCTCAAATGGACAGTGCCATTGGATTCGTAGTGCCCAAAAACCCCTAAATCGACTGTCAAATTGTTGATTTTGGTTACAGTCAATTTGGAAGGCAAAATGTTTTTGCCCTAAGGCCGTACGAAGCAAAAAAAACGCAAAAAAATCAAAAAAAAAATTGGTTTATTTTGCACGGCCAGTATTAAACCGCCATGCCGCCAAAGCTCCGCCCGGTGGCCACCGCCCGACCACCGCCACCGACGGCTACCACCGGTTGCAGCCAAGCGGCCACCGCCACCCCTACCGGCCCACCACCCAGTCTGCTCCACCCGAGCGCCGCCTATGCGCCATCGGTCGCGCGTCGCCACCTCCTGCACACCTACCCCCGGTCTGCCATGTGCCCTGGGGCCGCCGAATTTTAAGCCCTTGAGGGCTATTTTTTTCTCTCCAACCCCCTATTATGTCATTTTTGGTCAAATGGGCATAACTTGGGCATCCTAGCTCCGTTTTTCAAACAAGAAGATGCATTGGAAAGCTGAGAATGGCATCAATTTGATGGTATAGAAATATTTTTTATTTTTTTTACCAGTCTGGATACTTTTTACCAGTCAAAGTGAGGTCTTCTTTCTTCACTTCTGGGGTCATAGAAGATGCAAACGTACTCCGTTTTTCAAACTTGAATAGACGTTGGAAAGCTCTCAACATGCTCTATTCAGTGATATGATCTATTTTATCAGAATTTTCACTAGGTACATAAGAATTTTTCTTGAAGTATTTTTTGCTTATGCATTGCTTCCTTCTTCTCAATTTGTACTAGGGTTTGGGTTTATCTTTTGTGGGGGGTGTTTTTTCTCTTGCTTTCTGTCATTTATATCAGAAAACCAGAACACCAAAACTCTCAAAAATACACACCCTTCTGCATCTTCTGTCTATTCTGAAAAATCACATAATAATAAAAAACACAAGCAGGTACAGGTGCAGGGTTTCATGGCAGACTCTTCAGTTGAGCTACTCACATCACATAACTATCACACTTGGAAGTCTCGTATGATGAGGCTACTCAGGTCACGAGGGTTATGGTCTTGTTTAGATGAGGTTCAGCCTCAGTTGCAGCGTACTTTTGAGATTATGCAGCACAGGAACAAGATGGATGAGGCTATGGGTTTGATATGCCTGCATGTTTCAGACAGTCTTTTGTTTCACCTTGATGCTTTGCTCACTCCTCGAGCCATGTGGCTGAAGTTTGAGACACTTTTTGGGGCCATTAATGAGTTCCGTGCATTACAGATTGAGGCAGAGCTTACTTCATTGTTACCTGATTCCTTCCCCACTATTGAGGATTTTTTGAACAAGTTCAAAACTATCCGCTCTATTTTACAGGGTTGTGGGAAGAACAAGACAGACACACAGTGCATTTATTTGATTCTTTCAAAGCTTCGTGGTCCATTTCAGATATTTGCTTCCTCCTTCTACTCCACCATGGATGGTTTGGGTGCCAATTTTACCATGCCTACCTTTGATTTATTTTGTGAGCGTTTGTCTCGGGAACAGTCCCACCTTTCTCAGATGGATATGCTCTCAGGTTCAAAGAGCAAAGCATTGGTTGCTCAATCACCGAAGGGGAAACAGAAGCAAAAACCGAGGCCCAAGAAAGATTTTGTAGGTAGTGAGCATTCCTCCAAACCGCCTCCTAAGTCTGATTCCAAACCACCATTTAATCCCAAACATGGGAAATCTTCGAAGTCTGGTGAGTCTTCCTCCAAGACTAAGGAGAAATCAAGAGACACTTGCAGTTTCTGTGGCAAGCAAGGTCATCCAGTTTCTAGGTGTTGGAAACGATTAGAGGCTTTAGAGGAGGCCATGCAGCAGCAACACATCTCCTCACCTTAGTCTTCTTCTTCTTCCACCACAGGGAAGGGTCATGCTCTCACTGCACGAGCATCGACCAATGGGTCCACTTGGATTTTAGACTCTAGTGCTTCTCACCATATGACTCACACTCAGCAGTTGGTCACTTCTCTTGCCTCTTGTGGTACTTCACAGATTGCAGTGGGTGACTCTTCACAGCTTTCCGTCTTGGGTTCAGGTTCTGTCTCTTTGGATGGAGGCACTCTACAGGATGTTTTGGTTGTTCCTGACATTTCGACGAACCTCTTGTCCATTTATCAGATTTGCCACACTGGCTCTGGTAAGACAGTTGAGTTCTCACCACATGATGTGGTTATTCGGGACCTCCATGATTCTGATTTGGTTGTGGCTACTAGTAGTGTTGATACTGCATCTCGTCTTTACAGATTTGATGGCTTTGCGCCTTTTGAGGGTACAGGTTCATCTCTTATAGCACATGCAGATTCAGTGAGTCAGCTTTGGCATGAGCATTTGGGCCATGTCAATTATAGATATCTTCAGCAGATGAGTACACAGTCACTTGTTCTTGGTCTTCCACGGATTTCCTGCACTGACGGTGTTTGTCATGGTTGTGTGCTTGGCAAGCATCATAGGAATCCCTTTCCAAAGGGAAGTACCACTCGTGCTTTGGCACCCTTGGAGTTGATTCATAGTGACCTCATGTCATTTCCCACTCCTTCTTTTTCAGGGGCCAAGTATGTACTCACATTCATTGATGACTTCTCCAGATGCACATGGTTGTACTTTCTTAAGTACAAGTCTAATATCTTTGATTCCTTTCGTGTCTTCAAGACATTTGTAGAGAAGCAGTCTGGTCTTTCTATCCGGCGGATACGTACAAATAATGGGGGGGAGTATGTGAATTAGGCCTTCAAAGATTTTTGCACTGAGCATGGTTTGCAGCATCAGTTTTCTATTCCCTACACCCCTCAGCAAAATGGTATCGCTGAGCGAAAGAATAGGACCTTACAAGAGATGGCTAATTGTATGATTCAATCCAGGTCCATGGATTCATCTTTTTGGGCTGAGGCAATCAATTGTGCCAACTATATTCAGAATTGGATGCCTCACAAGGCGATTCGACATATGACTCCTAAGGAGGCTTGGTCTCATGACAAGCCTGATATTTCATCATTTCGAGTATTTGGTAGTGAGGCATGGGCTTTTATTCCTGATGCTCAGAGGAGAGCTATGGAGCGGAAGAGTCGACCCCTCATATTTGTCGGCTACTGTGAGGATGTTAAGGCGTATAGGTTATTTGATCCTAATTCCAAAGAGGTCTTGTTTTGACGGGATGTTCAGTTTGATGAGCACCTTCCTCCAGTTGATACCCTGTCTCCAGTGTCCACTTCACTACCTACTCCACCCTCTACAGCTCTTCAGGATTATTTTGAGGATTCTGATGAGGATATTGATGATCCCCCATCTCCACCTCCACTTGCTCAACCTCAGAGGCCCAAATGGGCTCAATTTACTATTGAGGCAGCAGGATCTATGGCCGGTGATACTTTAGACACTCGTCGCACTTGTTCTCATACTATGGGTTCTAGTCTTTTGACTCATGCTCTTTCAGAGGATCCTCAAAGATTTTTAGAGGCGACAGGTCACCCTGAGTGGGATAGTGCCATGGAGGAAGAGTATTCTTCTTTGATGAGGAATAATACATGGGATCTCTGTCCTCTTCCTAAGGGCAGAAAGATGGTTCGGTGCCGATGGTTGTATCGCACCAAGTATGCTGCTGATGGTTCTATTGATAAGTACAAAGCACATCTTGTTGCGAAGGGTTTCTCACAGGTTGAGGGTATTGATTACTCCGAGACATTTGCCCCTGTCGCCAAGATGAATTCCATTCGCTTTGTATTATCACTTGCAGCTTCTAGAGGATGGCTCATTTTTCAGATGGATGTGAAGTGTGCCTTCTTACATGGTGACCTACAGGAGGAGATCTATATGGAGCGGCCTCAGGGATTTGTTCATGATTCTTCTTTGGTTTGCAGACTTCAGCGTTCATTATATGGTCTCAAACAAGCCCCTCGGGCTTGGTATGAGAAGATGGACTCTTTTTTGCTCTCCACTGGTTTCACTCGTTGTCATTCTGATCACACGGTCTATATTCAACATCTTGAGGGTGAGATCCTAATTCTTGTGCTATATGTTGATGATCTTCTCATCACGGGTAGCTCATCCTCTATGATTCAGAATTCTCAGCTAGCCTTGATGGAGCAGTTTGAGATGACAGATCTTGGCCTTCTGCACTATTTCCTTGGTCTTCAGGTGATTCAGTCTTCAGAGGGGATCTCCATTTACCAGCAGAAGTATTCTTTTGATATGCTTCAACGCTGTGGCATGCTTGATTACAAGCCTACCCCCACACCTTTTCAGTCAGGGGTTGTTTTGACTACTACTTGCCCCACCCCTTCAGTAGATGCTACACTTTACAGGCAGTTGGTTGGCAGTTTGTTGTACCTGACTCACACTTGTCCTGATCTTTCCTTTGCGGTTGGTCTTGTCTCTCGATTCTCACATGATCCTCATGAGAGTCATTGGCAAGCTGTCAAGCGTATTTTGAGGTACATTCAGGGCACCACTTCATATGGCATTCACTACACATTAGGGGATCCTCACATTGTTGGCTACACTGACTCAGATTGGGCTGGTGATGTCAATGATCGGAAGTCTACTTCTGGCTTTGTTTTTTGTCTTGGCTCTGGTCCTATCACATGGTCGTGCAAGAAGCAGACTGCTCATGCATTATCATCTACAGAGGTTGAGTACCGAGCTGCAGTGCTCGCTAGTCAGGAGATTCTATGGCTTCATCAGTTGATGACTGAGTTTGGTTTTCCTCCTGATAGTCCCACTATTCTTTGGTGTGACAATCAGAGTGCTATACACATTTCGCGCAACCCGGTGGAGCATCAGCGGATGAAGCACATTGAGCTTCATATGCATTTCATCAGACAGTTGATTCAGGATGGTTCTCTCATCTTGGAGTATGTTCCCACTGCCGAGCAGGTTGCAGACATCTTCATGAAACCTTTTACATCTCGACGCTATCTTCAGTTGCGCTCTATGCTTGGGGTGAAGGAAGTTGTCCTTGGGGGGTCTTTATGAGGCGTTCCTTCCTTCATGTTTCTTTCAGCATGTTGTTCTATCTCTTTTTGGAGAGGAGTTTTTCCCACTGGGTTTTCTCCTTTTCTCCGTTTCATAGAGATTTCATTGTACTTGGGTACCTGATCTGGCCTTGTTGTCGGGACCCATTGCTTTTTCTTTCAGTAGCTTCTTCTAGGTTTTAGCTTCTCCCTATGTCTATCTTAAGGGGGGGTGTTAGAGTAATTGGACATTTACTTTATTAATTAAACAATATTTGTTTAATTATGTAAAATTTCCTTTTAACTCTTTTTCACTTAAGCTAACATTAGGTGCATAATAATTAATTACCTTATTAATTATTATTGTGCAAGCCTAGGGTTTTCCTTTTTAGGGTTTTCATCTATATGTAGTTGAAAACTATCTTTTGTATCATTATTCATTTTACATTTTTAGGTGAAT
Organism: Sequoiadendron giganteum; assembly: GCA_007115665.2. Taxonomy (NCBI): domain Eukaryota; kingdom Viridiplantae; phylum Streptophyta; class Pinopsida; order Cupressales; family Cupressaceae; genus Sequoiadendron; species Sequoiadendron giganteum. The sequence goes on from CM021100.1 coordinate 973,443,876, forward strand.
ACTTTGCTCCACATTCTTGAGCATCTCCATTCTTGTTTCTCTTTGCTTCTCCTTGTAACAGGTTATTTGCTTGCAAAGATCGTTTGGGCTTTTGCGGTGTTGTATCTTTTCAACTCCAACAGATCTAAATGAACATAATCAAGATCCTAATGATCCTTCACATCCACTATAAACCCCATTTCAAATCCACCAACATGTCCTATTGGTCTATCCATCTTTATTCATGAATGTTCCTCCTTAGAACAACAAAAACCTTTATCCACTTCACCTTCTTCATCTAATAATGAACTCAAGTCTAGTTTCCAAAACACACCTAGTCCCATTGTCCATCGTATGCTTCAAAACATGAACTACCAAGGTAAAGGTTTAGGCCTTCATGAACAAGGTATTTTGGAGCCAATCCATGTCAAGGTCCCTCCACACTCTTATGGCCTTGGATATACACCCCAAGGACACCAATCTAAAGATGTTGGTACTTCCTCCACCCATCTTGAGTCCTCTTTCCACCATATATCCTATCATATGCCTAAAACATGTATTGCCATCCCTCATCCATCATCCTACAAATGTCAAAAGCATGTGACCGTACACCTTCCACCATCAACTTTGCCACCATTGCTTCCAACTCCTAATATCCATCCATCTAATCTACCTCCACTACTACCAACCCCTAATATCCCCATTATCCAATCCCCTTATCCACCTATCCATAAATCCTCTAAAAATCCTAATCATGACCAATCAATGCACACATTGTCTAAACATGAAGCTTTCACTCATTCCACCATACCCATGGGATTCAAAAGAAAACATTTTGATGCCTCTATCTATAAATCAAAAAATATGAAGGGTCCCCATGCCCTAGAATACAAAAGCAAAGAACCAAAGAAAAATCCATCCAAAAAGCAATATAAGATCATACTTTCAAAAGAAAAGTCTAAAAAAAAAATGGTTTGGGTACCTAAGTAAAAGGAAAACAAGTCAAATGACGCATCTACATCTCAAAAATTCCAACCATCCACTTCCACCTCACATTCGCACTCTATTCAAGAATCTCATATTCCATCCCACAAGAAAAAGAAAAGTCATAAAAATGCTAAATCTATGTGGGTACCTAAAGAACTTCATCACCCATCTCCTAAGCAACCATCTCCATTGCTTCCTACACCCCCTCCACATCAAAAGCTTCAATGTTTATCACAATGTGTGCAACCATTGGTCATGGTTCCCTTCCATTTCACAACGATTCCACATACCTCCATCTCCTCACCCTTCACTCATTATCCTACATATCTCCCCCATCACATTCCTATGGTCCATGCTTTTGGCTAAGCCTCCCATCCATCTTCCCTAGATAATCCACATCATAATCCACCAATCCCTCCATAATCTACATCATAATCCATCATCTACCTACTCCATCTCCCTTTCATGTCATCCCTTACCAACATCTATGAGCATAATGACATTTGACATGGCCCATGAGATGACATCCATCTCTATTGGGACTATCACCTTTCATGGAACTAGACACTTGAGTCCCTCCTATCCATATTCCCCTTCTTTTATCTAAAAAATTGAAAAAAAATTCAAAAAAGTCAAAAATAAATAAATAAAAGTCAAAAAATAAGTAAAGATAAACCCCTTCATCCAATGGTGAAAACCTGGTAAACAGGCGCCCTGGATAGGTACCATGATAAAAACTTGATAAACATGAGTCATGTGTAGGTTGATCTTCTATGTCACTTACACTTGGGGGCACTTTCTCTCATCTGCACTATCTATCCTATCATGTCATTTCTTATCATATCATTTCAATCCTACCTACCATCTTTATCCATCATACCCATATACTTATCATATTGAGTCCATTCATCCTCTCTTCCTCTTTTTGATCTTGATAAAAATATGGGGCAAAATGTTGAAACATGCTTTGGATATCTTTTGATATACCTCATCCTTCCAAACAAGCCTATCATTATCCTAGTGTCATACGCTTTGTCATGAAAGATTCTAAGTATTGTACCTAGAATGGGGCATGTTATTCCTATGCGACATAGTCTTTGGAGATCACATCCCTGCCCTCTTATCATGCATACATCCTATCATTTTTTATCCATCCATATATCATGAGCCTTTTGTCCCTTATCCTATCACCCACCCTTTCATCCATCAATCACATCTATATCCTTGCACCTAGACTTGGTTTTCCCTTGTCATTGGTATCTAGCACAAAGGCTACCCAAATTGTCATCCATTGACATCTCAAAACATTTCAAAAAAGTGCTGAAAAAATGCAAAAAATTTGAAAAAGGTCCTGGAAAATCTAAAAAAATCAAAACATTTCAAAAAATCCAAAAAAATCAGAACATTTCAAAAATCCAAAAAATCAAAACATTTCAAAAATCCAAGCAATAAAATCAAACCAAATCACTTCAACGCATCAATTCAACTTCTTCAAATCAATTTCTTCATCAAATTATCTAATCACATCACTTCTTCTAATCAAATCCATTCTTCTAATCAATCACATCACTTCTTCTAATCAAACCCATTCTTCTAATCAATCTAATCATTATCATCAAATCTAATCATTTCTTCATCAATCCAATCAATCAAAATCATTCCAAGTAAATCATTCCTCAATTTAATTCATCAATCATCATCCAAATCTTCAAATCAAGCATCTTCAATCATTTTGAGCAAAAATCCAAATGCAAGTCAATCCTTAATCCATACCAACCAAGCTTATCAATCAAGTCAAATTATCCAATCACATTTCAGTCTTGATCCTAATCTTGTTGTAAACCCAATCAATCAATCATTCTTGTGTTGATCTAGGGATATATTATTCCCTGCAATGACAACACTATCATCATCATCAATCAATCAATCAATCATCCTTGTGTTGATCTAGGGATATATCATTCCCCACAATGACAGCACTATCATCATCATCAATCAATCAATCAATCATTGGTTTACAGCTTGACAGGGGCAATACCTTGTTTGTTTTTATATCAGTTGTGCATGCTTGCTTGTGTGTTTTATCATTTCAATTTTCATTTGCATCAAATATGAATCACTCCTAGCTAATATTCATATCTTGTATCTGGACAAGGTTGTATTGCATTGGGGCACGAGACACATCATCACCTTGGTCATTTATACCTTGGTGCATAACATCTAGTGCTATATCAAACATATGATTGCTCACTTTATTGCAGCATAACGTGTCATTTTTTTTTTCATCTACTTCTTATCTTGTATCATTCATCTTATCCCTCCTTTATCATTTCATTCATTTCGAGAGAATATTTGTGTTTATGCAACCCACCTATCCTCTCGAGGGGGCATCATCATCATTATCATATCCTCTATCATCATCCCATTTCTTCATATCTTTTGCATCATCACATTCTTCTATCATCCCTTTCCCTCATTCATCATACTCCTCACTTCTTTAAGTGGTTGGGGCATCATCTTTTTTTCATCTATCCATACCTTAACTTCTTTGAAATGATGTTACTCGACATAAATTTCACCATCGCGAACATCATCTCAAAGAGGGGCAAAATGTAGACACCCAAAATTGTCCATGTCATAATATTACCTAGTCGATACATGACCTTGTAAGACATTTTGTAATATTTTATCCTAGGTCATTACATTATCCCACTTATCCCATTTATTCCACTTAATCACCTTCCCAATTAATTAAATAAATCTCATTTATTTAATTAATTCCCCCTTCATATGTCTCAAAAAAATTCAAATTAAATATTTTAATTAATCTCTCACTTATTGTCACATTGCAACATGTGTCACATGACTACAACTCTTCACATGCATAAATAATTTAAATAATTTTATTATTTAAATTATGAGATTCCCACTCACATCCTATTTTTACCCCCATTCATTGTGCGTCATAGGCATCTTTTCCTTCAAAATAAATAATAGAATCTCACTATTCCCTCATATCTTAATTTTAGCCTCATGTCATAACCCACTTAATGTGCATCATAGACACTAAAATAAAATTTTAATCCTAGCCATACATATCACAAATTTGACTTTTAATCTTGGCCATTGAATCGAATCAGCCTTCTCCTATAAATCAAGCCTTTCACAGGCTATTTGGAGAATCTTCTTCAAATATCCTCACTCTGCCAAAATTTATCTCAATCTTCTAATCTATCTATCTATTATCTTGATTTTATCGTTATGCTACAAAAATGAGCAATCAACAATCAAACCTTCAAAATCTTGCATTCTCATGCAGGTGGAGAAGAGCAATGGAGATAAATCAAATCTAGCTTGGATATCGGTTTTCTTTGTTTTCTTGTCTTGATTTCCATGCTAGTTTGTGCTCTATTGTGCTTGTTAGGGTTTTTCATTATAGTTTGTTTATGCATTTTTGCTCTAATATTTTTACCCTAACTTACAAGAAGAACTTAAGGACTTAATGAAATAATTTGATTTATTTAATTAAGCATAATGAAGCTAGGGATTTAATCAATATATTGTTTTAATTGATTAATAGGAGAATTCAATGTTAATTAGAGAAAGATTTAGATGTATGATGTCTATTTTGCATGTCTACAATACGTAAATTTAAGGGGGAAAATAATAAGTAGGTGTCTGTCTAACCACCCTAACCACAATAAAATGATAATAATTTTTTATAAGATTTTAGATATAAGTAGAGGACTCATGTCTCGATGTGATGCATATTTTTTTCTATTTTTTTTCCAAGTAAATAATTAATTATGATTTTTTTATTACAACTTTTAAAAAATATAATAACTCGTATGTGTGACCAACTTAACTTGGTAAAAACTCCATGAATTCTTTTATTTATTTTTAATCCTATAGTATGTGAAGCATAGAATGTGAGACATGTTTCAGATTGAAAAAATATGATACCATTTGAAAGCTATAGATTTTTTTCAATCAGCCTATCAATCAGGACTTTTGTCATAATTCAAATAGAAAATGAATAATAATTATTTATTAAATTCAAAGTAAAGCATAATTTATATTGGTGGAAAGCTGAGAATATCCTTTAAAAACCCTTTTCATTTCATCAATTTTGTGTAAAAAAAAAGCCATCAGCCACATGGGCCATCATATCACTTACATCTCACCACTTTTTGGCCCATCATGATCCTACACATACCCAAGGCTAGTACAATAACACCACCTGTAGGCCTTGCCAGGAAGAGAAAAAAAAAGTGGTATACCTTTTGATTCATCTTGATTTACTTATTGAGCAAGTATAAATGTTGTGCAGCTGGAATCAAATAGTAAATCTAGAATAGTTTTGTGTTGCAACTACATATGACACTAGATGAATAGATATACCAAGTTTGAATGAGTATTGTTTGATTTTGATTTGGGAATGATATACAAATTCTTAGTAGAATGTAGAATGATAGAATAATTATAATGGATGGTATAAAGGGAGGGATACCCCTTTGATATGAAAAGCTTTATTTTCTTGAATGGGTGCTAGAGAGAGTAGATTTTCACAAGGTCAGGTATTCTTTGACTGTCTAAAAAATTTTGGGGAAGCATTGCTTTGTGGTTGGGTGGAAAAATACCCCAATCATGTTCGCATCCACCAGTGGAGGTGAGATGACTTGAAGGAATCATATCAAAATTCTCTTTGTAATGCATCATTGATGTAAAGGAATAAATGATGTATTGTAAGAAAAATATGTAATCTAAAATGACTTTGAGGTGTTGAATGCCTATTCAAACATGTATGTAACTATTGACATATGGAAGTGAATATATTTATTTATTTTAAATTTAATTGATTTACGACATGAAATTGATAAATGGAATTAGCTATGGAATTTGTGTCATTTAAATTGATATTCATGATGTCTATAATTATTTATTTTTAAAGTAAATCTGGTTGGGTTGTTACATTTGGTATCAAAGATCAAGGTTTAGCTCTAGGCCTATGAGTCCACAAAGGTTGAATTAGGGAATAATGGGAAGGTCCAAGTTAGGAAGAAAGAAAGGGAAAACCAATAGGACTACAAAAAATAAAATTGTTATTGAGGAGAGTCCCAAACCTAAAGACCAACTTGAGATTCCCGATGAAGAAAATTTATCACATGCCCTCACTCATCTCAAGTTGGAGAGAGGAAAAAAGATAGAGGAGGATAAACAAATTCCTAATATCGATAAACCCTATACTTTTAGAGATTGGTCAATAGGATGTGGGCCTAATGCACCATTGATGATTAAGGAGGAGAAGGAGTGCCTACATGCACACCCTACCTCACCCAAGAGGGAAGATGTAGACTCAATTGAGGATCTTGAGGAATTTCCTCTATCTGATGATGAGGGAACAACTTAGAGAAGAAAAAGTTTGTAAATAAGGATCAATATAAATCCAACTTAATATAAATAAAAGATAATTTTTTTTGAGCAAGGTATGAAGCTTGGAAGTTTGTCTTGTGTGATAACGTGTACCTTTTATTTTCTCTTGCTTAGCTTGCTTTTATGTGCATTATATGTAATATCTTAAGCATAAAACCTTGTTCCTAAATGTTAAACATGACTATGACGTAGGTCAAGTGTGAGTCATTAAGGTGACCACCAAACAAGATGCAGGAAGTAGCAGATAGGAAAATGGGCCATGTAAGAGGTTGGATCAAATTTTGGAACTCTTGAATTGACAAGAATCCTGAATGGACCATCTGGAACAAGAG
>CM021100.1:973450706-973613812 GCA_007115665.2 Sequoiadendron giganteum
CGCCCGCCCCCGGTCCGCCATGTGCCCTGGGGCCGCCATTTTTTAAGCCCTTGAGGGCTATTTTTTCTCTCTCTCCAACGCCCTCTTAGGTCATTTTTTCAAATGAGCATAACTTGGGCATCCTAGCTCGCTTTTTCGAACAGGAAGATGCGTTGGAAAGCTGAGAATGACACCTATTTGATGGTACAGAAATATTTTTAATTTTTTACCAGTCTGGATATTTTTTTTCCAGTCAAAGTGAGGTCTTCTTTTTTCACTTTCGGGATCATAAAAGATGCAAACGGACTCCGTTTTTCAAACTTGAATAGGCGTTGGAAAGCTCTCACCATGCTCTATTCAATGATGTGATCTATTTTATCAGAATTTTTACCAGGTACACGATAATTTTTCTTGAAGTATTTTTTGCTTATGCATTGCTTCCTTCTCTTAGTTTGTACTAGGGTTTGGGTTTATTTTTTGTGGGGGGTGTTTTTTCTCTTGCTTTCTGTCATTTATCTTAGAAAACCAGAACACCAAAACTCTCAAAAATACAAACCCTTCTGCATATTCTGTCTATTCTGAAAGATCACATAATAATAAAAAAAACACAAGCAGGTACAGGTGCAGGGTTTCATGGCAGACTCTTCAGTTGAGCTACTCACATCACATAACTATCACACTTGGAAGTCTCGTATGATGAGGCTACTCAGGTCACGAGGGTTATGGTATTGTTTAGATGAGGTTCAGCCTCAGTTGCAGCGTGCTTTTGAGATTATGCAGCACATGAACAAGATGGATGAGGCTATGGGTTTGATATGTCTGCATGTTTCAGACAGTCTTTTGTTTCACCTTGATGCTTTGCTCACTCCTCGAGCCATGTGGCTGAAGTTTGAGACACTTTTTGGGGCCATTAATGAGTTCTGCGCATTACAGATTGAGGCAGAGCTTACTTCATTGTTACCTGATTCCTTCCCCACTATTGAGGATTTTTTGAACAAGTTCAAAACTATCCGCTCTATTTTACAGGGTTGTGGGAAGAACAAGACAGACACACAGTGCATTTATTTGATTCTTTCGAAGCTTCGTGGTCCATTTCAGATATTTGCTTCCTCCTTCTACTCCACCATGGATGGTTTGGGTGCCAATTTTACCATGCCTACCTTTGATTTATTTTGTGAGCGTTTGTCTCGGGAACAGTCCCACCTTTCTCAGATGGATATGCTCTCAGGTTCAAAGAGCAAAGCATTGGTTGCTCAATCACCGAAGGGGAAACAGAAGCAGAAACCGAGGCCCAAGAAAGATTTTGCAGGTAGTGAGCATTCCTCCAAACCGCCTCCTAAGTCTGATTCCAAACCACCATTTAATCCCAAACATGGGAAATCTTCGAAGTCTGGTGAGTCTTCCTCCAAGACTAAGGAGAAATCAGGCGACACTTGCAGTTTCTGTGGCAAGCAAGGTCATCCAGTTTCCAGGTGTTGGAAACGATTAGAGGCTTTAGAGGAGGCCATGCAGCAGCAACACATCTCCTCACCCGTCTTCTTCTTCTTCCACCACAGGGAAGGGTCATGCTCTCACTGCACGAGCATCGACCAATGGGTCCACTTGGATTTTAGACTCTGGTGCTTCTCACCATATGACTCACACTCAGCAGTTGGTCACTTCTCTTGCCTCTTGTGGTACTTCACAGATTGCAGTGGGTGACTCTTCACAGCTTTTCGTCTTGGGTTCAGGTTCTGTCTCTTTGGATGGAGGCACTCTACAGGATGTTTTGGTTGTTCCTGACATTTCGACGAACCTCTTGTCCATTTATCAGATTTGCCACACTGGCTCTGGTAAGACAGTTGAGTTCTCACCACATGATGTGGTTATTCGGGACCTCCATGATTCTGATTTGGTTGTGGCTACTGGTAGTGTTGATACTGCATCTCGTCTTTACAGATTTGATGGCTTTGCGCCTTTTGAGGGTACAGGTTCATCTCTTATAGCACATGCAGATTCAGTGAGTCAGCTTTGGCATGAGCGTTTGGGCCATGTCAATTATAGATATCTTCAGCAGATGAGTACACAGTCACTTGTTCTTGGTCTTCCACGGATTTCCTGCACTGACGGTGTTTGTCATGGTTGTGTGCTTGGCAAGCATCATAGGGATCCCTTTCCAAAGGGAAGTACCACTCGTGCTTTGGCACCCTTGGAGTTGATTCATAGTGACCTCATGTCATTTCCCACTCCTTCTTTTTCAGGGGCCAAGTATGTACTCACATTCATTGATGACTTCTCCAGACGCACATGGTTGTACTTTCTTAAGTACAAGTCTGATGTCTTTGATTCCTTTCGTGTCTTCAAGACATTTGTAGAGAAGCAGTCTGGTCTCTCTATCCGGCGGATACGTACAGATAATGGGGGGGAGTATGTGAATCAGGCTTTCAGAGAATTTTGCACTGAGCATGGTTTACAGCATCAGTTTTCTGTTCCCTACACCCCTCAGCAGAATGGTATCGCTGAGCGCAAGAACAGAACTTTACGGGAGATGGCTAATTGTATGATTCAGTCCAGGTCCATGGATTCGTCTTTTTGGGCAGAGGCAGTCAATTGTGCCAACTATATTCAGAATCGGATGCCTCACAAGGCGATTCGACATATGACTCCTGAGGAGGCTTGGTCTCATGACAAGCCTGATATTTCATCATTTCGAGTATTTGGTAGTGAGGCATGGGCTTTTATTCCTGATGCTCAGAGGAGAGCTATGGAGCGGAAGAGTCGACCCCTCATATTTGTCGGCTACTGTGAGGATGTTAAGGCGTACAAGTTATTTGATCCTGATTCCAGAGAGGTCTTGTTTCAACGGGATGTTCAGTTTGATGAGCGCCTTCCTCCAGTTGATACCCTGTCTCCAGTGTCCACTTCACTACCTACTCCACCCTCTACAGCTCTTCAGGATTATTTTGAGGATTCTGATGAGGATATTGATGATCCCCCATCTCCACCTCCACTTGCTCCACCTCAGAGGCCCAAATGGGCTCAATTTACTATTGAGGCAGTAGGATCTATGGCCGGTGATCCTTCAGACACTCGTCGCACTCGTTCTCATACTACGGGTTCTAGTCTTTTGACTCATGCTCTTTCAGAGGATCCTCAGAGATTTTTAGAGGCGACAGGTCACCCTGAGTGGGATAGTGCCATGGAGGAAGAGTATTCTTCTTTGATGAGGAATAATACATGGGATCTCTGTCCTCTTCCTAAGGGCAGAAAGATGGTTCGGTGCCGATGGTTGTATCGCACCAAGTATGCTGCTGATGGTTCTATTGATAAGTACAAAGCACGTCTTGTTGTGAAGGGTTTCTCACAGGTTGAGGGTATTGATTACTCTGAGACATTTGCCCCTGTCGCCAAGATGAATTCCATTCGCTTTGTATTATCACTTGCAGCTTCTAGAGGATGGCTCATTTTTCAGATGGATGTGAAGTGTGCCTTCTTACATGGTGACCTACAGGAGGAGATCTATATGGAGCAGCCTCAGGGATTTGTTCATGATTCTTCTTTGGTTTGCAGACTTCAGCGTTCATTATATGGTCTCAAACAAGCCCCTCGGGCTTGGTATGAGAAGATGGACTCTTTTTTGCTCTCCACTGGTTTCACTCGTTGTCATTCTGATCACACAGTCTATATTCAGCATCTTGAGGGTGAGATCTTGATTCTTGTGCTATATGTTGATGATCTTCTCATCACAGGTAGCTCATCCTCTATGATTCAGAATTCTCAGCTAGCCTTGATGGAGCAGTTTGAGATGACAGATCTTGGCCTTCTGCACTATTTCCTTGGTCTTCAGGTGATTCAGTCTTCAGAGGGGATCTCCATTTACCAGCAGAAGTATTCTTTTGATATGCTTCAACGCTTTGGCATGCTTGATTGCAAGCCTGCCCCCACACCTTTTCAGTCAGGGGTTGTTTTGACTACTACTTGCCCCACCCCTTCAGTAGATGCTACACTTTACAGGCAGTTGGTTGGCAGTTTGTTGTACCTGACTCACACTCATCCTGATCTTTCCTTTGCGGTTGGTCTTGTCTCTCGATTCTCACATGATCCTCATGAGAGTCATTGGCAAGCTGCCAAGCGTATTTTGAGGTACATTCAGGGCACCACTTCATATGGCATTCACTACACATTAGGGGATCCTCACATTGTTGGCTACACTGACTCAGATTGGGCTGGTGATGTCAATGATCGGAAGTCTACTTCTGGCTTTGTTTTTTGTCTTGGCTCTGGTCCTATCACATGGTCGTGCAAGAAGCAGACTGCTCATGCATTATCATCTACAGAGGCTGAGTACCGAGCTGCAGTGTTCACTAGTCAGGAGATTTTATGGCTTCGTCAATTGATGACTGAGTTTGATTTTCCTCCTGATAGTCCCACTATTCTTTGGTGTGACAATTAGAGTGCTATACACATTTTGCGCAACCCGGTGGAGCATCAGCGGATGAAGCACATTGAGCTTCATATGCATTTCATCAGACAGTTGATTCAGGATGGTTCTCTCATCTTGGAGTATGTTCCCACTGCCGAGCAGGTTGCAGACATCTTCACGAAACCTTTTGCATCTCCGCGCTATCTTCAGTTGCGCTCTATGCTTGGGGTGAAGGAAGTTGTCCTTGGGGGGTCTTTATGAGGCCTTCCTTCCTTCATGTTTCTTTCAGCATGCTGTTCTATCTCTTTTTGGAGAGGAGTTTTTCCCACTGGGTTTTCTCCTTTTTCTCCGTTTCATAGAGATTTCTTTGTACTTGGGTACCTGATCTGGCCTTGTTGCCGGGACCCATTGCTTTTACATTCAGTAGTTTCTTCTAGGTTTTAGCTTCTCCCTATGTCTATCTTAAGGGGGGGTGTTAGAGTAATTGGACATTTACTTTATTAATTAAACAATATTTGTTTAATTATGTAAAGTTTCCTTTTAACTCTTTTTCACTTAAGCTAACATTAGGTGCATAATAATTAATTACTTTATTAATTATTATTGTGCAAGCCTAGGGTTTTCCTTTTTTAGGGTTTTTTCATCTATATGTAGTTGAAAACTATCTTTTGTATAATTATTCATTTTTACATTTTCAGGTGAATATTTTGCTCCACATTCTTGAGCATCTCCATTCTTGTTTCTCTTTGCTTCTCCTTGTAACAGGTTATTTGCTTGCAAAGATCGTTTGGGCTTTTGTGGTGTTGTATCTTCTCAACTCCAATCATTAGTGATAAGAATGAAGGCGTTTTGACTAGGAGAAGGCTTGCAAAAGAAAGTGAGCAAGTGAATTTGTGTTTATTATCAAAGGTTGAGCCCAAAAAAACCTTTGATGCTAGCAAATATGAAGGTTGGTTGAAGGCAATGGAAGAAGAATGGGACTAGATAAAAAAGAATCAGACATGGGATTTGGTTCCCAACACAATTGATAAGAATATTATAGGAACAAAGTGGGTGTTCCAAAACAAGCTAAATGATGATGGTGAATTTGTGAGAAACAAAGCTAGATTGGTATGTAAGGGTTATTCACAAGATGAAGGTATTAATTTTGAGGAACCTTTTGCTCCAGTAGCTCGAATGGAGGCAATAAGGATGTTTCTTGCTTTTGTTGCTCACAAGAATTTTAAAGTCTATTAGAAGGATGTCAAGACAACCTTCTTGAATGGTGATTTAGAGGAAGAGGTCTATATTGAGCAACTGGATGGTTTCTTGTTATCATAAGATCTATATATGGTGTGCAAACTCAAGAAAGATTTGTATGGACTCAAGAAAGCTCCTAGATCTTGGTATGCGCGATTGGATAAGTACTTACTTCAACAAGGTTTCACGAAAGGTATTGCAAATAGTAATCTTTACATTAAGGTTCTAGAAGAGAGGATTTTGATTGTGGTTATATATGTTGACAACATCATCTTTGGTGGAGATGATAATGTGTAAGAGGTTTGCAGAAGAGATACAAAAAGAGTTTGAGATGCCTATGATTGGTGAGTTGTCTTTCTTCCTTGGGCTTCAAATTGTGTAACTATATGATGGTATATTTATTTCTCAAGCTAAGTATGTTAAAGAGATGTTGAAGAAGTTTGGCATGGAGGATTCCAAACCAATAAGTACTCCTATGGTCATCGGTTGTCACTTGAGAAAAAATGTTGAGTCTCTTGAGGTCGATCAGACTCTTTATAGGTCTATGACTGGAGGATTATTGTACTTGACTGCTATAGACTTGATATTACATGCATGGAGTATGTTTGGTTACCAAATATCAAGCTAATTCGAAGAAAACTCATGAGAAATCAATAAAAATAATATTCAAATATTTGAAGGGACTCCAGATTATGGCTTGTGGTATAAGAAAGATGATTTTTTTTCTTTGAGTGTTTATATTGATGCTAATTGGATAGGATGTGTGGATGCCCAGAGAAGCACAAGTGGAAGTGTATTTTTCTTGGGAGATAGATCGATCACTTGTTTTAGTAAGAAGCAAGACTTAGTGTCGTTATCCACACCAGAAGATGAGTATATTGCTACAGAATATTTCTACACCCAAGTGCTTTGGATGAAGCAAAATTTGAACGATATAAAGGGGTAAACCCACAAAAGTGGTTTATAATTCGAGCGAGGAAGGCAAAGTTGCAAAAAATGACCCCATGCAAAAAAAATTGATTTTTGGGGTTCGAACGAACTAATTGGTTTGAGCGAACCATAAGAGGGTTCGCTAGAACTTGGGTTTGAGCGAATCCATTAAATGCAAGGTCCCACCATTCCCACAAAAAAACACAAAAAACCTATTTTGAAAGGGGGTTCAATCAAACCAAGATTCGAGCGAACCCCCCTTTTCCCACCTTCTCACCCTTTGGCACCAAAAAACTCTAGAATTTTTCCCTTCGAAGCTCGGATTGAGGATGAAAATGGAGGATACTTCATAGACCCAACTAGATGATGGTAGTCCTTGGAACGAGCTATCCAATGAATATAATTTTAATATGTTTTGGTTTTATTATGTATTTGTTTTTTTAGTTTTATTAAACATAGGTTTTTCAATGAAAATTAAGCTGTTTGTTCTGCACATGTGGACAAATAACATATTATCAATTTTTTTTTTTTAAAAAAAATGAGTGCACCAGGTATTGAAGTCCTTGATCCAACAAAAAAAATTGAATTTCGATACTTACAATTTTTTTTTACGTTGTATATGGTCCGCCTATGTCTTAATTGTAATTGGTTTGACTTCAAAGCTAGATTAAGGAAAAAATATTCAATAAAACACTATGAAACCAATTGGAAGTACTAGATATCATAGTTACAAATCTAAATTTGAAAAAAATAGAATTTTATCCTTCATGGAAAAAACGTTATGTTGTATACGGTGAGCGTCACTCCTTAAAAATGTTGTTTACTGAAAAAAACTAGTTTCCGAAGGAGATGGAAAAAGAAGTGCAATCTGATTCCAAAATTTTGAAAAGAAAATATTTAGAATCTACAGATAAAATGTCATAAATCACTAGTTTGCATCATCTTCAAATTCCTCACGGTTTAGCCGCTATAGGTGCCTGAAAGTGAAGATTTAGTTAGAAAAAAATATTTCAGTGTCTAGTTTGGCCAAAAATTGTAAACCAGTATTGTGGGATCACCCAAAGGTGGTGTATGATGAAAAAATTCTCATACTATGTGATAATGCCAGTGCAATTAAAATTTCCAAGAATTTGGTGATGCATTAAAGGACTAAACACATTCTATCTGGTATCACTTTCTAAGGGAGAAGATTGTAGAGCAAGAGGTCAGATTGGAGTATGTGCCTACTAAGGATCAGATTGCAGATATCTTCACTAGGGCACTTTCAAAGGATACTTTTAAGTATCTTCGACAAAAGTTAGGGGTTATTTCCCCTCCTTTTTTTAACTAGATGCATAGATGGTGCATCTATCCAGGGAGAGAAATTAATGTCATATCCTTTTCTCCTAGATTGATGTGTGCTACCTCCCAGGAAGTGCAAGTAGTTGGTTGGTTGCTACAAATAGGGAAGCATGTATAGTTGTTTGAAGAAGAATTTTTGTTGCTCAAAGGAGGAGAATGTACTGATATTTTAATTAAGATCCTTGGTCATTTTTCCTTGATGTCAAAGGGGGAGAATGATAAGGTGTGTGCTACCATCAATGCTAAAGGGGGAGATTGTTGGAATTGATTGTCATTGATGTAAACACTTGGGGAGATTATTGCATACATTTGTGAGATTGTTGGCATTAGTTATCATTGATGTCAACACTCAATTAGGGTTGTCATTGATGTTGGGCTAACAGTAGAGTTTTTGATGTTCATGGATGTTAATGGTTGGATGCAGTCATGCCTTGTTTGGATGAATTGTTGATGTGCATGGTTGGATATCATACCTTGTTTAATGAAAATTAGAGTTGTATTGTGTATGGTTATTGATAGTAGAGATGATATCATAATGATATACTAAGATGAGGATTAGAAGCATTAAGATGAAGATTAGAAGTTGTATAGGAGCGAATTTGCACGCCTCTCACAAATTCCCCTTTTACATCCTCCACCTTAGAAAAATGAAATCTGATCAAGTAATTCCACATCGCCTATCTGTAACCCATCCACTTGGTGCTTTTTTTTAGTATCGATGGGGGAATTTTTGTCGAGGACACGCATGCGGTGTGCTGACGTCTATGTGGCACATTTCTGTCCTGACAGATTCTTGCCCCTGGAATCTACAAAGGCATTACATTCTCCATTAGTGGCGAAACGTAATGCCCCTGTGCCTTTCTATCGACCTTTGAATGGATCTTTCCCTCCCTTTTCATCTTCAAATGGAGATCTTCTTCAATCAATCCATCTTCTTCACATTTCTACATGCTTCCTTAACCTTGCTTTACAATTCTCACTCCATACTCTTGCTACTCGTTACACTTTTTCCATCACAACTCCAACAAGACAACATCCTACATATTCTACCACAAAAGTTGTAGCTTGGAGCCTAATGAGGCTTCTTCCAGTGTTGTTGCAGTTGCATCGATTCTACCATTGTTGTGGGCTTGCATTCCTCTCTCATTGGCCTTGAGGGCCTTTGGTTGAGGGTGGTAACGCTTTTATTTAATTTTTTGTTGGATTTTTGTAGTTTTGTGTCTCTTGTAGTATTCGATTCCATTTCCATTCTAGCACTATTTTCTTTATCACATTTCTATCTATCTTTCTATTTGGCTATCTATGGAGTTGGAAACACCAAAGCGGGTGTTTGACTGCAACAAACCCCTATACAACCCCAAAATTTTTCCTCTCTTGGTTGTGTGTAGGTACACGCCCAGGTGGAGCTTGTTGGCGAACTGGACTCCTCGTGAGTTAACCTTCATCACCTTCATCCTCATCATCTTCTACATCATCTTTCTAGTCATTTTATTTATTTTGCTTGTTATCACCTTAATACTTTAAACTTCATTTACTAAGTTGTTAGCAGATTTTTGGGTATTCTTATTGTACATTTTTACTTTATGGTTGTAGGAACACCAACACCCCAGTGAGACGCCAACGTGCCACACTGTTGTCCTTGACCCGCACTGCTATCCTCTGGCAAAGAGCTATCCGAGGTATAGTTTGGATTCTAAAAACTTGCTTGCTTAGCCCCATTGGAACTTTTGGGTTAGTAGAGTGATAGAAGCACTTGAGAGTGCTCTTAGTTCTCTATCCTTGAACTAAAACACCTACGTGGTTGAGGTAGATTAGGGTAGCCCTCCACTCTTGGATATTTGTGATGTGGAGCCTTGGTGTGGCTGGTCCCCCTCCTCTACATTTTGGTGAACCCGACGTGAACCATTTTGGTTCCGTTTAGCAGTGTTAATAGACCCTTTCCTCATGTCTTAGGAGAGTTATGGGTGTAAGTGTTGTGAGGTGCTAAGCCTTGTAACCCAACCTATGACCCCTAATGGCATAGTTGAAAGGTCCCATAACAATCACAAGATGAAACCTTAAGTGGGTCACCATCTAGTTGCAAAACCCTTGGGAGTTTTGTGAAAGTTCTATCTAGTATACGTAATGGCCTCCTTTTTACACCTACCCATCCCATCTGCATAACCTCTGAGTGGATCCCTGCCATAAATTTCACTTCACAAGACTTGCTGATGAATTATAATAGAGATCTATCTCCCTTATACATCCTCATACGTATCAACGAAAACATCGTAATGGGTGTCCTTGTTGACCCTACATGGCAGGTGAATGTCATCACTAAGGAGATTATGCTGATTAACTTCTTACACAAAGATGGGTATGAGGAATCTAGGAGAACTATTCATACACACAATGGGTTTTCCATCCCTCCCATCGGCTGCATCACCTTGTCAATATTAGTTGAACCTAGATTCGTAAATGCACCTTTTGACATTATCTTAGGGTCTGAGCTCTTTAGGGTGAAACTAGGTATCCCTTGGTTGGTCGCTATGAATATATTTCCCTCGTTGGTTCATAAGTGTGTGAAGTTTTCCCATGAGGGTACAGTGTATGTACTCCACAACATCGACTATAAACCGCCGATTGTGCATGGGGGCTACTCACTAGATTACTTTTCATCTGTGTCTGTTGGTCTGCTTCCTCCTTGGATGGACCTCTTGTATCAAACCTATGTGAGGTACAAGAATGGGGTCATGACGCCTAAGGTGAGATACCCTCCTTCTCCCTATGCCATTTCACATAGGGCTTGCCTCAAGGCAGAGCATGAAGCTACCTTGGCTCAAAAAAGGGAAGAAGAGAAGTGTTCCCAGGGCCTTTCTTCTTCTTCCTTTGTTGTTCCACCTGTCGCTTCCTCTCATCCTATTGTGGTGTCATTGTCATCTGCTCCTATTTGTTTACTGGAGAACCCAATGGTTCTCGCTTGGTGAAAGCCCAAGTGTTCAATGTTTGAACTTCCCATCTTACCCACGGTGCCTAGGCACGTTTGGTATAGTAAGGGGAAGGGTCCCTGTGGGGAGTCCTCTATGTCTCGGCCTCCACAGCCTCCTACTGCTCTTGTCTTTAAGGCAGTGAATGGGAAGAGGCATGTCACTGAGGCGTTAGAGATGAATCCCCCGATTTTTTTCCTTCATCCTCTTAGCCTCTCCCTCCAATTTGTGTCTAGGATTCTCTCCCTTTTCCAAAAATGGCCGTGATAAATACTCTGATGGTTGAACTGGAGTCTTTCGTTCTGTACCAGCCTCCATCCTCTAGCTCTCGGAGTCGCAGGAACTACCTTGATCATGAGCGCAAGTGTCGGAGAAAGGCTCTGGGTGCTGAGCAGCCTGTCCTATAGAGGAAGGAAGAGGATTCAACAATTTTTGCTTCAAAACCTTCTATTGTATCCGCCTCTCCCATCCCCTCTGCTTTAGTTCCTTTAGCTTCATTTATGCTTTTGGATCCCGTCGCGAGCATAAATGATCTTCACCTGAAGAGGGTGTAGGTGTTTATTGCTCCTTCAGTCGAGCCACCCCTTTTGATGTACCTCCCAGACATCCCATCATTTTCAAAACCCGTGGACATACCGAATACCTCGGTGGTGTCTGCTGCAATTTTCTCCTTTTTCTCTGCACCTTCTGCTTCGTTTGTAGGTATATCACATCCTCCAACGAAGTGGAAGATGGAGGATGGCCCCACTAGAAATGGGGGTCAAAAGAAGGGCTCGCCTTCTTTGGAGGGTGGTTCTACATTAGCTTGTGTTGTCCTAGTGACAAAGGAGGTCTCGACGTCTCCGAATTTTGTCACTACTCCCGAGTCATTTGATGAGCCCAACAGTGGATCTCGAGTGCCGCCTCCCTCACCCATTGAGTTAACACATGGAAATCCCGTGAAGTGCATGTTTAGTTCTATGGATGAGGTCCCAGCCTTGTCAGTGATTTTTGTGAAGTCGCTAAATTTTACCCCACAAGAATTGAGCAAAGAAGACCTCGAGGGGCCTTCTTCCTTGGCTCTTGTCATAGGAGAGTTAGAGGGTTCCCCCCTCGATATTCTACCCTTGTAGGCTCATCTTCTTTCCCCTTATGATGATATAGACAGGGAGAATGAAGACCTCTTGGTTGACGAGGATTGGGGGGAACCTCTTCTTTATCTATAGACTAGATTGTGTGTGTGTGTACTGTGTTCCCCCATACTTGCGTTATATGTTCTTGGATGACCTTTGTCACCCTTGTAGGTGCTTGGATACAAGAGTGTTTATGTGTCGTAAAACTTCCTCTATTTGTTACATCATTCTTCCTCTGTTGTGTATTGATTTTCAACAATTGGGGACGATGCAAAGTGTTGGGGGCATTTAGGCTTCCCTTCCACGTTGACCCAATTTTTATTTTTATTTTGTTTTCTCATGCCTTTCTTCATATGGTTTGATATAGTAGGGGGTTGATGACAGTTCATTTATATAATATTATTATCTATTTATCTATATTTATGAGCAGCTTTGACCCCAAAATATCAAATCGTCCCTGTGTCCCTTGTTCATGATGTTATTGTATCTTCTTGATTTTCTTTTATCTTTCTTGATTTTTTTGTGATGTTGTGATACTCATTTGTTGTCCCTCGCATTTGTGACAACATTACTACGGTTACATCTCACTATGTTCCGTAGGCCACAACATCACTTTTTCATTCTTGCTTTTCTCTCCTTAGGATGCCACATGCCTTTGTGTTTGGAATGCACCATCCTAAGGGGGGCTATTATGTTGCTTTGATTTTCAAAAAATGAATTCAGTGGCCAACTAATCTTTTCTTGAAAATCCCTTCAATTTTTTTTTTCAAAAATCGTATTCCTCAATAAGGATCCCTCATGAAATATTTTTCCTTCATCATGCGTTCGTAAAGAAAGAATTTAAAAAACTTTCCTCCAAGGATGGAGAACCTTCTCCTATGGGTGAAGTTTGACCTTCTCCTATGGGTGAAGTTTGACCTTCCCCTTGCAATGGGACCTTCTCTTTTTTGAATTCCTTGATGAAGTGAACATCTTTCAAAAGGATTCCTTGATATGAATTGATTTGCAAAAAATACTTTTGCACTTTCAAACTGAATGTCCCTTGAGTGGACCCCTTTTCTTTTGAAGGGTTCTTGAGGGACCCCTTTGAAAGCTCTTCCTTCAATTTTTGACTGTATGTGTGACTATCTTCTCGTTTGCTTGTGTGGCTAATTTTTGACTTCTAACATGTTTTGTCTATGGATTAACATGTTGCTTTGCAAGTGCACCTGTGAAGTTGCTTTCCAATCCGACTTTGTGGAGTCCCCTCACATTGGGCTTCTTTTAGGAGAGAGTACCTGGGGGCACCTTCTTTGTAGGTCTGAGGACCTATGAAGAACTTGCATCCTACGAGATTTTTCCATCATTGGTCTATGGGCCTTTGGTGCACTTTGTTCGAACCTCCTCAAGAGAGAGTACCTATGGAGTCATTTTCCTGCCCTATGCTTTTAAGTTCGCCAAATTGTGTTCTGCTTCCTTGACAGTTCAGGTATATGTTTCTAAACTCTTTGATCTACTTTACAAACACTCATTGAAACTCATGCTCGCTAAAGTGGGAGAAAAATGTATAGGAGTAAATTTGTACCCCTCACAAACTCCCCTTTTACATCCTCCACCTTAGAAAAATGAAATCCGATCAAGTAACTCCACATCACCTATCTGCAACCCATGCACATGACACTTTTTTTTAGTGTCGGTGGGGGAATTTATATCAGGGATGACTATGTGACGTGCTGACATCTGCATGAAACGTTGTCTTGACAAATTCCTACCCTTGGAATCTGTAGAGGCATTATGTTCTCCATTTGTGATAAAACATAGCACCCTTGCGCCTTTCTACTGACCTTTGAATGACTCTTTCCATCCCTTTTCATCTTCAAATGGTGATCTTCTTCAATCAATCCATCTTCTTCACATTTCTACATTCTTTCTTGATCTTGCTTCACAATTCTCACTCCATACTCTTGCTACTCAGTACATTATTGCCATCACAACTCCAACACCACAACATCCTATGTATTCTACCATAGAAGTTGTAGCTTGGTGCCTAGTGAGGCTGCTTTTGACGTTGTTGTGGTTGCATCAACTCTACCATTGCTATGGGCTTGTATTCCTCTCTCATTGGCCATGAGTGCCTTTGGTCGAGGGTGGTAACACATTTATTTACTTTGTTGTTCTATTTGTGTAGCTTTGTGTCTCTTGTAGTATCCGGTTCCATTTCCATTCTAGCACTATTTTCTTTATCACATTTCTATCTATCTCTCTATCTGGATGTCCATGGAGGTGGAAACACTAAAGTGGGGGTTTGACTATGACAAACCCCTATATAACCCCAACATTTTTTCCTCTCTTGGATGTGTGTAGGTACGTGTCTAGGTGGAGCTTGCTAGCGAACTAGACTCCTCATGAGTTAACCTTCATCACTTTCATCCTTTTCATCTTCTACATCATATTTTTAGTCATTTTATTTATTCATTGTTATCACCTTAGTTAGTACTTTAAACTTCATTTACTAAGCTGTTAGTAGATTTTTGTGTATTCTTATTATACCTTTGTACTTTCTTGCCATACGGATGCTAGCATCCCAGTGAGACACCAGTGCGTTGTGCTATCTTCCCTTACCCACGCTACTATCCTCTAGCATAGAGCTATCCGAGGTACAATTCAGATTCTAGAAACCCGCTCGTTTAGCCCCATTGAAACTCTCAGGTTAGTAGAGTGACATAAGCACTTGAGAGTGCTCGTCATTCTCTATCCTTGAACTAAAACACCTGCACAGTTGAGTTAGATTAGGGAAACCCTCCGCTCTTGGCTCTCTGTGACCTAGAGCCTTGGTGTGGTTGGTCCCCCTCCTCTACATAAGTAATTATGAAGTTAGAGAGTTGTTTTTGATGATCTCTAGTATGTTGTATTCTCTCCCTTATTTCTCCTATGGGAGTATGTGTTGCTGCAAGGAAGTTCTAGTCTCTGCATGTTGGTGAAATTTTTTGCTACAGGAAGTTGTGTTGAAGACTATGTGGGAGAATGCTCCACATTCCTCCACCTTTGAAGATATGGTCTTGTAGTTTGGGATTCAGTGTCTATATTTAATTGTTTTTGCACTCCTATATTTTTAGGTCACTTGTGTTTCTGAAGAGGTTTTTGGTAATTGCAGTGTATTGGCAGTTTTTTTGGTTGTCTAGACTGGCCCAAAAAATGCTCTACGTTTTTCCACATTGATGTTTCTACTCCCACAACTTGGTGAATGTGCTCTCAATATTTTTGTAGTGTCTCAGTTCATTTTTCAAGTGATGGTGTTGTATAGGAGCGAATTTGCACCCTTGATATAAATTCCCCTTTCACCCCTTTACACTTTAGAAAACCAAAGGCAGAGGATTAATTCCACCTACCCTCATTTTTCACATCACATCTGGAGTCCATTCTGAGTGTTGGTAGAGGCGTTTCTATCGGGGATGCCTATGTGACACGCAAACGTCCATGCGACGTGCTTACATCACTGGTAGATTCCTGCGGTTGGAGTCTATAGAGACGTTACACTTTCTATTGGAAGTCAAAGTGTAACACCCTTCTTCGGCCGGTCGACCCGAATATGGTTGTTTTTCATCTTCCTTCTTCATATTCTCATTCGACTCTTCCATTTTGAGAGGATCTTCACAAGTTGAGACAATCTCTTCACACTTTGAGCATTCACTACAAGATTTGCAACACCATTCTCACACTTGATTGCAACAATCTATCACTCCATCACTCCAATAGAGAAATCACAGGACAAAACTATTCTAGCAGAGGCTTGAGTTCCTCTAATCTTTCTCCTCCACTAGCCTTGAGCGCTTTGGACGGAGGTGGTAAGCTCCTCACATCTTCTCTATTATTTGATTGAGTAAGCACATACTGTTTTGTAGTGTCTTTTGTGTACTTAGCTTATATTCTCTTCTTCATCGATTTATTTTTATATTGTGGCAAACTTGGCTGTCCGTGGAGGTGGAAACACCAAAATGAGGGTCTGACTGAGGCAGGCCCCTAAACAGCCCCAACATTTTCCCCCTTTTTTGTGTGCAGGTGGAGAGATCTTGGAGCAAGCTGGCGAAAAGATTGTTGTGTGAGATCGTCTTCGTCACCCTTGCGATAATCTACTTCATTTATCATATTCATCTTTATGTTTCGTACTTCATAATCTTATTCTGTACTTCAAGAAACTCGTAACTAGGTGTTAGTCTACTTTTTAGAGATTAAGTTTGGTCTCTTTGGTTTTCTAGCCATACGGATGACAACACACCGTGTTGTCCTCCTAGAATCACGTTTCTTTCCTCTGATAGAGAGCTATCCGAGATACAGAGTTGACTCTAAAAATTGACTCGCCTAGTCTCCTTTCGACTCTCAGGTTTACAGAGTGATTGAAGGACCTCATGGTTCTCATAATTCTCATCCCGCCTATCCTAAATATCCCTTAAACCGAGGTAAGTTAGGGTAGCCTACCACTCTTGGCCTTTCGTGACCTGTGGCCTTGTAGTGGTTGGTCCCCCCCTCTTACATTTTTGGTGAACCCGACGTGAACCATTTTGGTTTTGTTTTGCGATACTGAAAGACCCTTTCCTTGTGTCCTAGGAGTGTTGTAGATGTGAGTTTTTTGAGGCTTTGACCTTGCAACCCAACCTATGACCCCTAGTAAGCGTAGTTGGAAGGTTCCAAAAGTGTTGTGTAGTGAAACCTAAATTGGGTCGCTATTCTATCCTGTAACCTTTAGGAGGCTCTATGTAAGTGTTGTCTAGTGTGTGTGATGGCCTCTTTCCTGAATCAACCTATCCCATCTGCACATCCTATGAGTAGTGGTAAGGATATCACCTTCACCTCGTAGGACCTTCCGATGGGCTTAAATAGGGAACCATCTCCTCTCTACATTCCTGCAAGGATAAATGGGAATACCGTGGCTAATGTTCTCGTTGATCCGACATCTCAAGTGAACATTATAACTGAGAAGATTATGTTAATCGATTTCCTTTATAAGGATGGGTATAATGCACCAGAAAGTACTGTTCGCACACATAATGAACTTTTTATACTTCCTATAGAAAGTATTGTCTTGTCGGTACTTGTGGGACCTAAGTTTGTAAACCTTATGTTCGATATCATACTGGGGTCTAAAATCTTTAGGGTGAAGCTAGGTATCCCCTGGTTGGTAGCTATGAATTCAGTTCCCTCGGTTGTGCACAAATGTTTGAAATTCACTCATGGAGGTTCAGTACACGTTGTCCATGACACCGGTTATAGACCATCGGTTGCACGTGGTAGCTATTCCTTAGATTAATTTTTACTTGCACCCATTGGTCCTATCCCGCCCAACAAGGACCTCTTGTACCATACATATCAAAGTTATAAGAAGGGAAGTGCTAGGCTAAAAGTGAGATATCCTCCTTTTACTTATGCTATTTCACATAGGGCCTGCCTGAAAGATGACAGTGATGCCGCTAGGGCACGGAGAAGGGAAGAAGAGAAGAGGTCCTAAGGCCCTCATTCTTCCTCCTCCATTGTTCATCCTGACGCTTCCTCTCGCCCTATTGTGGTACCATTCACTTATGCCTCACATAATCCCATGGTACGCGCTTGGCGAAAGGCCAAGCATCTTGCATTTGAGCTTCTTGTCTTACCCACAGAGCCTAGGACCGTTCGGTATGGTAGACAGAAAGCTCCTTGTGGAGAGTTATCTATGTCTCGGCCTTCGCGACCTCCTACCGTTCCTTCTTCTAAAGCAGTGAATGGGAAGAGGCCCATTGCTGAAGTATTGGAGTTGATTCCCCCTGCTGCTTCTGAGTCGGTTCGTCTTGCTTCTATCCAGAAGACCGTCCCTCTGCTGGAAACAACTATGGAGGACACTCTCATGACTGAGCAGGGTCCCTCCATTCCTTCACAACCTTTAGCTTCTAGTGCGAAGAGTCATAGAAAAAGCCTGGCGCGTGAACGTAAGCGTTGGCGAAAGACTCTTCTAGTTGAGAAGGCCACTTCTCTGAGGAAGGAAGAGGAGACGGTCGCTCCTGTATCAGGACCACATCCCTCCTCCCTCCTCCCCTCCATTTCTATCCAAACTAGTTCTATATCACTTCTGACTTCCGCTCCAAGCGCACGTGCACCTTTCCAGGTGCAGGTGTTCATCGCTCTTTCAGTGGAGACGACCTTGTTAACATCCATTTCAGATGTCTCGCCTTTCCCAAATTCCGTGGATATGGTTAACACTTCAGTCATATCTACTGCGACTCTTTCATCCTCCCCCTCTACCCTTCTTGCCTTGTATGTGGGGAGTTCGCCTCCCCCGACGAAGAACAATACAGAGAGTGCTCCCTCCAGCAATGAAGGACATAAGAGGATCCCACCTTCCCCAAAAGGTGGTCCTGCGCTGACTTGTTTTGTCCTAGTAGCAGAACCAGTTTTGGGATCCCCTGAGTTTGGCACCACTCCTGAGTCTCTCAGTGAGTGTAGTGGTGAACCTCGGGTGAAAAATCCTCCGTCTATCGAGGCGAAACATGGCACTCCCATTAAGTGCATGTTTAACTCGGTGGATGAAGTTCTTACCTTTTCAACAATCTTTGCAAAGTCCTTGACCTTGGATCCACAAGAGCTGAGCGACAAAGACCTCACAAGTCCCTCTGCCTTAGACCTTGTTGCCGGAGGATCGAAAGCTCCTCCCCTTAACATTACACTACTGTAGGCTCGTCATCCTTCCCCCTACAACAATCTAGAGTGGTAAGATGACAACCTCTTGATTGACCAGTGTTAGGGGGAGACCCTCTTCTTGATCTTTATATTAGATATGTGTGTGTGTTATGATGTGCTTCCCCCATGATTGTGCTATATGTGCCTGGATGACCCTTGTCACCCCTGTTGGTGTTTGGATATAGGCGTGGTGTTTGTGTTGTAAACCTTCCTCTATTTGTATCATCATTCTTCCATGTTTGTGATTGATTTTCGGCAAATTATGGATGATGCAAAGCGTCAAGAGCATTTAGGCCTCCTTCCATGTTGACCCAATTTTTTATTTTTACTTTTTCTTCCGTGCATTCTTCCTGATCTGGTTGGGGATTGATGATATTTTGCCTCACACTGCGATTATCTAATATTTATAAATAAAGGTAGATCTGACCACACGAAACCAGATCCCCCTGTGCCCTTTTTTTGTGTTCTCTTTTCTTTTGTTTTCTCTTTATCCTCCTCTCTTCTTTGCTTGAGTTGTCCCTTTCATGTGTGACAATGCCATTTCTACATTACTTGGTCTTTTGAAAATGCTTTTGTTACCAGATGAATCTTTTATTAAGACCCTTCACACACTTCTTTATGAGAATTGCATTCTCGACTTGAAATCCTAACGGAACACATTTCCTTCATCATGGGTTCGTAAAGAAAGGACTTGAGAATCCTTCCTTCGAAGCGGGAACAAATCTGATCTTCCCCTCGCGTGGGGGCATATCCTTCCTTTTGAATTCCTTGATGAAGTGAACATCTTTCAGAAGGATTCCTTAGTGATGAATCAATTTGAAAAAGAAGGCGTTGGCTTTTGAATAGTGTGTCCCTTGAGTGGACCATTTCTTTTCACGTTGGGTTCCTGAGGGACCCCTCTGAAAGCCTTTACATCTTGACATCTAGGTTGGGAGTAGCTCGACTAGAACTGCTTTACATTTTGGCATCTAGCTCGAAGGCAAGCCGACTAGACCTTTTTCACATCTTCATGTCTAGCTTGGGGGTAGCTTGAGTAGACTCTACCTTTCAAACAATGCATCCCTTGAGTGGAGCCCTCTTCCTTTTGAAGGGTTCTCGAGGGACCCCTTTGAAAAGTCTTACAACTTAATGATGGTCTGCGTGACTGTCCATTCACTAGCCTGTGTGGCCGCCTCCTGACATGTTCTATTTACGGGTAGGCATGTCGCCTTTTCTAACTCTGCGGAGTCCCCTCATCTCGGTCTCCCTCATGTGAGAGTTCTTGGAGGATACCTTTCCTTGTAGGTCTACGGGTCTATAAGGCACCCTTCTTGGTTTGCTTCATGTGATAGTTCTTGAAGGATACCTCCCTTGCGAGTTCACGGGCCTGTAAGGCGCTTTCGTTCTTCAGCTTCATAGTTTCGCGGAACTATGAAGTCCTATCTTGCACTCTCAAGTTCACCAGACCATGATCTGCTTCCTCATCGGTTTAGGTATACATTTATTACCTTACTAATTTCTTGATCTATAGTACTGAAGCACTCATCAGTATTTGTGCTCGCTAAAGTGGGGGTAAAATGTATAGGAGCAAATTTTCACCCCTTTACACTTTAGAAAACCAAAGGCAGAGGCTTAATTCCACCTAAGCCTGATGTTCACATCACATTTGGTGTCCATTCTGAGTGTTGGTAGAGGCGTTTCTGTCAGGGACGCCCGCGTGATGCGTAGACATCGGCGCGACGCGCTTACGTCCCTGGCAGATTCCTGCAACTGGAGTTTGCAAAGACGTTACACTTCATATTGGAAGTCGAAGTGTAACGGCCTTCTTCGGCTGGATGACCCAAATATGGCCATTTTTCATCTTCCTTCTTCATATTCTCATTCCACTCTTCCATTTTGAGAGAATCTTCACAAGTTGAGACAATCTCTTCACACTTTGAGCATTCACTACAAACTTTGCAACAACATTCTCACACTTCATTGTAGCAATCTATCACTCCATCACTCCAATAGAGCAATCGCATGACAACACCATTCCAGCAGAGGCTTGAGTTCCTCTCATCTTTCTCCTCCACTAGCCTTGAGCGCTTTGGATGGAGGTGGTAAGGTCCTCACATCTTCTATATTTCTTGGTTGAGTGAGCACGTACTGTTTTTTAGTGTCTTTTGTGTACTTAGCCAAGTGTATTCTCTTCTTCATCGTTTTATTTCTATATTGTGGCAAAATTGGCTATCCGTGGAGGTGAAATGGGGTCTGACTGAGGCAAGCCCCTAAACAACCCCAACATTTTCCCCCTTTTCTATGTGCAGGTGGAGAGATCTTGGAGCAAGCTGGAAAAAATATTGTTGTGTGAGATCATCTTCATCACCCTTGTGGTAATCTACTTCCTTTATCATATTCATCTTTATGTTTCATACTTCATAATCTTATTTTGTACTTCTCAAAACTCGTAACTAGGCTGTTAGTCTACTTTTTAGAGATTAAGTCTGGTCTCTTTGGTTTTCTGGCCGTACAGATGCCAAAGCACCTGTGAGACACCCACCGCACTGTCGTCCCAAAATCGCGCTTCTGTCCTCTTATAGAGAGCTATCCGAGATATAGAGTTGAATCTAAAAATTGACTCACCTAGTATCCTTTCAACTCTCGGGTTTGCAAAGTGATCGAAGGACCTCATGGTTCTCATCATTCTCATCCTACCTATCCTAACTATCCCTTAAACTGAGGTAAGTTAGGGCAGCCTACCGCTCTTGGCCTTTCGTGACCTGGGGGGCCTTGCAGTGGTTGGTACCCCTCTCTTACAAGTGTTTATCACAAGTTGGTTTGTTAATGTTCTATTTCATGGTGGTGTATTTTGTGCTTCTAAGATGAAGTATTCTAGTTCTGTTTGGTTTTTGGTGGATTCTTGTGACATGATAGCATGAAATAAGTATATGTAAGTGTTGTTGGATGTTCATGGAACATCTCTTTATGATCTTCACATCAGTGGTTGATCTCTTTGGTGCCACATGTATTACTTTGAGTTGGTTGTCTAGGAAATTTGTGGATGTTTGGCCGACAGGGCTTGTTTTCTTACTTGTGTCAAGTGCTTGGGGATTTGTGCCAACATATGAAGTTTTTTTAATATGCATTTGGGTCTTGACCTATCCTGTTGAGATCTGCATTGAGTAAATTTAGTTGCAAGTGTGTTTTTGGGTTGACTGGTATTATGCTACACATTTCATCTACACGTTTCCTTATTTCTAACTTGGGTTGATGTGTGCCAACTTGTGTTTTGTTTGGGATCACATTGGAAGATGTAATAAGTTGGTATTTTCTCCTCTTTATATTTTGGATAGGACCACATTATGACTTTGTGGTCGAATTATTGAGGTTATTGTTTATATTCTATTCTAGCCAACCTAATTGATGTTTGGAGACCTTGCAGAGGATATAAATGAAAGAACATTATAGTTGCAAGTTGTGGGAGAGTGGTGTTGCATGCGAGTATGTATTGGTGAAGTGAGTTGTGGAAAAGAAAATAGAAATGAACTTTAACTTAGCAGAGTGTATTGAACTAGCATATATATTGTAATTTATAAATCTTCATGTATCTTGCTATCAAACAGTGGGTCTCTTTAGCAGGTCCTTGTAATTCTCATCTTTCCTTAAAGTTGTATGGCTTAGTATTGCAAGTAATTTGTATCTTTCCCTAAGGTTGTGCACCTTAGCCTACAAGTCCTTCTAAGGGCAATGTGCTTCCTTAGATAGTGATCCTTAAAAAAAATTGTAATTTTGTAAGCAGTGAGCTTCCTATATTGAGAGATTTCTCTTTGTGGTTTTTCCCTTCTTGGGTTTTCCACATAAATTTGTGTTGTGCATGTGTGTTCATTACCTTATCTTTCATTGCTGCTGATTTTTTTAAGTGTTGTTGATCTGATTAAGGGTTGTTCATCTTGTTAATAGTTTGAATTTGTATATTGCTGAAAGGTTTAAGATCTGGAGGGTTTAAGTTTTGATAGATATTGATTCATCCCCCTCTTAGTATCTAGGTCTATTCAACATGAAATACAACATCTCCACCTATTACATGAGGTTCCCATTTAACAGGAAGAACTTTGTAAAAGAAAATTTGCATCTTGGCTACAGATTTCATCACATTCCTCATATGGAAGACTATTGGGCTTATTGTTTTGATGAATATGAATTTAGGAAGAGAAATTGGATGATAATGACTTTGAGAATTTTTTTTACCTTCAGATTGGGATGGGATATTAATGATGTTGAAGATGATGAGTCTGACTTGGTGGACCTAATCTACACCAGTCATATACAAATGTAGCCCATGGTGCCAAATGACTGGAGTCTCAAAGAACCTAAGGATCTTGAGACTAGAACTACCATAGTCCTAAAAAGTACTTAGATATGGCTTCCAAAGAAAGGGTGAAGCTTCTAAGGCACAACCTAAATGAGGAAAAAGGGCGGGAGGATATACTAACCCTAGTCAAGTAGGGACTTCCTCATCAATCATAGTGTCACCACCCATTTGACACATAGTTATACTAGGGGGAAATGGAGATGGATAAGAGCCCCCAGAGGAGAGAAAGATCCCTAAGAAAACATGTGGTGATGGCCCACCCAACGATAGTGGAATGGAGGAGAAATTAAAGGACATAAAGAAAGAGAAGGAGTTAATGAACAAGAAAAATAAATTGAAATGATTGAAGTTAATCACTATGAAGCATAGCCAAGCCCCTCTCGAGATGTGGCTAGCAAGATTGTAGCAAAGGGTAAATATCCTCCCTCCTTTCCCTTTCATTTGTAAAGTGTAACAAAGAAGCCTCCCTTAAGGAGAGTACTTCATTTTCATCACAAGTCTCTTCATATCAAGCCATTAGTACTACCTCCTCCCCTTCATGGTTGGAGAGTACATATATAAAAAGATGACGATAGTACTGGCTAGTCTTCCAGATGATAGCATTGTAGAAAAATTGTTGCAAAGATCTCCTAAGTCTAATAAATTGAAGACCAAACCAAGGTTAATGGAGGAAAAATATTTTGGACACCTATTTATAGAAATTGCACACCCCTCTGCACAAAGATAACCTATTCATGCTACTACAACTGACTACAATATGACAAAAGTGGATTTGGGGCCCCCAAGCATAGAAAGTGGTGTTTGTGCAATTTTTAGGTGATTTCCACAAGGTTGGTTGAAAGTACCAAAAAATATAAACAAGATAAAGATAAAATGAATAAGGTAGTAGAATTACTCACAAATTGCCTCAAATCATTAACAAATCCTTCCCTCCAACTTGTTAGCCAGAAAAGTTCCTCTTTTGATCCCAATTTTGTTACTAGGAAGAAAATGATCAACAAAGTAAAGAGAGATAGCCATTATGGCAGAATCAATCAAGAATGTATAAAATATTTAAGAGCCAAAGGTCCTCTTTTGATAAAAAAAATTAAAGAAATTCTATGATGAGTTGACTTTGGTGAAGAATGCTATCAAAACCGAGGTAGCAAATTATAAACAAGAAGAGTCCCTCTAGTTACAAGATGATCAAGACCTCAAATAAATATTAGACATGGGTTTAGAAAAATTTGTAGTAGAGAAGATCATCCCTTCCACAAATGACCCAAGATGTATAATATGGAGAAAGAGCATTGAATAGAAAAACTCTTTCTTGAAACAAAACATCCAAGAATAGAGAAAGCTGCTAAAAGAATGCAACTATACAAATACTGATCTCATGAAAGAATTTTCAGATATCGATTGTCAACACAAGAAGAAAGACAATGATCTGGTGTGCTTACATTGTCAAGTGAACAAGCCTTCAATAAGGACAACTTGATGAGATTGGCCATAATTGATTTAGCATTGTTTTAGTATGAGAATTTTCCTATCAATCTCACTACCAAAATTGATACCCTTCATAGTAGTAAAGCTCTCTAGAAACTTAGGACCAAGAATGCCACAATTCCCTAGCACATTGAGATTCTATTTGTCACTCAGCCGCTCAAGGATTACAAAGAAAATGTGGTAGCCAGTCAGTAAGACCTAGTTGATGGATCAAATGTGGTCCCATAGAACCAACCACCTCAACAATAGTTGTATTTCTCTTTGAATTGTAAATTTTATAAGTTTTAAATGGTATTAATGATTTTTTTAAAGAATTGGTTTGAAGACTCTTTGTTAGTTACATTTTAAAGGCTTTAAATGTGTAATCAAAGGATGATAGAAGGGTTTGAAATTTTGATCCCCATTAATTTGTAGCATAAGAGTCAGACTCAATCAAAATAAGGAACAATAAGTTTTTTTCATTTATTGAAGGAATTCATTTTTGTCTATGTGCACGTGAAATTGAATGTGATGCTTTGGTATTTATTTCTAAGTTTACGAGGTTGGGTAAATATTTGGATATTGTATTCCTTTGTAAATGTAATATTCACTTGTGTGGTATTCATTTCTTTTAGGCATGGTGAAATTTAAATTTGAAGTTACCTATCTATCACTTGTATTTCAATATTTGCATCGAAGTGTTGGTGATATGCATTTCTTTGAAAATCTTTCTATTTCGTAAACTGTGTGTTGTAAAAACAACTCAAAACCTTTTTGTATTTGATCTTATGATGACATTTATGTCATGGCTATGCATAAGAGTTAGCTTTCCTTTTCTACATTCTAGTTAAAAGTATACCCCATCCCTTAAAATTATGAAAAATTAATAATTTGAATCATAAGAGGGAGTTGTACCTCATTAAAATTCAGATGGAATTTAATGTATGCAACTTACCCAACTATTTGTTACTTATTTGTCTTTAGTTTTGGGCATAATAGAGTAATATAAATTATTTATTTGAGAAGACAAATCTATTAGCCAACATAAGGAAAGGAACAAACATTACAAACTCTAAATTATATTAAGGTTTCCTAGTAGATCTCATGAATCCTTATTAAGATTTGGTGTTCATTACTTGATCCTAAAGTAGCTATGAACCTCATATGTTTAGCTTTAGTAAACCTAGAATTTTCGCATTACATTCACATGAATAACAATAAACATGGATGTTTCCTCTCCATTCTTGTGCAAAGGAAACATAGATCTTGAACCAAACTCACAATGGAAGATAATTATATAATAGTATTCTTATTAAGTAGGCCTAAGATGCCCTTACAATGTATTGTTATAATGACTAAAACACATTACATATGATATTTTTAATAATAATAAACCTAAGGTACAAGAGAAATTTGATCACAAATTACCTTGTAGAAGAAATAAAATTATATTCTATTACAATGTTTAGTTATCACATGCATAATTGTTGAAATACAAGCTTACATTCATGATAATTAAAAATGTCATGTAAAATCATTAGTGCCATTATCAACCACCATGAAAGCTTAAAATGGCCTCTACGTAACTTTTCCCTAACAACTAAAGGGATTTGAATCTTTTATGTGATATTTGTGGGATTTTTCATCCCTTGAACTTCTTAGATCCATTATTTCATCTATAAATTTGGATGTTGCAATAATAAGTTCTCATGGGGGTTACAAATTAGGGTTTATATTGGGTTTCTCATAGATGGCCTCCTATATCCATCTCTACAATATTAAGATGCCTAGAGAGAGCATAAAAAACACAGTTGTCTTTGTCTTGGGTCTTGTATGTGGGAATGTGTTTTTGTACCTATAGTTTGTCATTTCTATTTACCTTGAGCTATCCATGGTCTCCTTCTATGTGAAATGGGCTTGGAAGGCATGGATGAGGGGACCTTATAACCTAAAAATATCCTTAGAAAGTATGATGAGGATACACCTTTGAATTCAAAACCCTATTTACCACATTAATGATGTAGTCATTAGCTCCCTTGTAGCATGGCCTATTAATTTTCCATGTTTCAATTTCAATTATACTAGGATTAATGCTAGTGCTAAGTGAAATCCCATGGGGAGGTATATTAAAGTCTTCTTGCATTAATGGTATTATTAACACGTAGGGTGGTAGGTGGAGAGGAGTAATGAGAAATGCTAAGAAAACTTATGTTTGAATGTTGAGGCTAGAAAAGGGAGATGGTTTCTTGATTTTTTTTGAAGTTTAGATAAGGATAGAAGTGGAAGAAAGGAATGGTTGGAAGGCATGAAAGTAAAGGGAAGATTGATATCTCGATGGGGATAGGGAGGCATGTTGAGATGAGTAACTCTACCACTCTAACCACTTGCATAGACTCATGATCTTTCTTGTGCTTGTACACTTATGATTCATGGGTGATTAGGGCTAATTTCTAGGAGAGGAAGGGGGGGGATCTACATGAAAATTTGGATCAAAATAAGTACAGGACCTAATAAATTGGGCATGTTGGTCCATTGCATGAGTTACATGAAAAGGGACATAGCGCCTTGATCTATTTTACTCACATAATTATTATCAAGATATATCATTCCTAACCTTTGTGTTATTTTCATCATCAACAATGTTATCCTCATCATAATCATCAATCAAATCAATCATTTTTTAGCTTGACTAGGTGAAAAATATTTGTTTGTATTTATATTATTTGTGCACATTTGCTTCTTTCTTATGTGTATTATAATTTTCTTCTATATTTCATGTTTTTACAACATCTTGCCACAAAAATTTAATGATCTTTCATATCATGGTGTCTTACTTGACATATTCTTATAGATGACCTTTGTCTTTGGATTAGTCCTTTATACACTTGGCACATCATCACCCTAATCCTTATACCTTGGTGTATACCATCAAGTGCTACAATAAATAAAGGTTGCTCAAACCAACTCAGTATAATTGTCCCCCCATTTATTTGCTTTTCCCTCCCACCTGATGCAGGAGCATCCAACGGTGTAGGGCAATCTTGCATCACCCAAAAAATATATGTTTCCTTAATTTCTTTAGCTTTCTTGAGTTCCAAGATGACACTTAAGGGGTGTAAGATAGTTAGAAGTCAGAAAAGGCAAAAAATGGTCACTTACTATTTTTAGTAAGTCGGCCTAAATGGGGCTCGTATGGACCTGAAAATTTACCCTAAGGAGCAGAACTGAAAAAAATTCTCAGCTGCAAAAGAATCATCTCAATACCCTATACGATTTGGAAGATATTGAAGTTTTTGTCTTGAGAAATTTCTCCAATGCAGCTTCAAATCCAAATAGAAAATCTTAGAGGCACCAAAACAACTTGAAACATTGACGAACCGACCTCTAGTGGTTTGGCGTTGTAGATCTCTTTGAGAGATTTCCAATGATATGTTATAATAGCAAATCCGACACCCAGATCAAAAGTTATGGCCCTGTGAAGTTGGCCCACTAAAAAGTGATTTTCATTAAAATTTCTTCCTAGGCAAGAAATCAATTGACAGGACATTTGGCACCAAAACAAAAGGGAAAGTTGAACTTTCTAGAATATTCTAGGGTGGTTATGGAGAAAAATAAAAGGGTTAAGTGGGGGTTGTAGACATTGGCTCCATTAGTGCAAATTGTGGCTCCAAATAATAGATTTTTTTTTCAGAGTTGATTTTTTTGTAATGAATCAAGCCCATGAGGCTGTAGCATGTAAGATTTGAATCTGTAATTTTATTTTCTGAAAATAGTTGAAAGTGAGTTATTTTTCTAGCTTACATATTTTGTGTCGATATCTATTGTTATGATTTGTGTGGGTTTTAGGCGATGTGGCCCTCATCACCACCTATCTCTCAACAAACCTTCATATCCTAATATATCCATCCTTTCATCTCCTTCTAATTTTTATCCTCTAATCCAATTATCCATTTCAAGAGCACACCTATGTTCTTCAAACCTGCATGTCTTATTGATGGGGCATACCTACCTCCTTCCTCATTTTCACTCCTATCATCTTGATGACTAGGTCATCTTTCTAGTACTTCCCATCTCTTCCAAATCCACTATGTTTTATTCTTTCTGAAACAATATTATTTTTGTAGTCATAATGACATCTCAAAGAGAGGGAATATGTAGACACATAAAATCATCCACATCCTAACCATACCCAATTTTCCTCTTTTCTAATGGTAATTAAATAAGACCAATTATTTAATTATAATTTCCAATTGTCTTCCTAGTATTAATTAAATAAATACCATCATTTAGTTGATTTATTTATCTTTTTATCCCCCTTTCCTCTATAGTCCACCCATATTTAAATAAATTCAACATTTATTTAATTAAGTTAACCCTAGTATCCCTATACTCTATAAATTAAATAAATATATGTTATTTATTTAACTGTTCATTTTCTATCTCAAGTCATTATTTGACTAAAATGATCAATTACTTAACTGATAAACCCACTTGCACATTCATAAGCATACTTAAAAACTATGGTCAAACTTGCACATTTAATTCATGTACATGCACTATGCTTCCTATTTCCCTACAAAAATCTCTCATACAATCCCATCCATCCATTTTTCCAAGAAAACTTGATGCTTCACATGTCTCCAAAAAAGAGATTTTTGGATTTTCAAAAAGGTTCTCTTTTATCCTCACCCTTCATCATTTCCCAAGACAATATTGGCCATCCAAATATCTTTAATCTTTGCCCTCTTCAATTGCATCAATCACAAGGAAACACTAGGATGCTTCTCCTTCTCTCAATCCTCTCAAACATTCTCAGCCCTTGATCAATCATCTATCTAGTCTATAAATAGACTATCTTGGAAGCCATTTTCATAAGTATTCTCGGATGGAAAGTCATTCTCTCAATTTAAGTATCCGTGGCATATCATCTCTTAAGCACAAATCCATTGGATCATGGCCATACTCATCTTATGTGTGCAACAAAGAGTTGCAGGGGAGCAAATTTACTTATTTTATTTCATCTTTTGTTCAATTCCTTTACTTATTTGGAGGTGCAATTTTAAGTGTAGCATATGATTTGAATTCACTGTTTGAGTCCTTATTTTTTCTTCTACATTCTCATTGTTAAAATAATCATTATTAAATATTTAAACTTTTTATAAAATAAGCTTTATTTACATCACATACATATCCAAATAACATATGTTGTAACATACTCCAAGCTGTGTATGAGAAGATGACATTTCAAAAAGTTGTTTCAAACCCAAAATGTTCCAAGTTTTGTGCATGTAGAGGTGGCATTCCATAATCTATCTGAAAAATTTAAGCAAAGATGGATAGTGGTTGGTTGATTAAGCATTTCAAAAGATGTAAGCTAGCTCCATTCAATATGCAACCTATTATTATCCATAAAATTTCTAGTGAGTTGCATTTCCACACTAGTATAGAAAGGACCAGTGTGACAAGAACCTACTTGGTCTATAATCTTGTGATGGGAAATCATCAAAGGATTGAAATGTTTTTTTTAGATTGCAAGAATCAGTGATCTCCCCTATGACCTGCAATGTGGTTGGTAAAAATCTTATCATGATCGACAACATGCCCTCCAGTACCATGGGGACAAAAAATCGTGACCTCTTGCCTAAAACAAGATGCTTTACCCAATCAAGCCGGAGCCCCTACCCTCAAAAGATCGAAATGTTGAAAACATGAAATTTCACAATAACATCATTTTCTTTAAAATGTAGTCTCCAACTGCAATAAATTTATGTTATAGAAAACTACAATAAATTGCATTTTAAATCATGAAAAAAATAAAAATAAAATATATATATATATATAATTTACAATGTACAATATAATGTTTCTTGATTATTTCTCTATAATTATAAATTTATAAAAATAAAGAAATTGAAAATAAAATTGTAAAAGAAAAAATACTTCCTAAATTTATAGAAAACAAATATATTAACTATAATATTGTAAGTAAAATTAGATTTTTAAATTAATACATGTAAAATTAAAAATACTCAACATGTTTTTTCATTCAAAATTTACATAACTATTTATAAATCAGTAGTAAGTTTATATTTTATATTTAAAAAGATTTTAATAAACTATATTCTTCTATAAATAATATATAATATAATCTTATAATAATATTTAAAATTAAATAATAATTCAAAATTATATAAAACATAAAAAATCAAATTTTATGATTTAATCAATTGTAAAATTTGTAAAAAAAGAAAACGGTTTATAGACCATCAAATTCCAGGCCGGCAGTCACAACTGCACCGATTCCAATGCAAAGATAAAATTAAAGAGGTAGTAATGACGATCGTTATTTGGGCAGGTCATAATTTGGATGTATATTCCAGCTGCTGTATTAGGCACTGGAAGTTTTTCCGTGCTTTGACTGAAACAGAAACTGCACCTTTCTAAATTTTCTCGTTAGAAATATTGGTGGCCTTAATATTCAAGACTGCAGAGTATTCTGAACGTCTCAAAATCTAGATTTGTAATCAGACAGAGGGTAACCATCTAAACATTTGGTTTAAAAAGCAGCAATGTGGCAAAAATGTAACCCAATTCGGCAAATGCCCATTGCTCATTGGCACGAGGAAAACTCATAGAAAATAGTAGCTCCTTGTTGCAGCAAGATATTCAGACACTTGGCTTTCTTTGCAGCATATATTTCGGACGACGCGTTTTCATGGATTCATTGCTGTTTGGTCTCGTGAAAAAGTCTTCATTCATTCATTGCTAAAACGGACTGTATTTGATATTAATGGCGGAATCTTGCAGAAAGAAATAGCTGAAGTTCACAGAAGACGTTCAATCGCATAGCTAAAGATAGATAGAATTGAATGAAGGAAGAATTAATTGTGGGAGAAAGTAGGTAACCCAATATCATATTGCCTTAAACCGACCGAGTTTTTCACGTTATCGTAGATTAAGAAATGGAGGAGTTGATGAAGTGCTCTAGTTGTCGCGGGGTGTCTTTTGAAACTAAAGGCGCCCGAAGGTTGTCGTTTAATTTCGGATCTTTTAACAGAATTTTTCCCACTGATTGGTCGGCTACCATCCAAAGATCAGAGAGCCGACCCAGCAGCCATTTCTGTAATTTAGACGACGATGAGGAAGAGGGCAATGATGTGGAGCAAAACCCAGTGCCCACCTTGCTCGAAAAAGATCCGCCGTCTCGGAAGCCAACGAAGCCAGAGTCTCGCCTGTCTGTTATATTGCTGGATCAAGGCCTGTTTACAGTCTATAAGCGTCTTTTCATTCTATGTCTTGCGCTAAATATGACTGCAATCATGTTAGCTGCGAGTGGCGTCTTTCCATACGCCAAGAAAGAGGCCGGTCTGTTCTCAGTGGGGAATATATTGGCGCTTGTTTTGTGCCGCAGCGAGGCCTTTCTGAGATGTGTGTTTTGGGTGGCGGTGAAGGTTCTGGGGAGGTCGTGGGTTCCACTCGCTATCAAGACTACTACCACTTCTTTCCTCCAGAGTGTAGGAGGAATCCACAGCGGGTGCGGGGTTTCTTCGATTATGTGGCTCATTTACTACCTAGTACAAGCCGTCCGCCGCCCTGAGACAAGCTCCGACATAATTACAGGCATTGCATTTGCGATCTTGGGGTTGCTGGTAATAAGCTCAGTGGCAGCATTCCCTCTAATCCGCCATCTGCACCACAACGTCTTTGAAGGATTCCATCGTTTTGCCGGCTGGGCTGCCCTCGCTTTACTCTGGATTTTTCTCATACTCACTGCATCTTACAATCCAGATGACAAGACTTACAGAGTCCGTATATCTGCTCTTGCAAAGAAGAAGGACGTGTGGTTTACTTGGGTCATCACCTTCCTCATAATCTTGCCATGGCTGACCGTGAGAAAAGTTGCAGTGCAAGTCTCCACATCGTCTGCTCACGCTAGTTTGATAAGATTTTCCGGAGGAGTAAATGCCGGCTTGCTCGGCCGGATTAGCCGCTCTCCTCTCTCCGACTGGCATGCCTTTGGAATAATCTCCGACGGAAAATGTGAGCACATGATGCTGGCGGGAGCAGTGGGTGATTTTACCAGAGGACTGGTCGCTGATCCGCCAAAGTATTTGTATACTCGCAGCATTCCCTTTGCGGGATTGCCTTATCTGATAAATATGTATAATAGAGTAGTTCTGGTTGCTACCGGCTCGGGCATTTGCGTCTTTCTCTCTTTCATTCTCCGGCCTTGCGCTGCACAAGTATACGTCATTTGGGTAGCAAAAGCCATTGAGAGAAATTATGGAGAGGAGATCGTGAGAATGATCAAAGGGCATCCGCCGGAGAATATGATCATTCACGACACGGCCGTATCAGGGCGTCCAGATGTGGCGGAAATGACTGTGAAAGCGGTGGGAAATTGGAAGGGTGAAGTCGTCATTGTGACCAGCAATCCAAGTGGAAGTAGAGATGTAATGAATGAATGCAAAGCCCGAGGAATCCCAGCTTTTGGCCCCATCTGGGACTCCTGAATTAAGTCTTTTCCGCCATGGTCCTGGATAAATGGAGACTTATTGTCCTGTAATATATACCTAGTGGCTGCATGGTTGCTCATTTTGTCTTCATTGAATGTGTTAGTCTAGTGATCAGTGCCCACCGAGCAATGGTGGTAACATGCATTAAGTAACTATATAAATATTATATATGTATCTTGGTCTATTTTATATATTTTAAAATTTGGTGGTGTTAAGAGGTATTGTTTAAAAAATTTATAGTCGAGAATTTATTTTCTTGTGGTTAAGTCTAATTTATTATATATCTATTGGCGACATGGTTGCTTGTGTTCATTGAATGTGTTAGTCTAGTGTTCAATGTCCACCAAGCAATGGTAATAACATAAATTATCTTGTCAAGTACAATACTATAAATGACCATAAGGTTAATTAATTAAATACAGTCAAACAACTTAGGATTTAGAGCCATGATTGAATAGTAAATACACATTTTAGGTTGTGCTTAGGGTAGAGGGTGGTGCAGGAGCACCATTCAACAAGATAGGTCAAATCATGACCTTAAGGAGTAAACTTTAGGATTTGGATTTTCATGCATTGAATAAGGTCTAAGAAGACCATGCTTGATGTAGATGGTAACTTTGGTGTCTCATTGATCCATTTTTGTAATGATGTCAAACATGTTAAAAAAATGTCAATGATGACAAATGGGGGTCTAGGTAGGTTAATATTGCTTTTCATGCATATGGTCATGTTTTGAATCCAATAAGGTCTAAATAGACCATCACTAATGTTTTAGATGTCTAGGAAGTCATTTAAGAGGGTCTAGGGGATTAGGAATCAAGAAAGAGTCAGAAACTTGAAAGTGCCAAATTTGTGAGTTGCATAAATGCAACAAATTTGTAAGGCAACAGTCATGAGAGGTTTAGAAGTTAGTTGAGAGTTAGTTGTTCATTTTTTTTTGAGTGGAGAAGCCTTAAAGAGGAATAGAAAATTGTTGTAATGGCTGGCTAAGGAATTGAACCACTGGCAATAAGATTATCTCTATTTTTTTATTAATTTCCTGAGTTTTCTTGACAATTTGCAGGTTTGTATGAGCCTGTACAGTCTGATTGTGCCATGTAATTCATTTCATCTTGTGGTGGCATGTGTTAGCAATCTTTTGGAACAGGTTTGAA
The DNA here is from genome assembly GCA_007115665.2 of Sequoiadendron giganteum. NCBI lineage: Eukaryota > Viridiplantae > Streptophyta > Pinopsida > Cupressales > Cupressaceae > Sequoiadendron > Sequoiadendron giganteum. Next base: position 973,484,827 of record CM021100.1, read on the forward strand.
GGAAATCCATTGTGATTTGTGCTAGATATTCTTGTTTTCCTATAGCAAGCCGAGGGTACCCTGTTTGAGGGTTTTGCAATAAAATCATGTTTTAAAGGACCCATACATTGAATCTGATTACTGTGACAAGTGTAATGCGTCCTAGGGAGTTAGAATAGATGGTAATATTCTTGATTTGAGTGGTGGAGAAAGAATAAGGGAGAAAGAGTTGCTACCCCTGTTGTTTTTGTGAGGAAATTGCATGAAGTTAGTGGTTTTGGCCTAGGGTTTTGAGAAATCCTTGAGGATAGTTGGTTCTTATGAGGTTTTGAGTTTATGTAGGTATATTAAGGGTGTTTGATGCTCTGGTTTGGTCTGAGAAGCCCGAGGTGTATGACTTTCAATAAGACCCTAGTATTTTGTATAAGAAAGGAGGGTTTCATGGGGTAGAGGGTTAGAGACCCTGTAGGTGCAAACTAATTTCAGAATCTATGGTTTGGAATCATGAATTTAAGATTGTTTAAGGTGTTTGGGTGGATATCAAGCATTAAAAGGGTAGTTCCTATGGAAAATGGGCTAATTGTGAAGCCTAGAGCAGAGTAGGTGTATTGAAAATCCACAATGGTCCAAAAGAGTCACTGTTGGTTTTAAGATATGTTGTGTAAGCCCTTGAAGGGTACCTAAATCCATCATTTAGTTGGCAGTTCATTTGGAGAGTTTGGGTGAAAAATCCCTTGAACCGGGTTTGGAATACTGCTAGGGAAAGTATGCTCAAAGAGTGAATTTTGATGAGATCTTTGGAATCTATTTTGAGGTTGATCTGATATAATTTATTTTTCATTTGGAGGAGGTCTCCATCCCTCTCTAAATCAAAGTGGTATCAAAGTAGTATTAGAGCAAGGGAGCAGGTCTTTTGTGAAAGAATGTTGCAATTTTGTGTGTAAGAAGAAGACAGTAATTGGAGGAATCAAAATGCCTCCTAAGGGGAATGTTGTTGCAAGGAAGATTGAAAATTGTGACAAAGAAATAGAAGCCCTGAAGTAGGAGATTTTTGGGATACAAGCTAAAGGTAGGACTCTTTTGGAAGAAAGTGAGTCTGAAGAGGAGGAGACCTATAGTGAAGAAGAGGAGATGGATTCGGAAGATGTGAGAACGATGAAGCTTTTGAAGGCTGTGAAGAGGGATGAACATGGTAAAATGGATGTGCCTATGTATGGAGGAAAACTTGATAGTGAAGAGCTCTTGGATTGGATTGGAGCCATGGAGAACTATTTTGACAGTGAAGAGGTTGATGAAGGGCATAAGGTGAAGAGAGAAAAAACAAAACTAAAAGGGCATGCTTTGGTGTGGTGGAATTTTGTGCAAGAGGAGGGAGAAAAAATGAAAAAGCAAGATCACTTCTTGGGAGAAGATGAAAAAATAAATCAAAGGTAAGTTCCTTCCTTGTGATTATAATGTTCAATTGCTTAAGAAGTTGCAAAATCTTAGACAAAAGGAACTAGATGTGCAATCATTTACTGAAGAATTCTATAGGCTAAGCATAAGAACTAAACATGAAGAATATGAGGAAGAAATGGTTGCTAGGTACTTGAATGGTCTAAGATATAACATTTAGGATGAAATCAACTTGTTGGCACCAAAATCAGTTGAACAATGTTTCAAATGGCAATGAGGGTAGAAGAAAAAATAAAGAGGAGACAAGAGAAGGCAGCAAGAGGAAGAGGCAACACTTCTAGAGGTAGAGGATTCTTCCCTAATTCAAAGAAAAACAATGAGAGTCAAGGATATGTCAAGAAAGAACAAGAGCAATTTGATTTCAGAGGTGGATGGAGAGGCACAAGAGGCAGATTTGGTGGAGGAAGAAATGCAAACACTTTTTTAGGAAGATGATACAATTGTAAAGAATTTGGACACCCATTTTTCAAGTGTCCTCAAGGCCAAGGTTCAATGCCAAGTGGTGATAGGAAGAGTGAGAGAAGAACACAATTGGTCCAAGAAGAAGAATGTGAAAGTTCAAGAAAACCTATTGATCCAGAAGAGGGAGAAGCACTTATGGTAAGAAGAACTTTGTTGCAGTCACCTAAGGAGGAAGATATGAGCCAAAGAAGGAGTCTCTTTAGAACTTCATGCAAATGCAAAGGTAAAGTGTTCCAAGTTGTCATTGATTATGGTTCTCAAGATAATATGGTGTCTAGGGAGATGGTAGATAAGTTAAGCTTGGAAAAGATACCTCATGTAGCACCCTATAGAGTTTCTTGGGTGAATGGTAGTCGAACTTTAGTGGTGAATGAGCAAGTATATGTGGATTTCTAGACTGGGGAGTACAAAGATAGGGTCTTATGTGATATATTGCCAATGGATTGTTGCCATTTTCTCTTGGGGAGACCATGGAAATTTGATAGAAGGTTTATGCATGATGGTAGGGAGAACACCTACACCATCAAGAAGGATGATCAAAGTTTCAAACTAAATCCTTTGGAGGGAAAAGAGAAGGATAAAGGTAAGTATAAGGTGGTGATTCTTGGCAAGAAGGACCCTTTAAGGATTGAAGATAGTGAAAATAAAATGTTTTTTGGTTTGGAGCAGGGCACTGATGTTAAAACAATAGGTGAAGAGCAAATGAGTAATTCTTGGATAGTGGGTAAGATGGATAAGTGTGGTTTGCAGGTAGGTGGAAAGAAACATGCCTTTGTGTGGCAAAAGAAAGGAAATAGTAAGGTGCCTCAGATTGGTAAAATGTAGGGTGAAGGTGAAGAGCCTTTGGAAAGGCATGTGACAAGTGATTGTATCATGGTAGGGACAATCAAGTGTCCTATAATAGGGAACAACATACAAAGACACTCAAGAGTTGAAAAACAAGTGAAATCTGATGGTACAGGTGTGCAAAGAGCTGATGTGATAGAGAATAATGTAAGTATAGGTCTGATAGTGGTTGGGATGTTTGATGGTACTATTGGAACAATGGGCAATGACAAATTGGTGGACAAGAAGGTTCTTGGACAGGGATCCAAGTATGGAATACAAGGTAAGGTGATGATGGTGAAAGAAAGAATAAGTACAAGTGTAAAGGATGAAGTGGCATCAATGTTTGATAACAAGAAAGATACATGGCACCCCATAGAATCGAGTGGAAAATTGGAGCAACATTTAGGAAAGATCAAGCATGTTGAGAGCAGTGAAGATCAAGATCATAATGCACCAGATGAAGGAAAACATGGATGATTGCAACATGAAGGATGCCAAGGAGGATAGTCTACTATAATATTTGAGTGGTGGAGAAAGAATAAGGGAGATAGAGTTGCTGCCCCTGTTGTTTTTGTGAGGAAATTGTATGAAGTTAGTGGTTTTGGCCTAGGGTTTTGAGAAATCCTTGAGGATAGTTGGTTCTTATGAGGTTTTGAGTTTGTGTAGGGTATATTAAGGGTGTTTGATGCTTTGGTTTGGTCTAAGAAGCTCGAGGTGCATGACTTTCAATAAGACCCTAGTATTTTGCATAAGAAAGGAGGGTTTCATGGGGCAGAGGTTTAGAGACCTTGTAGGTGCAAACTAATTTCAGAATTTGTGGTTTGGCATCATGACTTAAGATTTTTTAAGGTGTTTGGGTGGATATCAAGCATTAAAAGGGTAGCTCCTTTGGAAAATGGGCTAATTGTGAAGCCTAGAGTAGAGTAGGTGTATTGAAAGTCCACAATGGTCCAAAAGATTCAATATTGGTTTTAAGATATGTTGTGTAAGCCCTTGAAGGGTACCTAAATACATCATTTAGTTGGCAGGTCATTTGGAGAGTTTGGGTGAAAAATCCCTTGAACCGGGTTTGGAATACTGCTAGGGAAAGTATGCTCAAAGAGTGAATTTTGATGAGATCTTTGGAATCTGTTTTGACGTTGATCTAAGATCATTTATTTGTCATTTGGAGGAGGTCTCCATCCATCTCTACATCAAAGGATCCCATAGTGGATCACCATACCTTTGGAGGTCCATGTGGTGTGCCACGTGGACTAGACATAAAAAATAAAATGCCTGCCACGTTATAACACCCTTTATGGACCTACCAATTTTGTTTTTGCTTGGTTGGACTCTATCTTTCATGTGTTACACTCCAATTGGTCCAACGTGTTCATGACATTCCCATTTGGAGGGTTGATTGATCATCGTTCGGGTCCACCTCTGGATGCTATGTGGAGGGGATTTGGTAGTGGGTCGAACGAATGCATGGTAGTTGAACACCTCGCCACCCTCAACATATACTTTGTCACATTAATTGTGTGTTGCTCCATAGGTCCCTTCCATCCAACAACATGCACTACACATCCCTTCCCATTTACTTTTCCTAAATGGTGTGTAATTCTAAGGACTCAGATAATTCAATGCTCCAAAACCTCATGCATCCCACTCCTTTTCACTCCTTTCCTATGCGTTTCTTCTAGAGTCTTCATTTGAATAGGAACTGATACATGTTTGGCTATAAACTCTATAATTACACTTGACATCGATACATGTTCTGCTTCGCCCATTATTCAACCTCCGTTTAACATAGGTGAGGTATTCTTCCTCACTAAGGTTGTACCATTGTCTTTGCTTCTTTGATTACTTTATATGTTCTTGCATGTCTTTGGTAAGTTTTATGGTTTCATAAAATTTTAGTGAAGTGATTTTTGAATTGTTATTCTTTGGGTTCATTAGTGTGGGGAAAGCAATATATTATTCGCATGTTAAATGAAGGTATTTATAATATTTTGTTGGCTTCAAGGTGCTTCATGGAGACTTTCATTATGGGGTTTCAGTCTAGATAATTTAGCTATTTATTTATTTTAATAATGAGGTTTTGATATTCCAAAATATGAAAGACTAGGGTTTCATTGGTTTTTATTTCCACAATTTTGTGGCATGCAATTCTATTATTTTGTTCTTCATTGTACAAATATTCATTGTGTAGTTCTTTTTTTCATAAATTTTTAGTGCATAGTTTAGTTGGTGTTCGATCTAAGAGTTACCCTTAATCTGTCTTATCTCAATGTTCAAAAAAATTTACTCCTATGCAGGTGTATTCAGTGATATATATAGAGAGAACATATCTACATTTACAAAAAACACATGTATTTGATTTTATTTGTTCTTCATTTCAATCATATAAATATGTCCATATATTGGGTCTTCTACCATTTAAGCAAATTGGGTATATGACTGAAAGTGAAATGAGGAACAAATCAAGATAAAAAGATTACTATTTATGTAATAATTATATATACAAATACACACACGCACACACACACACACACACACACACACACACACACATATATATATATATATGTGTGTGTGTGTGTGTGTTTATACCAACATATTTATATGATCAAAATGAAGAACATATTAAAACTAACAAATTAATTTTTCTGTAATATATATATACACACACATATAATTATTCTTTCGCTTGCATAACTATATATATGTATACCAACATATGTATATGTGTGAAATAAGTACCAAATTAAAACAAACAAATTAATTTTTCTATAATATATATATTCTTTCACCTACGTAACTGTATATGTATATGTTTGAAATGAAGAACAAAATAAAACAATTAGATTAATTTTTTGTAATATATATAGATATATAAATATATATTCACACACACACTCATACATGTATATATATTCTTTCACCTACACAACTATATATACCAATATATATATGTTAGAAATGAAGAACAAATTAAAACAAGCACAAATTTATTTCGGAAATATATCTATATATATGTTTGTATATCTATATATCACCAGACATGTAAGATATATATATGGAATCGATGAAAATGGGGGATAACGTGATTAAGTGCTATCACACCCACTTTCAAAGTGATTCCACTCAAGGATAACCCTAGAGATCTCAATGCAAAAGAGAAAGAGATCTTGCAATAGGGTTGTCCTAGGAGTTGAATATGATCTAATAAGGGGTTCACTACCATGTTTAGACTTGGAAAAGATAATGAAATGCAAGATGCAACTCTAAACCCTAGTTCAATGTAGTGACCTTCAAAATGACCTAGAAAAAGTGTGTAAAAAAAAATAGAAAGTTGCAAAATAGAATGTGTGCACCTCGAAACTTGTAGAGACTTGAATGGAGATTGGAAATTTTACAAATCTTGAAATTTTGGCCTATTGGGACTCATTCGCCATTCTGGGTGAATCAATCTCACTTCTAGATTTTTGCACAGGAATAGGTTTTGGGTAAATGGGTATGCAAATCTGCAAAAATATCTGAAAAACACCTATAGTAGGACTCATTCGCCACTTGTGGCAAATGAGTCTAGTTTGGATTTTTTGGATCTTCAAGATCTGAATCTTCTCTTCTTAGTCTGCTCAATCTGCTTCTCTAGGTTTCTGGATCCAAAAATATGATTTCGAGGTTGTAGGTGACCTTTTAGTGAAGATTTTGACCTTGCAAATGGGGAGAAAACTCCAACAAGCTTGTAACCTAATCTTCAGTGATCCTTCAAGTCTTCAAAGCACCTATATCTGCAATCATACAAAGAGAGAGAGAGTTGATTGTTAGGGAATAGGGGTTTAGCGTGGTCAAACCCATTTTAGGTAATTAAACCAAATGATGAGACAATGAAATGAAGGAATGAAACATGAAACAAAGAACATGAATTATGGACTATGATACCTTGAATGATGCCTTGTAGATGATGTCTTGTAAATATGCAACTCAACATGAAATGGCCATGAAGGATGTAGATCTTGATCTTTGACAATGTGTTGGGAAGAGACGCTGCAAATATTATTTGGTGTTGTCATTGATGGCAACCCTAGTTAGTGACTTGATCCACATGTCAGAATTTTCTCATATTGGAAGTTGGATCAAAGTTATGTAATTTACTGTCAAGCAAGAACAGAGCATCCGACAGAATTGTGTTCATCGATTCACATGCAATTTTCTGTTATCATTTTGAGTAGTGGATCTCAGGGAAGATATTTTGATGTACGTACTATCCTATTTGAGAATCATTGGTGTGCAAGTTAGAAGATCTGATTGATTAACTTTCTATTTATCAATGCATAAAGCCAACTTGATGAATATAGCCGTTGCAGATGTCTGAAAAACAATTGTTTAAGTATTTTCATGTTCAATCATATTTATTTGAGTCATTACTATGCTATGGATGACTTTGGTTGGTGTGCATCAAGAATTAGCTATGGATCAAGCTGATAGTTTGTAAATATTTTTATACTTTTGTTGGAGCCGATAGGTAGCAATTAAATCCTTAGTGGCGGATATATATAAGCGATTGATTATATCATTTTGAATAGAGATAGATGCGAAGAGTTGGTGTGTGTTGCGAATAGCATAGCTATTATGCATATTTTCACTTGTGCATGGAAGGATTTATGATGCGAATTAGAGCAGAGCAGTGTAGAGAAAAAGAGCAAACTCAAACAAAAGGTTAAGAAGTAAACTAATGTGCTTAACTAGAATTGTAACCAGACATTAGTAGATTCTATTTACTCAGTTCAATTTCTTAGATGGATTTAATCTGAACATTTCTGTAAGATAGCGAGTCTTCCTTTGAGCAGTGAGCTCTAGGCAGTGTGCTTGAATGCAAGTGCATTCCCATTCTATAAAACATTTTTTAGTATACTCAGATAATATTGTGGATTGGTCTTCCACCATGGTTTTTCCCCTAACAGGTTTTCCACATAAAAATCCTTGTGTTATGGTTGTTTATTTTATGTTCATGCATATTCCTTTTGGTTGAATGTTATAAGTGCTTTAAGGATCAGATTAATAAAGTTAAGAATTACAGAACATTGATTCACCCCCCCTCTCAGTGTTCCTTGATTCCAAAAATTGGTATCAGAGCCTAGTTCCTTGGAAGAATCCTAAAAACTTGGGGAAGATTTGGGAAAGTAATTCAATGGATTCAAGCAGTCTTCAGTAGCAACTCTTGGTGGCCCTAGATGATCTTGATCAGTCAAAATCTGAAGTTCAGAAATTGCAAGAAAACCTCATGGATGCTAAAAAATTCATTGTCATTGAAAGATAAAATCAATAAGTCTAGGGAAAAGAGAAGAGAAATATGTGGTCATATTAAGTAGAATGATGGTAAAAGCATTGAATATGAACAATTGAGTCAAGCCCTGAAAGAAAAGATAGAAGAATGTGAAAAGCTTACTAGAGATAATACAGTCCTAAAGCATGAGATGGAATCTAATATGATGAGGATGACCAAGGAGATTGAAGACAAAAAGAAGAATGAAGATCTCAATCTCAATCCTTGAAAGAGAAATATGAAGAATGCAACAGAATTGATGATGGACTCATAAATCTGGCACTTGAACTGTAGCAATCCAGAAATAATGAAGAAAAAAATTGAAAGATAAGTTGTTACACTCAGAGATGAACTTTCTACTGCAAATGAATTCAAGGAAAAGTTCAAGATTAGCTCAACCAAGTTTGATGAACTGATTAAAATTCAGAAAGCTAAAGGTGACAAGCGAGGTCTTGGATATGAGGAAGGAGAAAGTTCTAGATCTAGACAAAGGAGATTTAGGCAAGGAAATTAGATGAACAAATCTGGACAAAGGAGATTCAGGAAAGGAAATCAGATGAACAAATTTGGAAGATATCTGGTAAGACAACCTAATTCTCAAAGATTCAATGGTTACTATTTTGTCTCTAATAAATTTTATGGCTTTTCAATGTAGAAGTAGAATGAATTCAAATGGTCCAACATTTTCTGGTCAGTGATTTAATTGCAACAAGTATAATCATAAGTCAAATGAATGCATAAATATGATGAACAACTTGTATAAAGATGTCAGATGTTATACATGCAATAGATTTGGCCATATTGCTAACCCGTGCAAATCAAGAGAAAATCAATGGAACAACTAGTCTGGACAAAGAAATGTGGTGTGCTACAATTACAACAAATCTGGTCACATTGCTAGATTATGTAGAAACAGAAAGGGTCTAGTAAATCAAAGGAGAAACATGTAGAAGAATGAAAAGAGAAAAGGGAAAGTCACTAAATGTGAGATCAAGAAGCAAATGAAGAAGAAATGGGTGAAAGAGAATCCCTCTGTTGCGGAAAATGATTCTACACCAGCACCAAAATCTAGATCTGGTAATTCCTATGGGAATTAGACTATGGCCTCTGGCCTAGGAGGAGTTTTCAAGAAAATCCTTCAAACCCCTTGATGGTAGTTGGTACCGGGATATTAAATTGATTACATTTATGATCCGCAGATGCTGCTAAAATATATGGTGAGACTACTCTTGCTAAATTGAAGGTCCACAGAAGAATTATCTTTCACAATGTATGGAAACAGGGTATGAGTTAGGGCAAAATAATTTATAGTGACAAAAGGTTAGGTATGTGAATGATAAAAGGTCATTTGTCACTTTGCACCTTCAGAAGAACAAGGAGAGCTCTGAAGCGAACTTTGGCAAAAAATGGCAAAAATTCAAGTTTGAAGGTGATTCTGTGATCAAACCCCTAACCGACGAAAAAGTATTTATCGAAAAAACTTGTGAATTTTCAAATTTGTGAAAATGAATACTCCACTGGTAGTTGATATCAAGGATAGACCCCATCCAAAATTCAAGTGGCATCCTTTCAAATATGTTGAGAAAGAGCCCTTAGGTGCATTTTTCATATTTTTTGTACATCGTCTTGCATATTGAAGACATTAGGGCATATATTCATGCAAACATTGAAAAGTTAGGGAGCTCACAACTATTGAATTTGTACAACAATCACATTATAGGATAGGATTTCTGTGTCAAACCTGAATTCAAAACCCTAGAAGAGAAGAAATTCACGTAGATAGTAAAATTTCCTGTGTTTGAAGAAAGTGAATGGGTTCCGTATATTTTGAGTAGAGTTCATGCAAAATTTATGTGGTTAAATCAACCTTTTAAAATTAAAAAAGAAGCTATAAGCATTGTTACTGGTTTAAATTCCTCTAGTGGGTTACCTATCTTAAAGTCCATGAAGAATCAAACAACTACTAATGCAACTGGTTCAAAGTATGACAAAAGAACTATGACAATTGATGATATCATTGATGTGGATGTCAGATTTGCATCTATGATCATTGGTTATAAAATCTATCATTCTAGCCAAGAAAATTTTGTATCCGACACAACTATCCATGCAACATATCAAATTGTAAAGGAGAAGGCAGATTATGATCTATGTGAATTACTCAGAAGCCAGTTGATGGAAAATCTTGGTAAAATGAAAAAGGATAAGAAGAATTCCTTTAAGTATGGTAATCTATTGTTGTGTTTATTATTTTACTTCATGAATGAAGTTTCGAGACTTGGAAAAGTACAATTTGGCAAGAAGATAGACCTCTGGCCACTCAAGTTAGAGATATCTTGTGCAGATTTGCTGACAATAAGACAAAGAATAATACAATATGGGGTTATTTCAAAAACTTTTAGAGTGTGATGCATGCTAGAGAAAGGATTCCCACATCTATTATGGAGAAGTACAAAGACATTATATGTTTGGTTGACATTTATCAATGCTTGATGAAAGTTGTAGATCGTAGAACAGTCTGGATTATGCCAATGGGATATGAGGTTGAGGAAATATTTGGTACCTTTTTAGAAAAAGATATACAAGTGCACAATAAACTAAGGAAACTTGTGATAGTAAGAAGAGTAAGAAAAGAAGTAGAAATATTTTCAAAGAGCATGAGTATATCTTTCGAAGCTGTGAGAGAAGCTAGAAGGAAGAGAGAACAAGATGAAGTAGGAGATCCAGCCAGAATAGAACCTACTAGTTTGGTAGCACCCTCTGCCCGAACTAGGTCTACAAGAAGCTCTACTCTCCTTTATGGTCCTGCTAAGAAATCAAGTCGTGGAAACTCAAGTGAAGTTATCCAGTAAGGAAGGAAAAAGGAAGGACAAAAGAAAAAGAGTTTATGTTGTTGTTTTTGAAGATGAAGAAACAAAATCTAATGAAGGAGTGAGAGAAATTAAGCATCAGGGTACAAAGGCAACAATAGTCTCAAAGGACAAGTCCTTCGATGAAGAAGTGAAAGAAAATAAGAAGATGAAAATTGAAAAAATAGGTATGTTTGTAAAAGAAGTAGAGAATGCATTAATTAAGGATGGAAATCTTAGGCCTCTTTGTGAATGGTATGACACCTTTGGCAGTAGCGATCAAAGAATTCTTGAGGAAGCCTCAATAAAATACTTGAACAACTTCAATAAGGCACTTATTGAAATAATGTCTGCATTACCCAAAATTATTTATGAAATTTTATAAATTAGAAGAGTAAATGCAAGAACTAAAGATGAGCAGTTGAGAGAGCAAATTCTTGTAGATTTATGTCTAGTAATGTCTATTGAGGAAATGAGGACAATTCTGAATGGTGCCAAGAAAGAGTTCAAGAAAAAAACAAGAGTAAACAAGGTCATGATTGGTTAGACTAAAGAAGTGGAAAAAGAAACATAGAAAATTTTAAAGGAAGTTCTGTTAAGGAGCATAATTGATGTTGTCTCTGAAGAAGTGCATGATGAAGATGTCTCATCTGGTTGGGTAGCAGAGGAAGGAAAAGAAGATACAGTTGAGGACACTCAAATTCCTCTTGACATACATGATATAGAAGTGCCTATGGAGACCAAAGCTCCTAAGGTCATGTTGGTTGAAGAAATTGAGATTCCTAGAGACAAGCAAGAATTTGTAGCTGAGGAAACAGTGGTTGAGGAAAAAAAGGTTGAAATAAAGGAGATTCTGGTGAAAGCAAGAGACACTGCTAAGGAAGTAAAAGAGTTATTGGAAGAACAACATGAAGAATTTGATTGTTAACTACTCAAAGGTCCTATAAATTTGGAAACTTTATCCCCTATTCAGAAAATGAAGGTAGCTTCATTTGCTCAAAATAAACGAAGGGAAGAAATTCATAAATCGCATATTGAAGATAGTGAGCTGTTAAATCTTGCATCCGGTGTTCTGGAGAAAATAATGCCTACATATGTTAAGGATCCATCCGGTACTTCCTCCGGTGAGCTGAAGAAACTCATTAAAATGTTATAGGTACTCATTTTGAGTCCCTTGAGAAATCTGCTAAGGATAAAGTGTAGAAGGAGTTTGATGATAAAAGGTTCAGTAAGTTGAAAGGGATGATAGCTAGGGATAAATATCTGGTAGCTACTTGTATAAAGAACATTCAAAGTGCTTTGATTGAAGGTGGAAACATTTATAAATAATGTTTATCTTTATCTAAGTTCACTGAGGATTTTGAAAAGAAAATAAAAGAATGTGAAAAATAGTTAGCAGACATCACTCAAGCATTCGATCCTCTATCTGTCTTTGTTGGAAAAAAAGAAGGTCAAGTAATATCCCTGCTTGACAAGATCAAAATCTTGAAGCATGAAGAAAGAAAAATGTTTGAAAGAGTTTGTGAGCTTAGAGGACTAGTTGGTCCTAAGATGGAAACAATGTTGAGTGCTTTAAAAGAAGCACAAAATGCTATGACGGTTTGTGATCCAACGAATCTTGAATCTGCAGAAATGTAATCTTACTTATTCTGTGGTCACGTGGTTATCTTGGAGAGTATCAAGAGGGTTTGGGACACAAGTTTGAAATTTTTGAAGAACAATTTTGCAGAATTATTCAAGTTTATGTAAGTTGAAGAAGCCTGTTTGTACATATGTAGTTTGTTCATGACAATTTTGTTTTATTTTTTGATGTGTAGATTCCTTCCTTTTCCATTGATGTCAAAGGGGGAGAATAGGACAATGAAAAATTCCTTAATCATCTCAGGGGGAGTTGTGTTTTTGAATTTTGAAGAGTGGCAACGTATTCATGTTGGTATTGATCTGACACTTAGTCATTTTTCTCTAAGTGTTGCCATCAATTCCAAAGGGGGAGATTGTTGGCAAGAGACACTGCAAATGTTATTTGGTGTTTCCATTGATGGAAACCCCAGTCAGTGATTCGATCCACACATCAGAATTTTCTCATAGCGGAAGTTAGATAAAAGTTTTGTAAATTAATGTCAAGCAAGAACAAAGCATCCGACATAATTGTGTTCATCGATTCACATGCAATTTACTGTTATCATTTTGAGTCGTGGATCTTAGGGAAGATATTTTGATGTACATACTATCCTATCTGATAATCATCAGGGTATGCATTCATTGGTGTGCAAGTTAGAATATCTAGTTGATTAACTTTATGTTTATTAGTGCATAAAAGTCGACTTGATGAATATAGTCGTTGCAAATATCTGAAAAGAAATTGTTTAAGTATTTTCATGTTCGATCATATTTATTTGAGTCATTACTATTCTATGGCCGACTTTGGTTGGAGTACATCAAGAATTATCTATGGATCAAGCCGATAGTTTGTAAATATTTTCATACTTTTTTTGGAGTCGACATGTAGCAATTAAATCCTTAGTGGCAGATATATATAAGCGATTGATTATATCATTTTAAATATAGATAGATGTGAAGAGTTGGTGTGTGTTGCGAATAGCAGAGTGATTATGCATAGTTTCACTTGTGCATGAAAGGATTTGTGATGTGAATTAGAGCAGAGAAGTGCAAAGCAAAAGAGAAAAATCAAACAAAAGGTCAAGAAGTCAACTAATGCACTTAATCGAAACTGTAACCAGGAATTAGTAGATGTTATTTACTTAGTTCAATTTCTCAGATGGATTTATTTTGAACATTTGTGTAAGATAGTGAGTCTTCCTTTGAGCAGTGAGCTCTAGGAAATGTGCCTGAATGCAAGTGCATTCCCATTCTGTAAAACATTTTTGAGTATACTTAGATAATATTGTGGATTGGCCTTCCACTGTGGTTTTTCCCCTAACAGGGTTCGCACGTTAAAATCCTTGTGTTATGGTTGTTTATTTTATGTTCATGCATGTATTCATTTTGGCTGAATGTTATAAGTTCTTCCAGGATCAAATTAATAAAGTTAAAAATTACAAAACACTGATTCAACCCCCCTCTCAGTGTTCCTTGATTCTAACAATGAGAGTAGAATAATGCTTGATCTTGGATCTCCAACGCTACATCACAAAACTAGCTCAATAACATGCTTGGTGCTTGATAATATTTGACATGATGATAGATCTTGAATTTCTGCAACAATTGAAGAACCTGCCCTTCAATGCCTTAAAATTGATCTTGAATGCTATCTTGATGATCTTGTAAAGTCTTGGAATGCTTAACTCTTGAGTGATTGAATTAATAACATGAATGGATGATGGAATAATGATTTGAGAGCTCATTTATATAGGAAATCCAATCAAATGATTGTTAATTTGATCCCCAAGGTTGACATGGAAGAAATTTGAATTAAAAACCCACTTTTCCCGCTCAGAACCTTAAAAATAGGCCAAATGGGACTCAGTCGCCATCTTGGGTGAATGAGTCCCACCTGGATGGGACTCATTCGCCCAAGGTGGCGGATGTGTCCCACAGGGGCTATTTTAGTCCTAAAGTGTCAGGTGTGAAGAAATTAAGCTTATATGTTGATATTATTGGGTTTTTGATTGAAATATTCCTTGGGATGCACAATATAGGGTCATAGGGGCCTATATTAAGGTCATAAATGCAAGGGGCCCAAAATCAAATGTGAAAGTGTAAATAAATACACTTCACAACACTAAATTAAGGAAAAATTGGGTCTATTTAGCTTAGAAGGGCCCTAAATCCCATGCGAATCTGTAAAGCACATTACAACACTAGATTAGGTTCACCTTAGTTTACAAGCCTCTTAAATTTAATGTGAAGATGTAAATAAATACATTTTTCAACATTAAATTAAGAAAAAGTTAAGTTAATACAGCTTAAAAGGGACCCAAGACCTAATGTGGATGTGTAAAACACCTCACAACACTAGATCAAGGCGATATCAAGTCTAATTTATCATTAATTATTCCTGAATTAAGTAAGGAAAAGGCATAATTTTTTGGTGACTACAATATATATATATATATTATTTGGTCATATATACATACATACATGCATACATACATATATACCTATTGTGCTAAAAGTGCATAAGATCAAGTGTTTTTAGTTATATTTTTTTATGCTTATCAATGCCTATCTATTGTACATACAATGTGATTATGTAATCAAGTGTTCTATAAGTGCATAACCTAATGGGTTTTCAGCTATATTATTTATGCCTGGGAATACCAATCTATTGTATGCGATGTAATACTTGTCACACTAATTTGTAACTCAATATTTGGGGTTTCAAGTTATATTGTTTATGAATGTCAATGTGCATATCTCTTGTATACAATGCAATTGTTACACCTAGTCTGCTCTAAGTGCATATGATCAAGTGCTTTTAGTTATACTCTTAATTCCTAACAATGCCTATCTATTGTATAGGATGTAATTGTTATACCCACTCTAGTGCAAGCGCATATATATAGTTTCATAGACCAAAGAAAATCGATATATAATAATCTGTTTGTTTTAATTTGTTCTTCATTTAAGTCATATAAAGATGCTAGTGTATATATATATATTAGAGACAAATTAATCTGCTTGTTTTGATTTATTCTTCATTTCAATCTTCTACATATGTTGGTATATATATAGTTATATTACATAAACATTAATCTATTTGTTTTAATTTGTTCTTCATTTCAGCCATATACATACATGCTAGAATATATTGTTATATAACAAACAAATAATCTATTTTTTGTAATTTTTCCTTCATTTCAGACATATAAATATGTTGGTATATATTTATAGTTACATAGGGGAAAGAAAATATATGATATATAGTCATCTATTTCTTTAAATTTGATCTTCATTTTAGTCTTATACACATGTTGGTATATTTGGTTTGACACTTACCTAAATTGTGTGTAATTTAAATTCCTTAGATCATTAAATGATTCAAAACCTCACATATCTTGCTCACTTTCACCCCTCTCCTACACACATATTCTAAAGTCTTCACACCAATACATGTTCAACTCCTCTCTCTACAACAAACCTTAGGCACCGATACATGTTTGGCTCCACCCATTCCTCCTTTGATGGCTCACTAATGGTGACTTACACTTCCAAGGTATACATTTCTACTTGTCTTTCTATATTAAGGTAAACATTGCTTTTTGACTTGAATGATACCTCCTTTCATTTATTCTTCCAGGATTGAGTTGGAGAACTTGAGCATAGAGATGATTGCCACAAGCCACATCCTTGGTCACCTCCATTTGATAGAGGTGAGGTTTTAAACCTCACTAAGGTTGTACCATTGTCTCCTATTTTTTATTTCTTCTTTCTTCGTATTATTTCTTTGATTTGTAATGGGTTTATTGTGTTTCGTAAGTTGAAGGTTATGTTATTTTGTTAGTTCTTTTGAAATGAATATTTAAAATGTTTCTATGTTTTTTCATAGTTTGAACTTAGTTCTATTGCTTTGTTGGTGCTTCAAAATTGTCTTTGATGAAGTATATGGCACATATGCCACATTTATGAAAACTTCCAAATGTTGTTCTCATAAACATAATTAATTTTTCAAGGAAAAATATGGTTATGTTCAAGCTTCACTATGACTTTAATGGGTTTTCAGTAATATTTAATGTCTTCATTTCTTTGGTCTCTTAGTTAACTAAATTATTCTTGATTCAATTTATAGGTCACATATTGATATACATATCTATCTATAGTTCTATTTGTTTAGGTGGAAAATAGAGTTCATCAAAATGAATTGACCAAAATGATGAGCCACTGATTTTTTCCACAAAACACACAATTATGAGAGCCAAAAGATGCAAATAAAGATCATAAACTAACCATAACTGTTATAGCAACTATGAAGGGAGTTTTTATAGATTAAAATGATGTGTACCTTGTTGCAAGAAGCCTATTTTTAGGGCACCAAGGACTCATTCGCCTTTAATGGCAAATGGTTCCCTATTAGGGTTCCTAAAACCGAGATCTGGGTTATTTTCCTTGATGTCTGCACTCTTAGATCCTTGGTTGTTAACTCTCAAAAACCTGCAATAAATTTTGTAGCTTCAATTCCGTCTTCTTGCACTATGAAGGTCAACTTTGTGACTTGACAATTTTTATAACTTTTCTCTAAACTTCTTCTCCACTTGATCTCCAACTTGTAAATCTACAAACACATACTCAAGAGGAGAAAAAATTGTTGATTTTTAGTGAATAGGGGTTTTCCTAAGTCAAACCCCTTGTAGGTAATCAAACCAAATGATGAAATAATGTAATTTAAGTGTGAAACATGAAATATATAATTGATGATACCTTGGATGTTATCTTGGAGTGTAAATCTGCAATCTAACATGAAGTGACCATGAAGAATGTAGATCTTGATCTTAAATAGATGTGAAATAATGCTTGCAAGTAGATCTTCAATGCTCCATCCACAATCTTAGCTCAACAACATGTAGGAATGCACTATGCCTTAGACACATATGAAAGGATCTTGAACTAATGCAATAAAACCTTGATAATTTGCCTTGAAATTCCTTTGAAAAGTCTCTTGAAGTGCTCTATAATGCTCTATTGAAGTTTTAGGATGCTCTCTCAAAGTTGCTAGGTCTTGTTAGGAGAAACAAGGTGATTTAACCCCATATTTATACTAAATCTAGATATTAACCCCAAAATTCAAACAATTCAAGACGACACTAGATCTGGAAATGAACATTATTAAAATTCAACTAGAATTAACTTCATTAGGGGGTCCTTATTAAGGGAGGACCCATTCGCCACCTAGGGTGAATGGGTCATGGCACAAGTTTCCAAGACCTTGTCTTCGAGGGGTGAAATAACATCAAAAACACATGTTAGGTATGCAAAGAAAGGGGGTTCCTATTGAGGGAGGACCCATTTGCCACCTAGGCTGAATGGGTCCTAGCACCATTTCCTAGTACCTCAAATTTTCCAAATTAATTATTTTATAATTTGAATGTTGGGTATCGGGATGGATCCTTGGAAGGTGTCATAAATAAGGCTTGAATTTGAATTAAAGGGGATAATTAACTCTAACTAAATCATAGATTTTGAGGGAAAAGGGATTCATTATCACTTCTAGGGTTTTCACCTAGAAGGAGAGAACTCTTTCACACCCCAAAGATCTAGGGGGTTCATTCAAAACTAATGGAAATGTAATTGAAGTATATCTATATGGAATGTCCTAAATGAAATGAATTGGAAATAGAAATGAACTAACTATCGAATGAAAACTAATGGAATGCAGGTTGTTTGAAAACACATGATGATAAACAAAAGGATAGAATAAAGACCATATAAGACAAGATAATAGGGTAGATAATACAAGTGCACCTAGAAATGGACAAGGGTTGAAGTGAAGATTGTAGAAGCCTCTAAAATTCTATAGAATCTGCTTTTTAGGCCAACTAGAACACTTATGCCAAGCTAAGCGACTTAGTCCCAATTTTAGGCAACTGCTCCAGAGCTCATTTCAGCCATCTAGGTGTCCAAATCTTAAAAAATGCAAATAACCCTAAAAGGGCCTAAGTCACCACCTTGGGTGACTTAGTCCAACTAGGGGTTTTTGAGGTTGGATTTGTGAAATTTGAGTAATTTGAATGTTGTTTGTTAGGACTTGATGATTTCTTAGGTGAAATAAGCCTCAAGGTAAAAAATAACGAGTCTTAGGGGCCTATAAATATTGTTTTTAAAGGGATGATTGGTGTAAGAATGCCAAAATGGGTCAAATTAAGCATGAAATTGTCTCTTTCTTCAAGAGTATACAATTTTCTACATTACACTAACTAACCTCAATTAATTAAGAGGACCCTAGAAAAGTGTGAAACTATGTTACAACACTTTACAACACCTTAAATAAGGTACAAGTTAAGTACATTTTATTAAAAAGGGGCCCAAGATCAATGTGAATGTGTTACAACACATTACAACATTGAACCTAGGCAACACTAGGTTAATTCAATGATAATTATTCCCAAATCAAGTGAGGAAAAAGGGATAATTTTTTTGTCTCTAAACTATATATCTATCTATATATATATCTATCTATCTATATATATGTATATGCATATATACGTGAAAAATATATATACATGGTAGAGATATATATATGTGGTAGATGTATGCAAGTCCCACTTATTTAATTTCATCCCTTTGTTTTCTTTGTTATGCAATTCTATCATATAATATTTGTAGCTAAACAAATATATAGATAGATAGGTATACAAATATCTATAGGTAGGTAGATAGATTCATACCAATATCTTTGTTCTTCATTTTAGTCATATATATATATATTCAATATGCCACTTATCCATTAGGGGAGAGTACCCCATAGCGGATCATCCTACTTTGGGAGGTCCACATGGACCATAAATAGTAGAAAAATGGCTACCACATCAGACAACCCTTCGTGGACCCGTTAATTTTGTTTCTGCTTGGATTGACTATCTATGCCATGTGTTATGCTCCAATTGGTCCAACTTGTTCATGACATGCCCATTTTGATGGTTGATTATCTGCCATTCAAAAAATTATGTCCTCTTTCATTTTGCAAGTCATATATAGAGATTGATAGATATATAAATGGAAAAATACATAGATGTTTATATAGATAGGTTGGACTATATATATATAGATAGGTATATAGATAGATATTCAATATCTTTTCCCAAATTTAACTTTGTTTATTAACTCCAAAGTGACATATATAATTTTGTTTGGTTTACTTAGTCCATGAGAACATTCTTTAAATATGTCTGATATAGTTAACTCAAAATAATTTTCTTTCATCCATTTGTATGCTTAGGTATATGTTTGTATGTATGTGTGGTTAGGAATATTTTTATGTGTTTCATTCTTTGACTCGTATAGATAGATATATAAATACATATATATCACTTTGCCAAATTCAATAATGTTTTCCCAAAGTTAGCTTTGTTTAAATTAACTCCAAAGTGACATATATAATTTGATTTGGTTTGCATAGTCCATAAGAACATTCTATAAATATGGCAAACATAGATAACAAAGACTAATTTTATTTCATCCATTTGTATGAGGTATATGTTTGTATGTATGTGCGTTTAGGCATATGTATGTATGTTTCATTCTTTAACTCATATAGATAGATATATAGATACATATATATCACTTTGCCAAATTCAATAATGTTTGCCCAAAGTTCACTTTCTTTATTTTAACTCCAAATGACATATAATTTGATTTTATTTATATAGTCCATAAGAATATTCTATAAATATGGTAGACATATATAATAGACTAATTTTCTTTCATACATTTTTATGTTTAGGTATATGTTTGTATGTATGTGTGTTTAGGTGTATGTATGTTTCATTATTTTAGGCATATAGATATATATATACAGATACATATACATAGATACACCCAACTATATATAATAGATAGATATAAAAACATTTAAATGCATTGATATATATAGATAGATAGGCAGATAGCTAAATATCTATATGGAAAGAAAAATAGATATATAAATTGATATATATACAGATAGATAAATATCTATATAGAAAGATATATCTTTGTTACATTTTGGTCTTCATTTCAGTCATATAAATTTGGTCTAATAGTTAGGGAAATCTTGACTTGTTTCAGTTTTTAACTCATACATATATATAGACAAATGTATATCACTTAGCCAAACTGAATATTGTTTTCCCAACATGAACTTAGTTTATTTACTCCATAATGAAATATCTAAATTGATTTGGTTTATTTAGTCCATAATAAAATTTTATAAATATGATAGATGTAATTAACTTAGACTATTTTTCTTACATCCAATTTTATACTTACGTATGTGTATGTACGAATGTGTGTTTAGGTGTATGTATGTATGCATATGTGTATATGGGTATAACTGTATGTATCTATGTAAATATATTTATAATATATATACATGTACATACATATATATATGTATGTATATATACACATATATATATGTATGTATATGTATATATACATAGATGGATAGATAGATATACTAAACTATGAATTCAATTTTTGAACTTTTAAGTAGTATATAAGAATGCCATGTATTACAAAATTAATACTAATATCCATTTATAACCATAGATTAATTTTAAGCATTTGTTATTTGAATAAAGCACCCACAAAACAACATAGCACCAAAATGCCTAATTTAAATGATTAACAAATTGAAAGAAAGGGATGAAAGAAAATGCATAAGTGGATGTTGTTGTAAATGTCTAACCATTATATATTATGTAAATTATGTTTCCATTACTGTCTACACGCTTATCTATTATTTAAACAGTGTTAATTTTGTACATTATTGTTATGTAAATGCCTATATTTTGTATACCCTCTGACCTATAAATATCTGGGGTTTTAAGTTATATTGTTTGTGCCTATGAATGTATATATTGTATATGATGTAATTTTTATGACCAATGCACTGTAAGTGTATGACCTATAGGGTTTCCAGTTATATAATTGCACAAATTGTTGCAATGTAAATGTTGTTGGTAGTGTACTGTAATTGAATTTATATAGTCTTTAACTCTCCATCATCCAGATGCACTACACGTCCCTTCCCATTTACTCATCTTAGAACATGCTTATTTTATACCAATAGACTTGAAGGTCTCAATATTTTGAGTCATGCATTCATGTCAGATGAGTTGACCATACCAAACAATGCACATATAATTGAAGACTTCAGCCCAAAAAAGAAATCATAATGAAAGTTATAATATATAATTAACTACATTTATATTATATATGCAATTGCACTACACTACCAAAAACATGCACATCATATAGGAATGTGCATAATAATGGAAACATCATTTATATAATATAGGACATAAATCTATACTATTGTTTGAGGTTGTAGTGTTGATGAGACTTGGTTTTTGTAGAGACATTTGGTGTTCAACTATGTTGCATTATAATTTTCAAATTGAATTGATGATATATGCAACACAGTTTAACACTACAAATGCTTTTAATGAAATCAATCCTCCTTAATGCATTACTCAATTATAGAGTGTGGAGCCAAACATGTATCGGTGCATAACCAAATGAACACTCCTAAAGAAACACATAGGAAAGGAGTGAAATGAGTGGGATGTGCAAGGTTTTGGAGCATTAAATGATTTTATTCCTTTGAATTATGCATCATTTAGGAAAATTAAATGGGAGGGGACACGTAGTGTATGTTATTGGATGAAAGGGACTTAGGGGGTAGTACACAATTAATGTGATGAACTATATATTAAGGATGACGAGGTGTTTGGATTCCACATGTTTGTCCCACCCACTATTAGCTCCCCTCCATGTAGTGTCTAGAGGTGGACCCGAATGATGATTAGTCAACCCTTAAAATAGGAACGTCACGAACATGTTGGACCAATTGGAGTGTAACACGTGAAAAATTTAAACCAACTAGCTAAATTTAAATTAAAAGGTTGCTAGCGATTGAACATACTTGCACCCAAAAAGTAAAAATAAAATGTAAAAATAAATTTATAACATAATCTTGCAATCCCCAACATACACAAAAAAACTAGCCAAAAAAGGATGGAGTTGTAGGTTCGGTCCTTCCCAACCTCAAACATAATCTTGCAGTCCCCAACATACACAATAAAACTAGCCAATTTAGATGATGGACTTGTAGGTTGGTCACTATCGACCTCAATCAAACTAGTCGGGAAAAGCATTTGGAGGCATGTTCTCATCCCCTTTTTCTATAATTTGATTTTTGGTTACATGATTTTGATTTGGAATTTTGATTTTGATTTGGATGTTTGACTTTAAATCTAAGTGCAACATACATGTGATGTGATGAGAGTCAAGAAAATAGTACCATCAAAAAATTGAGGGATTTTTATGTTCATTAATTCCTAAAATAAAGCATGATTCTCTAGTAATAGGTTCATAGGATTGATTAACCATATTTATCATTGTAATGCCCTATGGGCCACCTCAATCTCTCTTTTCTTTTTGAACCCTCTCTTGCTCCCTCTTCTTCTCTCTTTGGAATTCTTTTATAACAATTTGATTTTCTCTCTTTCCTTACGCTAAATTTCCTTGTCAACCTTCCTTTGCTCCTTCAACTCCATCGCCATAATCCATGATGCCTTTATGTCCTCATTCTATTGCTTCTTTCTATATTTTATGTCTTCTAGTACTTTTTTTCCTTTGCTCTTGTTGCATTAGGAGATTCATGTAATCATCAATTGTTAACAACTGAGACTATTAGCTCAATCGAATACCATTATCAACAAAATTTTGTGTTCTTTCATTGATAGTGTGCACATGAAACTTCAAGAATCTAGTAATTATCAAAATTGATTGTGATTCAATTATTTCAATCACTTGGGAGTCAATTTTCTCCTTAGATTCCTCGCCAATACCTTGTGTTTCTTGGATAAAATCTACATAGTAATGTACCATTTTTGGTATGGAAAATGTGGCAAGTGGAGATGGGAAAAAAAGTTCCTTGCTCTTCTTGGCATTGTAAGTCAATACCCAAATTCATAGCTCCCTCCACCAACCAAGATAGTTGGCTAGGCTATAAGGGAAGACTAATAATGTTATTAAATTCCTCACATTGGTTGTCCACCATGTCATGATATTGTTGATCAAATGCCAATTCTATAATTGAATGAGTAGGACTACTTTGTCTTGTATCTTGTATACCTTCTTATACCTGACATTCTATTGCACACTATAATGTGTGTGCGAATTCATTAGTTGAAACTGCAACACTCAATAGACTAAGGACATTCTACATTGCAAATGCATTCTCAGCTATGTTAAATTGATACATGTCACTTAAACACATGTCATCCACCAAGGAAGTGGGATTGAGGGGTCATATCCTTATCCTTTTGAAACCTGTTATGATGTTGGAGATTGCCAATGATTTTTGCAGTGACTTGTTGCCTAGCTCTACCAATTTTTCCCTCCTAATTTCTATGTTTGTGTACCAAGCCAACCATGCAACTCATTCAAATTTGAAGTAAATTTTGAATGGTGAGAACACACTCACACCTAGTGGTTGTAGTTTATGCAACGTGTGTGCGGATAGCATAAGAAGATAAATTCCTAACATCCTTTCCTCCTAGATGGTTATCACTACAACATGACTACCATGGCCATTAAAAAATGAGAAGGTTCCTATTAGTGGGTGATGCAATTCCTAGAACTTATTTTGCAAAGTGGTGAAAATAGTTCATGAAAAGCTCTTTTGTCATCCAAGTGTGTGGCCGGTCTGCCATACAAGCACCTGGTTTGCGACTTGTAAGGTAATTTTTTAGTTGCTTATTTCCCTTGAACAAGTAGAACCCTGGTATACTCTAACCAACTGCATTAACACAATAAAGAACTGTAATCCATTTCCAACTCTTGAGAATTATGTACAAGACACTCTTCTTGCCTCTTCTTGTCAGCACCCTCATCACATCATTTTTGCTTACTTGATTTTTTTGTGTTAAGATAGATTAAATAAGGGAGTTATTAATGTGGGTTGGTTTGATTCGAAAGGGTTATAATGGAGTTCAAATTTTCACAAAGAATATCTAACTTTGAATTATTATTATTTATTTTATATTGCATTATCAAATAGTAATAGGAATGCAACCCACAAACCTCTATTGAATCAAATATATACAACCAGGAACAAGTCATTTAAAAATGAACACCACAAATTCTATTGAAAAAGATAGTGACATTATCTTAATAAAGAGTCTTTTGTAACTTACAAAATATTTTAAATTCTAGAATAAAATAATATTTTTTAAATTGGTATTCTCTTATATTATTTTAGGTTTAATTGAACAAGCAAAACAAATTAATAATGAATCAAATTTAGATGAATTTTATAGTAACTAAAGAGTGATTAGACAATTGTGTTATTTTTTAGTGGTGTATTAAGTTAATTGTTAATTATAATATTGTGATTGAAGGTTTGTATGTAAAACTGGTATAAAGAATAATAGTAAGAAAGATGTGTTAGACCTAGGTAAGGATATCTCTTGTTATAGACTAGGTCACATTGTGTGGATTGGTCATAGACTAGGCTACACCATGTGATATTATTTTGGACTAGGTCATGTCATGTGGCTTAGTCCTCTCCTGTGTAAATTTACCAACCTTACTTATTTACGTAAATAAATGCAAAAGGGGATTAATGTAGAGTTTTGAAATACTAGGCCCCAACAATTTGTGAGCATCAAGTAATTAGTGTAAAATTAAAACTAGAGTATGATTTCATGGTGCATGTAGATGGTGTGGATTTTAGTACCTCCAAAACCATATAACATATACACATTGCAGTATTGAATACTTTGACATGTAAAATCCTTCAAATTGAGTGCACAATGACATTGTACATTTAGTTTAAGGAGAAACAAGATTATTCATATAATGTGGTAATGGTTTCATACAACAATATAATAGTTGTGGATATCATTTTTGATGATTTTGTCAATATAAATCAAGTAGATAATTGGTATATTGTTGTTATTGACAAACTTACCTATAAGAAAGATTAATCATATATGTAAAGTTTTGGCCGAGTTAATATAAGAAATGTAATATAAGATATGATCACATATGCATGTTGGCATGATGTCACATGGGTTAACAATGTGGAGTCTTGGAATTTATAATCCTAAGAGAGAGGAACCACTTGAGTTTTGTTTTATAGTTAATAAACGTCCCTAGTGAGAAAGCCATAAAATAGTGTACACAAGGTGAGGGGAAGGGTAATGGAAGAAAATAAAGCAAAGATTTGAGCAATAGTATGAGGATAAATTTCATGCAATGAAGGAAAGGGTCATAAAGGATAAAAAATAAAGGGACTTGGTAATGAATAATAGAAGAATATTTTTTATGTAATTAATATGTAAGGACCATAAAATATGGAATGGTAAGGGCTAAGGAGATGTCATAACCACCCCTACTTACCACTATTTTTTAAATTTGTATCTACACCCCAAATAGTAACTTAATTAACCAAGAAAATTATATCTAATTTAGAAGTGTTAGCTTCATAACCTTACCAACCATAGACATGGAAGTGACTTGAGTCCATAATCTTACATACTTGTAATGAATATGTTTAGCTCCCAAAATAATGCTCATCCCTAAAATCAAAATAAACTATGGATTACATTCCAAACATAATTAAAGTTACAAAATACTAATTCAATTCAATATAAAAAAATATGTTATACAAACATATTTTAAATGTCATAGAGTATATTGTTGGTATGTGGTGACTAATCATGCTATACTGCACACTCTTCATGTATCCTCGACAAAATAAAAAATAGCTTTGTAAAACCCTAATTCTAGAAGCTTCGAAAAAACTTGTTATAAGTGGTTGGGATGGGAGTTGCAGTAGTGCATTATTCGTGAGATTGTAATATGTTTTTGAACTGGATAATAAAATCATTGGATTGTTGCGGTTTTGTTGATGTAGGCCAGATTGGGTGAACCATGTTAAATTCTTTGTGTTGTTTTGTTTCTGCTATAATTTTTTCTATGTGTTTTTGTTTATTTGTTTTATTGATCAAATTTGCATTTAACTGTTAGATATCTTCCTTTTAACCCTAACAAATATTATATGCAATTTAAATTTGTATTTCTAAATTGTAAATCAAATAGAAACTTGAGACATATGTAACTTCTCATTATTGTTAGTGTAATCTACAAAATAAAAGTAAAATTACAAAAATGATATTCTATACACAAAAAATCTAATGGATAATAATTTAAACAATACTTTATATAAAAAGGAAAATAAAAGTAATGTATCTTTTATGTAAACATTAAATTATACTCTTTGGTATATTATTTTACATATATTTTCCTATTGGTGTGTTTTTTGCACCTTATTTTGGCGCAAGTGCTAGTATTGATTAGGAAAAACTAAGGGTTGCAAATGGTTAAGTGTCTTAACGAGCCCCCCCTTTCTTTATTTGACATACGGTAACATTATACCAATTTTTTTTAATATTACCTTTAACCACTTCCAAAAAGAAAGCTTTCTTAATTTAATTTTATGTCTTTAATGATCTTGAATGACCCCCAAAGAGAGAACCATGAAGCTCTTCAAGAATCTTGTGTTTGAGAGTGGAATTATTGTATAGATATAATCTATTTTTACACAAAATGTAATCTCCCTGCCAACAAAATTTATCTAAACTACTGGGATTATCTTATAACAATTGAATGAGATTCCTTGTAATAACATCATTTTTCCAATCTATTTTGGCTTATTCCAACCATTTTTCTTGTTATATCAAAATGCCACACAATAATACTTCATCCTTCTCATCCTTCCTAGTTAATGAATTTTCCATAATACACATTAGTGACGATTGTTTATATACATCAAAGATTCTCATATTTTCATTGCTAACTAACTAAGCTTATCTCACTAATGGTTCTTGTGATTTCGTGTGATAGCTAGATGAAATTTATTACTTGTCTACATAAGTATGCAATGATTGAGATGTCTAGTTATTGGTTTAATATTATTTTGTATATCATGTTATTATTTTGAGATGATTATAAAGATGATGGTTGCTATTCAATGTTTACTTATAGTAATATGTATTAGAATATTGACATAAATGGTGATATTTTTTTAATAAATAGTATGATCAATTATTCCTTGGTTCTAATAGGTATTATGCAAGTAGGGAGTGTTTTAAATTATATGTTACTTGTGAAGATTAGTGGATTTAATTTTCTAGTTGATTACTATTCTTTGAATGTTATTTTTTTATATACTATTGGGTTCTATTATTACTAATCATGAGTAATATTGACACCATGTTCTGGTCAAGTAAACAGGTGACAATTTGGATAATGTTGATCAAGGGGTCACATAGCTACTTTTTTTTTTTATCCTTTTGAGTTTTGGGTTTGTCACGAACATGTGATTTAGCCTTGTTGTGTGTGGAAGGGGTTGTGCGCATGCGAGAGTTTGTTTTATTAGTCCCTTGAGTCACCCATTTTAATGTGATTATTTATTTTATGTTTTATGAAGTCTTTATGTGGTTTTAATTGATTAAAAAGTTCCTTAGGTAGTAGGTCTATGGGTTATGGGTCTTGTATCCCATGAAACCACTTTAATACAGTTTGAAACTCACTCTAATTACCCACTTATGAAAAGTGGCGAAAATTGGAGTTGGTTGGGTAGTTGGGAAGTTATGGAAAGGTGGTTTCCTTTCCCCCTTCTATTTATTCTTAAACCTTGTGAGGAGAAGGCGCTTCTCTCTTCTTGCTTTGGTTTTACTCTTGTCTTTTGGATGCTTTCTCATTTGGGAGGAGAGTTTTTGATGGAGAAAACGAAAGGCTGGGTGAGAAAGAATGAACGGTAGGAGTCTTGAGGAGGAGAGGCTTCACATGATGGATATCAATCTTTTGATAATAATTTTCCTTGATGATTTTTTGTTGATGAGTGAATGAATGTTGTGGTATTTGTTAATTAATTTGTGAAAATCTATGTTGATTTCCTTTTCTTTATTTTTTTTGTGAGTTGTGTGTATAAGTTGTAATGTGCAAAAAATTTAAAATATGATTGTTATAGGGTTTGGGGTTTGATGAGTAGTCCATGTGAATGGTGGTTTTGTGTGTGTGCATGGGGAGAGCTATGTGGCCCTAAGAGCTTGGGGTGGATTAAATTTCAATCCTATGGTTTAGAGGAGAGCTTTTGTTCATATTGTTTTTTTCCTCTTGTTGTTTTCTCTTCTCAGGTTGACATATCAAAATTGGAAACCAATTGAAAGCTCATCAACTCAGGAGTCAAGAAATAGATATGAACCTTTTGAAATAGGAAGAGTTTCAAGTTTCTAGAAAGGTAATTGTTGAGAAAGGTGGTTAGTGGTTCAAGTTTATAAATGTGTTATCCATTACAAGATGTAAACGCAAAGGAAGTCATCAACCATATTTCAATCTCTATGTAAAAAGAAATAATGTTTGGAAAAATGTAAATTTTATAAGTGCATTCATAGAATCCATTTGTTTTTATCTTCAAGGAAAAAAAGGATGTTTCTTGGGTATCCAATTTCCTAAACTTTTCTTTGAGGAAATTTAAAGGAAGGAAATAGAATAACCTTTGTGAAATGGGGAAAGACTTTAAGCTCCTTGGACAAAGTTAAGTGGAATGGATGTTTTGATTTAAGGCCTTGCATAGAAAGAAAAAAAAAGATGAATGAATGAAACTTTTGTAGCACATGAGAATAGTTTTGTATTTATATTTTGTTAAAACTTATGTAATCTTTATAAATGCATAGCTACATCATGAATAGTAAATGGAAGGATTCCTTTTTTCAATGCATAAGGTCTAATTTAATACTTTATTCAATAAATAATACTAGCAAAGTTTTACATAGGAAAAAGTTAATCATTATTACAAGATGAATGGAAACACATTTATTATTGAAGCATTCCTATCAGTATAGTTATCTTATGGTGATTTTTTGAATCATTGATACAATTGAATTTTTGTATAAAGAAATAAAAGGAACATAATATTTGAACACATATATTAAATATCCTTATTTATTAAAAATTCTTAAATAATATGTATTTACATAATACATATTTAAATTATAAATTATTAATATATTATTTGATCAAATCAATAAATTTTAGTATATATAAATAATTAATAAAATAACACATAAATCTAAATGATTAATGAATATTACAATGATAATTTGAAAGTATTATAAACGAAGGAAAAATAATAATATACGGAGGAAGAAGCGGGTTGACGCCCAGGTAGAGGGTCAGTCTGTGCATCACCCCTCAAACTTAGGTCGGCGACCTGAGAGGGCTCGACTCCAACTCCTTTAAAAAGATTTACATATTAAAAAATATATAAACAATTTATATGTATTTTTAAATTTAATAATACATATAAAATTTGCACTCTTTTATCACAGTCCATCACTCGAGAAAATAAGAACGTCTATGATATATATATATATATATATTGATTTGAATTATATAAAAATCTACAAAACAATCAATGAATCGAATAATGATTCTTCCATCTACATATTAAATCAAGCTAAAAATAAATAAAAAAATCAACATTTAATATATATAGTTTTTCATAAAAAAAAAATTTAAACAAATTTAAGAGAATGGATCCATACTGAAGACGTATAAATCTACACATAGACTGTAAAAAAACTCTGTAGTTTTAGAGAACACAATTTTTTTAAATATAATCATATACTTATTTGTATATAAATTGCATTCTATGGGATAAGTAAATCTAAAAAAGGGGAGAATGTTTTCTCTTTGCATGCAACCTCCAATCTTATAAGGAAGCCAATGGCGGACTTGAATGAAGAGAATCAGATCTCCAACTTGAAGTCTAGAAGTCTATAAAAGATAAATGAAATGAAAATTTTGTTATTAGAAAGAGTATGGTAGTTATAGGTAGTTTTGTTTAAGTGCTTAATTATTCTCTTTAACTATCTAATTAGGAAACTAAATTCTAATTTAGATTTATTTTAGAAGTATATATATATATATCATTTTTTAATTTGAAAGAATTACGATTTATATTTATAGATTTGATTTTAAATGTAAATTTAAATTTGAAAATTATTTATTTTGAAGGTAAAAAATCAAATTTGATAAAAGTAAATACATAATAAACTTGAAATTTGATCCTTCAAATCCTTTTTAACATAAAATTTGTTCAAGAAAATATTAACTCCACCATCTAACTATTTTTCTTGCAAATCCAAAAGCAATAAAAGAGAAGAAGAGCTATTAAAAGAAACTTCAATTGATTTGAGTTAGTCTTTAGTTAAATCTATATTTAGTTTATAATTAAAAATTGATTTTCAGTTAGATCATCTAATAAATCAAAAAAAGAAAAGAAAGAAAACTACATCTCTTTCATTTGTTTAATTAGAAAACAAATTTTATTTCTAAAAAATTTTTAGAAAATCGAGGAGTAAAGAATTAAAAATCAATTTTAAATAGTAGTTTTCTTCCTTTATTCAAATTAACTTTAAAACATGAATTTTTGAGATTTATGGTTTTCCATTCTATGATTTAGAAGAACTAAAAATTAATTAAGATTCAAAGAGAACTTAAATGAAAAAAATTTAAGAGAAAAAGAAAATATGATTACTTAGTTTATGTCTGTGAGGGAAAATGTTCAAATGTTTAATTAATGATAATTTTTGGGTTGCAACAATTCTAAAAATAAAATGATTCCTTAAATTAAGCATGATTAGTGTTCTATTTGTTTTTCTTTTCTAAGTTAATTTAATTATTTATATTTTGATAATAAATTGGAATATCACCGATTAACTACTACTATCCTTAATTAAGATAGTAATTAAAGTTAGAATCATGTTAATTTATTATAAGCCTAAAGAAAATAAAATCAAGTACACAAATAACTATACTTTTGTAGTAAGATTTGATATTTTGTGCATTCAATAAGTCTTATAGGCATCATGAAGGTAATCAAAGGATGCACTTTCTTCTAAAGGGTTCTTTTAAACAAATAGGTTTTCTAGATGATCTACTTGGTAATAATATTTTTACTAATATAAGCAATGGTAATATTAAATATAAATATTCTGAGTGACATAATCATTGAATTTGATTCTTAATAAAGGTGGTATTAAGAAATAAAATATTAATATTGAGTATTAAGATAATATTATTATAATTAAAATAATAGTGTCAGTATTAATAATATTAGTGAATATAAATATTAAAAGAGAATGGTAATTACGGTACTAATATAATTGTTATTAAAATAATTTTTATTAGGGATATTTAAAATTTACTTTATCATTATATGTTGCTAAATTCATGTGTAGTTGACAATTATTAGTGTTATATGTATTTATTCAGAAAAAAATATGGTTGTGTAAATTTTAGGGCATGACACCAACATCTTAGTGACCCATTTTTGTTATTCTTCAAAATATAATCTTTTCTCTAGAAAATATTATAGGCTATCATGATTTATCTCAACTTTTAGGTGTTTAACTTCCACTATTTTATTGCATGAAGAATGCCTAGCATTTCCTTCTCATAAATGGGGTTGAGTTTATTCTCAACCTTTAGTTGATGAATCTAAAAAAATGGCTTACCTTTCTACATGAGAATTGCTCCTATACTATTACCTAACACATTATTCTCCACAACCAAATCCTTGGTGAAATTTGTAGTGGCCAAAACTAGAGTGGTACATATATAGCCTCCTTAAATCTCTTAAATATTGTATTAGCTAAATCATTCCATTAAAAATAATCCTTATTTAACAAATTTGGGAGGGTGTTTTTATGTGGTCATATCTATTAACAAATCTTTTATAATATCCTATGAGTCCTAGGAAACCTCTCAGTTTAGCAATGCTTTTAGGAATAGGACATTGGATCACAACCTTAATTTTGTTACGATCAACATTTACTCCTTCATGAGACACTATGAGTCCTAGGTGCTCCACCTCTTTGAGACCTAAAGCATGCTTGGAAGGATTAAAATAGATTTGATGATCTTCGAGAAATTTTAATGCTTGATCTAAATGGTATACATTTTCTTCTCACATTTTTCTATAAATCAATATATCATCAAAGGAGAAGTTATCTTAAATATGGAATTCATCAAACTTTGGAATGTAGATGGTGTGTTGGTATGGAGCCTGATCAGTTTCCAAGTGGGAGATTGTTGGTATGTGGCAACTGATCATGCTATACTATACACTCTTTAGTATTATACACTCTTCATGTATCCCAACCGCTTATAACAAGCTTTTAAAAGCTTCCAAAAATTAGGGTTTACAAAGTCGACATTATTCGTGATATTGTAATATTTTTTGCGCTGGTTAATAAAATCATTGGATGGTTGTGGTTTTGTGGATGTAGCCCAGATTGGGTGAACCACATTAAATTCTTTGTGTTGTCTTGTTTCTGCTATAATTTTCTCTGTTTTATAGATCAAATATGCATTTAACTTGTTAGATATCAACCTTCTAACCCTAACAAGTGGTATCAAAGCAAGGTTGTGTTCGGTTATCATCTGCAGGAAGGTCTCATGGTTGAGTGGGATAAATGGAAGACGAGGGTAAGTTGAAGGTTGAGAAGTTCAATGGGTAGAACTATCAGTTATGGAAGATGCAGATGGAGGACTACCTCTATCAAAAGGATTTATGGTGTCAACTGGAAGGGAAAACCGAGAAACCCTCAATGATGTCTGATGAGGACTAGGATATTTTGGACAGAAAGGCACTTGGTAGTATTCGTCTATGCTTGGCACAATCGGTGGCGTTTAATATTACAACAACAAAGATATAACTCTAGAGTTGATGGAAACCCCGACAAAGTTATATGAAAATCCTTCCGCTTCAAATAAGGTATTTCTTATGAAGGGTTTATTTAATATGAAAATGGTAGAAGGTGGGTTAGTTGTTAATCATTTAAATGAGTTTAATACGATTACCAGTGAATTAAATTTTGTAAATGTAAACTTTGATGAAGTTAGGGCTCTTTTGATTTTGTGTTCTTTGCCTGAAAGCTAGAATAGCTTGGTAATGGTTGTTAGTAATTTTGTTTATGGTTCAAATACATTGAAATTTGATGATGTTTTTGGTATTATTTTGAGTGAGGAAATTCGTAGGAAAATCTCAGGTGGAACATCCACATCAAGTAGTGTTTTGAATGCAAAAATCAGGGGCAGAACAAAGGAGATGAAACAATTCTAGAAGTCATGGGAAGTCACAAGGAAAATCAAAGGACAAAAGGTCCTAATCTAGAGACAACCTAAATTAGGACACTTCATTTATCCAAATTTACCCCTTTTTCATCTAAATATCCTCTTATTTGCATTAATTGAGTAATATCACTATTATTTAATTAATACCCTTAATTCTGCCAAATCCCTAAGGTATTTGGTTATTAATTAAATACCTTATCTCTTTAATCCTCCCTTTCATCAAATGAATTAAATAAATATGAAATTTATTTAATTACTCACATGTGCCATCATTTTCTTAATCTTAATCAACCTTTTAATTTCTTCATTAAAGATGTGCACATGCCTAATCCTTGATTAAGACATGTCACATCCTTCAACTTTTGCAAGTTGGCTTCTTAACCTTCATTAGTCACTAATCATCTTCTAATCAATAATTAGTTAAGCCTAATCAATACCTTGGTCAACTCTTCCCATCCCCCAAGGAATTTTTAATTCCTTTTTATTCACCCAAGGCTCCTCTCTTCCCCATGTGAATTTTTAATTCACTTTTATTCCTCTAAGGAATCTTCTCTTCCCCATGCAAGTTCTAGAAGGATTGACTTGTCACTTTACATGTGCCAAGAACTTCTAGAACCTTAGACTTGTCACATCATTCACATGTGGAAAATCCCCACCTTTTTGGAAACCCTCTCTTATCCACTAGATTCTTCCAATCATTGTGAATTTTTAATTCACTTTTATTCCTCCAAGGAATCTTCTCATCCCCTAAGGTAACTACCAGGTACTTGTCCTTCCTCCACCTCATGTACCTCTCTTCCACCTCACTCTCACATCATCCCACCCTAGGTCATCTCACATTCCACGTGTCAAGATGTGAGGGTTTGTGAGTCCTCAACTCACCATAGCCCTTCATATTGGCTTTGTTGGATCAATCTCAACCATTGAATTCTCTAGAGAATTAAAATTATCCTATAAATACCCCCTCATTTCTCTCATTTTGAGAATCAATCTTTTGCTATCAAAACTCTTGCAAAATTGTCATTTGAGCTCTCATCCTCCATAGCTTTTAGCATCACACCATTACCATATCTCCATCCATCTTGCATATAATTTTTCATGTTCAATTTAGCTTGTCATCCAAAGAGCACACAAATCTTCAAAGATCAAGGGCCAACCAAGGAATGAGCAGCATGAAGGTATAATCAGCTTCAATCTATTTTATCTTGCTTTTATGTTTATCTTTTCCTTAGGCTAATCATTGAGGTGCCCTCTTTTTTGTTAGTTATTTTTATTGCATCATTAGTTGTTTAGCATCTCACATTAGGAATATATCATTTTAGGAGATCACATTTCTGGTACGCCCTGTGGGACCCACAAACGGGTCTCTTTGTTTTACGTTTGTTGTTGTTTAAGTTGTTTGTCGGTTCAGGTCGCAGAGGGGCGGATTTTCCCCATAGAGGGGCCGACTTGCCCTCCCGGGCACTGCAGAGGGGCGGATACGCCCTCCTATTTCAACATTTTTTGTTTTCACTACAGAAGTGCAAATACGCCCTCCTGTTCCAACGTTTTCTAATAGTTTTCTGCAGAAGTGCAGATACGCCCTCCTATTCTGAAGTTTTCTAATAGTTTTATGCAGAAGTTTGGATATGCTCTCTTGTTCCGACATTTTCTAATAGTTTTATGCAGAAGTGCGGATACACCCTACTGTTTTGACGTTTTCTAACAGTTTTTTGCATAAGTGTGGATACACCCTCTTGTTCTGACATTTTCTAACAGTTTTTTGTAGAAGTGCAGATACACCCTTCTGTTTTGATGTTTTCTAACTGTTTTCTGTAGAAGTGCGGATACACCCTCCTGTTTCGATATTTTTTCTAACAGTTTTCTGCAAAAGTGCGAATACGCCCTCCTGTTTCGATGTTTTCTAACTGTTTTCTGCAAAAGTGTGGATACACCCTCCCGTTCTGATATTTTCTAACTGTTTGCTGTAGAAGTGCGGATACGCCCTCCTGTTCCAACGTTTTCTGACTATTTTCTACAGAAGTGCGGATACGTCCTCCTGTTCCGACGTTTACTAACTGTTTTCTGCAAAGGGGCGGATTTGCCCTCCTGTTTCGATGTTTTCTAACAGTTTTCTATAGAGGGGCGGATTTGCTCCTCCTGTTCCGACATTTTTGACAGTTTTCTGTAGAGGGGCAAATACGCGCCCCTGTTTCAACATTTTTCACTGCAGAGGGGAGAATTTTCCCTAAATAACACATTTGGGAAGATTTCTTGTCGATACTTTGCAATATGTTTTGCTAAAATTCGCAAAGGACAAAAAGATAAAAACAAGTAACATTTGCTTGCAGGGCCTTTATTTTATTTGAATTTTAAAGTTTTCCTCATTGTTTTATCTATTCACTTAGTATAATTAGAGGGAAGTAATACTTGTTGTTTGTTGTGTATGTTTTTCTTTATGTTACCCTAAGGGGGCATTAGTTTGTTTTCACCTTCCCCTTGCACTTTGTACAGACTGAGGAGGTAGTTGGAAATGAGTAGTGTCTTCTTCCTAGAGGGACATGCTTGGGGATTTCATCAGCCCAAGGGATGATCCCAACCACGTGTACCGGTGGGGTATACAAAGGGGGGAGAGCCAAAGTTGTACCCCAATCTAGTTGCGTCGTAATGGGCGAAACACCGAAGCTAGGGTGATACCTAAATAGACGTAAAGAGTTGGTCTGAGCCTTTCAGTATCACACTGGGGTTCCCAACTCACACTTGTGATGGACTGATGTTCATGGTTGTACCTCACATACCGAGCGTATATCGACAACTCCCTAGAAACCAATAAATTTTGATAAGTCAGCCTCATTGAGTCATTTCAAGTCCTTGCCATAATCTCATCATCCAAACCAAGTCACTGTTTTCTTGCAAAGGGGCAAACTTGCCCCCCTATTCTGACAGTTTCCACTGCAGAGGGGCAGATTTGCCCCCCTGTTTCAGCATTTTTCACTACAGAAGTGCGGATACGCCCCCCTGTTTCAACATTTTTCACTACAGAAGTGTGGATACGCCCTCCTATTTCAACATTTTTCACTGCAGAAGTATGGATATGCCCCCCTGTTTCAGCATTTTTCACTGTAGAAGTGCGGATACGCCCTCCTGATCCACTATTTGACAACAGAAGGGTGGATACGCCCTCTTTAACGGACAATTTCATCCATGATTTGACCATTCCAAACCTCTGTTTAACCACTTCGAGTCTCCATTTGACCGTCTGATCATCCTAAACACTCTGTAAGACCCCTTCATTTTGCTCTTTTGATGTGATGGTAATTTATTTTGATGTTATCATTATGACATGCTTTAGATTAGCATTGTGAATATTTTAATTAATGATGTTTTATGTTTGGATAATATTATTGATGTTAGATTCGTTAGTTGGTAATATTGTATTGGTGAAGGGGACGAAATTGCATCACTCGCTTGCGAGCGCCTTGCGATTCCGTGATTCCCTCTTCACGATGTGTTTTCTCCGATGCAAATATACATGTGCGATATTCTATTGTTCGCAGGTTAAAAGGTATAGGACATCGACTCCACCTGATTTCACAAGGTTGAGTGTGTCCATTGCCAACGACATTCGATTAGGAGATAGTACTTAGGTTTTCCGTGCCAAGTCATTACTCTAGTCGTAGTGTGTCGTCGGGTTGTAGTCTGTTTATTCTGCCTGTATTTTATTTAATTGCAAGTTGAAAAGGGTAATTAAATGGCTTTATGTATTTAAGTTGTTGAGTAAATTAATCTGGTTATAATGTGTAAAATGTTATTTATTTTATTAATTAATTTAATTTAATTAATAAAATAATTTAATCTTGGATTAAATTTATTTTATTGATTAATTAAATTAATTGTGTGAATTTGAATTAATTTATTCATTTTGGAAATTAATAGTTATTTTGAATTGAAATTAAGTTTGAAAATTGAAAAAAGGGTTTTAATTTCATTTTTGAAATTTTAAATGTGAAAATTGAAAATTGGAGATATTTTTTGTTTTTGTTTTCTGAAAATTAATGAGGGTGGGTGATGAGATATTTTGGAATTTTCTTTATTATTTGGATTTTTCATGAATCTTGAGGAGGATGAGAAATTTGGAAAAATGGAGGAGAAATGAAGAACATGATTTTGGTTTTGTGGGCTTGGATTGGAATGGTGTTAAAATCTGTGGATTGGTTGGGAAGAAGCTTGGATCTGAGGAGAAGGCTTTGCACCTTTTTGTCAATCTCTCAAGCAATGGAAATCCGGTTTTCCTTTTTATTAAATTAATTTCATTCTGAAAGAATTTACAACTTTTATTTGTTGTTGGAAAATATATTTAAACTTGGTTGGATTTGCAAGAAAAACCCATCTTGAATCTAGTTTCAGAACTTCCAAAACCTCTATTTGAAAATATGGTTCTTCAAATAAATATTATAATATGGTTGTAGATGTATATTTATGAGATTTATTTGTTCAATTAGATTTATGGTTTTTCTTTTATATAAATCTAGATTATATATATATATATTCTGGAAAATACAAATATATATGTATTCATATATATATATATATATATATTTATAATAGTTTGTTTTTCTTTTTTGTTTGAAAATGAACCCTGGTAAGAAAATTGTTTTTTGGATTTAAAAAAATCCGTAGTGCTAAAGGCGTTTTTTTTTGTTATGTAAAAAAAAGAAAGAAATAAATAAAAATTTATTTGGGGGTTATGACTAGGGGTTGCTCTCCACAGCCGCCTCCCATAGGAGGCAACTAGGGAGAGCAACATCCTCCACGACTGCGCCCCCCTGTGGGGGTTCAGCTGTGGGAAGGTGCAACCCCCAACCCCAAACCGCCGTGCCCAGCATGTATGGGAGGTCCGACTATGTAATACATAGTCAGCCCCAAAACAGTCAGCCCTGCTCAAATCCGCGCGCGCTTGTGAAAAACGCATCCGTCGCCTAGAGTAAAATGTGCACGGTTCCCAAGAACATGTGCCTCAGAATCCACGCCTTAATTTGGGCAATTTGTATTTGTTTAAATATATATATATATATGTTTCATAATACTTTATTGATATTTAATATTATATTAATATAATATTTAAATATTAATATATGTATGTGTATTAAAATATAATTATTAATATTTTATATATTATATTCATATAATATTAAAATATTAATATTTATAGTTAATTGAAATATAAAGATTTTAATATATAGATATATATTTGATGTATATACATTTATATATTTAGTAAAATGTCGTTCTAATTAATATCATGTTTTAAAGACAATGGAGAAAATTTTAAATGTTTTGGGGAAATTTTAAATTGAATTGTAATAATCAGATTAATGGATTTATTTTTAAATAATATATTTTGAAAGAATAAATAATTAAATTTTCAGATATTGTGCTTATTAGATGAATTAATTGATTTTACATGATTTATTTTGCAAAAAGAAATAGATAAATTGGAAGTAGTATGGTGCGAAACGAAGAAGTAAAGGCTTATTTAATTCGCAAGCAATTAAGAATTAAATATTTGGTTTAATTTTCGTTCTTGTCTTTAGCTGAAAGAGATATGATTAAATTAAGGGAGACCATAAACTATTGAATTTCGTTAAGGACAATGGATTTATGTTGATTTTAAAAGTAATCAAGGGAATTGATTTAATTATTAAGTTAGTATTTCCCTTCGCTACAATTGATGAAACAATTAATTGTATTAATCAATTAATCTGCTAAGACAATTATTATCCTTGTGGTGAGATTATTTTGAAAAGAAAATGGATTTAGAATATCCAAAGGTAGATATATCATTTGCTTTAGTGAATATTCCCTTCGTGTTCTTGTATTGGGAATTAGGTTAAATATGTCTTTAATTTGTTAAGTCTTCCAGAAGGGGTTTAAATTTTGTGGGTTGTTGATTTGTTACGACAACTTGTTTTGAATGCCATAGGTAGTGCATGAAGTTATGTCAATACTATTACCCGGTTTCCACGAACGGGGATGTTTTGTGCCTCCTGTGGAAGGAGTGGATTATGTGATTTGTGGCTCCTTGTAAGGAGTGGCGTTGATATCATTGTTACCTCTAGAGTCGGAGTGAGTTCTTTTTATGTTTCCTCCTAGTGTTGGAGTGGTCGTGATGTCTTGTTTGTACGCACTTGGATCCCTTTGGTATTTGGTTTGGATGTGTGTTGTCAAGTAGAAGAGTGACTTTTGTTAGGGGCCAGAGCCATGAGAGGTAAACTGGGTAACCTTCAGAGGTAGTTTATTCGAGTGATATCTAAAGCAATGTAACCATGTTAGGGTTTTACTTGTGATGTATTTGAGTTGTACTTACGTTAAACTTGAGTTGTACTTGTGTGGTGCAAGTGATTGGTTGTGTCAGTTTGGATTCAGTTATGATTCAGCCTGTGTCTAGAGGTAGTTGGTCTTGTCTAGGAATCCTTGTTACTATCTCCTAGCATGGGGGGTGGGCCTTTGGGTTCCACTTAGTTGGGTGGCGTGCACCTTACTCCGTTGGGGCTTCCTTCTTGTTCGTGTTGATGAGGTTTCCAGTTGGAGAGCTCGTGGGATCCAGTTATCTTTATGCTTATTTTCATTTCAGTTATCTTGTAATTTATTATCTCTCTTTGTTATCGAGGTGGAAGTTGTATTATGTAATCATGCTTTTAAATTTACCTCATTCGGGGAATGAGAGTTGTAACCTTATTGTTAAAAGAGATCTTATGGTATCTTTATTAAATTCTTTGACGAATTTATCTTATATGGAATGTATGTGTTCTTAATTTCACAAGTAATTAAATGTTGTGGTTTCAATTCTTTATTGTTGTTGTGGGTTAATAAGTAATCTTAGTTTCGTAACCTTAGAGGTTGTTGCAATGAGTAGTGAACTTGCATATTAATTATACTTAAAATTTTTTTTAAAAAAATAGTTTGTTTGAGTAGTTAATTGCAACTCCCTCTAGGGTTGCATGGCGGGGCGTTACACACTCATTTGACCAATCCAAACATCCATTTGACCATTCCAAGCCTCCATTTAACCTTTCTAAACGTCCATTTATCACATTCAGATTGATCATTTCACAATTTGGGAAACCCATTCTACCATCTTTCCGTGTGACCTAAACATTTGCACTTTCCAAAAAGATCATTTCAACAACGCATCTTCCATTTGCATTCATCATCATCTCTCAACACAAAATCCCTTAAACCTTGTTTTAAGAGTTATCTCTCAAATTGACCAAGGCGTTAAGTTTGATCGTTATCCTACATATCAATCATTGTCTTCAACCTAATCAATCCACTTCTATCTTTTGGCGGATTTGTGTTGTAAGTCAACATCATTGGCCCAAATCAATCCCCTTCTATCTCAAGGCGGATTCGGTGTCATGATCCTTGATTTAGCTAGTTTAATCTAATCAACCAACGTATTAAGTCACCTAGGGTGGTTTTCGAATTGGGTTTAGGACCCTTTCCATCAAATCCAATCCTCATCCAAAATCATCAAATTGATACATCATCAATTGATTCATCAACTTATCCAAACAATCCAATCCAATCTATCCAAATCTATCAAAATCCCATCAACCAATCCTTATCCAATCATCAAATTAATTGATACATCATCAATTGATCCATCATCCAATCCCAATCTAAGCTCTAATCCAGTTCTAATCTGAGTCTTAATCCCATCATCCTAATCTAAGCTTTTATTCAATCCCAATATGAGCTTTCATCCAATCCCCATATGAGCTTCCAATACATCCTAGTTCTCTATCCATCATCTATTATGTCCTGCTAATCTGTATCCATCATGAATCTTTATCCCCCTCTCACACAACCAATAATAGTAGTCAAGGGGAATCCTAACTCTGTTGATGACGATAATGAAAATCTTGTTGATCATGAAGATTGTTATATAGATCCCCTTGATGCTATCATTGCTAGCAAGTTCTATCCAATTGCCTCCCAAAATCTCACTACTTCTTTGAGCTATCCCACCACACCTTCATCTACATCTAATAATGGTCCTTATTCTACCCTTGACAAGGGATATCCAACATCCTCACCACCGACATATTCATCATGTCCTCCCTTTCAACCTCTATCCTACCCAACCTCCATATCCTCCTCTCCTTATCATCATCAACAATCCCAATACCTCTACCTTAATCCCACATCCCAATCTTCCCATCCTAATCCCACACCCACACCTTCCTATCACAATCCCCCATCCCAATATTCCTCCTATCCTAATCCACCATATCAATCTGCTTATCCTAATCCATCATCCCTATCCTTCTATGCCAACTCACTATACATGTCTGCCTATGGTGGTTCACCACCTCAATCTTCTTGTTCTAATCCAACATCCACACCTTCCTATCACAATCCCCCATCCCAATATCCTTACATTAATTCCACATCTCCCCATTCTAATCCTTCATCCACATCTTCCTACTATTACTCACCATCCCAATCTAATCCCACATCCACATCTTCCTACATCACTCCCCCTTTCACCGTATTATATCTTAATTCTCCATCTAAACATAACTCACCTAGTCCTCAATCTCCTCCTAGTCCTCCATCCAATCCCATCCCCACGTCTAATCCTAATCCTAATCCACCAATTTCTAATCCTAATCCACCAATCCCTAATCCTAATCCTCCATCCATCCCTGATCCTCCATCCATTCCCATCACTCCACTTAATCCTACATCCCTTCAAAATGTCACCCAAGGACTTATGAAAGAAGAGACACCATGCCCTCCCACTCTATCATGTATTGTCACTAGTGATGAGGCCCTTCTCCATCCTATACGTATCCCTCCCATCACCATTCGTAACACTGTCCAAACGGTTGAGCCGATCAAACCAATCAAATCCATTAAATCCCCATCTTCTACTACTAGATCCACCCAATCCATTGAAGACATCCAATCTCCTCCTCTTATTCTTAATATTCACAAACTTCAATCCAATGACCTTCATGAATCCTCCATCCTCCTATCTCTCCCAATTGAGGAGTCCCTCCAACACTCTTCCATCATCATACATCCCCCACAAGATGAGTCATGCCAAGAGCTTGATCCAAAGCATACAAGCATATCCCCTCCTCCAAATCAAGATCCTACCATCCCATCCACTAAATCCCATGATCATAATCCCCCATCCATCCCATCTCATGATTCCTATCCTCCATTCTACCCCATCTCAAGATCACACTAGCTCATCCACTCCATCCCATGATCCCCTTTGCATTCAGGATCCAATCACTCCATCTCATGAGCCCTTATCATCCATTGCCATAAATCCAGATCCCATCATACTCCCCAATTCCTCTCCTGATCCCTTATCACTCATTCCTCCTGATGCGGCTATCCCCTCATCTCCATCACATGATCCTTCATCGCCCTCTAGTCCTACCATCCCAACACCACTTTTGTATCACCTTGGTCACATTACACTTATCCATGGTGGCCTTCTTACCAAATAAAACCAATGCGTATGCACCACCCTACCTCTTCCGCCTACTAATGTGCTCGCATCATGCTTCCAAGAGAATAAGCATCCTACCATAAATCGCATGCTACATAACATGAACTATCGAGGAAAAGGTTTAGGTCTTCATGAGCAAGGTACTTTAGAGCCCATCCAAGTCAAAGAACATCCAAGCACACATGGTCTTGGATATATCTCCCAAAACCCGCACTCTAAAGATGTTTGTACAACCTCCATACATCCTAAATTATCCTCTTCTAAAGGCACAAGAGGTACTTTCCATCGTTCTACCAAGTCATTTGCCGCCATCCCCCCTCCTCCATCATATTACCTAAAAACAACCATCCATATTCCTCCCCCATCCTCTCAATCCATTTTGGGTCCTTATGTCCCTCCATCCATCATTTCTCATCCCCCATCTACTATGGGTTCTTATAGCCCTCCATCAAACCCCACCCATCTTCCATATACACAGTCCATTTTGGGTCCTTATATCCCAAAATCACCCCCTCCATCTTATCCTATTCATCCTTTCATTCATCCACCCCCTCTCCCTCATACACAGCATAAAAATCCTACCTTCATAACTCCTAATCAGGATCAACAAAGGCACATACCTACACATTCTCCATCTACACATAATCCCTATAACCCTACCTCCATCGCTCCACATCATCCATCTCCTCGCACCTATCCCCTTGCTACTAAAAGAAATTTGGATGCCAAAGAAAAAATGTATAAATCCAAACGTCCACATGAATCTAAAGCTCCTCATGTCCCCTTCAAAGGACATGTTGAAGAAAATAAAAATCAAGTCCAAAATCCAAATCAATCCAAAAGGCCACAAAGGCCCACCAAAGCAAAAATAAAAACCATGTGGATCCCAAAGAAAAAAGGTGCCATACCTTCAATTGAAAAGTCCATAACGACATCCAAAGTTGCTATTCCCCCACAAAATCATTCACCTCCTCCATCTCCTAAATCTATTTTGGGTCCCTACATCCCAAAAATCACTATCCCAACTCCTCCATTATCGCCACCCTCTCCATCCATTCATCCACCACATGTGACAATGTTGGTCTTGAACACCTTCCCCTATCACACATCCACTCCATCATTTTATCCATACACTTTTCAACACCCCATCCCATCCCTTTGATTCATCCTCTTGCATAATCCATTTCTTCTACTAAGGTTGTACCAACATTCACTGGTCACTTTACACATGGGCTCTTATTACCTCATATGGAACTTGATGCTTGAGTCCTTCATCCATATACTTATCAACTATCCTCTAAATCCGCATATCCATATCCCTATCTTTATCCATCTTCATCCACATCCTAGTCCAAAAAATACAAAAAAATAA
This sequence comes from Sequoiadendron giganteum, assembly GCA_007115665.2. Taxonomy (NCBI): domain Eukaryota; kingdom Viridiplantae; phylum Streptophyta; class Pinopsida; order Cupressales; family Cupressaceae; genus Sequoiadendron; species Sequoiadendron giganteum. Next base: position 973,529,466 of record CM021100.1, read on the forward strand.
AAAAGAGAGAAAAAATTAGAAAAATACAAAAAAAAAAAATAGTAAAGAGAAAATCATTCGTCCAATGGTGAAAGATTGGAAAAAAAGTGCCTTGGATAAGTACCATGATGAAAACCTGGGAAATAGGCATCATGCGTAAATTCCCCATCTATTCTCCTTCCATGATTGGGGGCAACATCCACTTATGCATTCCTTTCCTCTATCTCCTACATCTTCCTATCTTTCGCATCCTATCCATCCTATCCCATTTATCCCACTCCCTCCATCTTCCTTGTGATCTTGATAAATTTAGGGGAAAACCTATATACATCCTTTGGACACCTCTTGGCATATATTCCCCTAATCTATATACTATCATATTCCTTATCCACCTCTCTCTATCTTCCATTATCCGTGCATCCTATCCACCTCTCTCTATCTTCCATTGTCCCTACATCCTATCCACCTCTATCTATCTTCCATTTACCATATCACTCCCTTGTCCACCCATCTTGCTATCCCTCTTGCCTCATCATGCATGACACATCTAGAGTGGGGGAATCTCCTTATTTGCAATTGGTTCCTTGGATACATCGTCCATCCATTCTGCCAAGTAATCCTCTCCATCTCCCCATGCTTACCTCCCCATCCATTTATCCATCCATTCATCCCTTCCATCTACCAAATCCTTATCTTCCTATACTCTAATCCACTAGTCCTTTTTTTCCTTTCATCCTTATCTACCCCATTCCTCTATCCGCTTATCCCAGCCTTACATCTTTCTAATATCCTCTCAATCTTCATCACTCATCTATCCATCATCTATCCACCTATCCTCACATCTTCTTATCAATCCATCCATTTATCTCTATGTTCTTTCCCTCTCATAATCCCTTGTCATTGGTATCTATCTACAGGCTACTCCCATGCAATCCAATGCAATCCATCAGGTACTATCTCTTCACTTTTCGTCCCTCATCCATCCATCCTCTCATCCTCCCAATTCATCTTCTAATAATCTAGAATAGCTATCCCATCTTTGAGCTTCACATAACCCACATCCAACATATCAACCATCCCACCTGCACGACCTATCCTATCTCATCATATCGGCTCCATCCTTTTATCCATTTATCATGGTCATCTCATCCCTTATCCGTTGTTTGTCGTTGGTCCTGTCGAACTACGTTTCCCCTGCGCTTTCATGTAGGCAAGGTCGATCATTTGATCTACCCCCGGGGCTCTATATTTTGTCTGTCTTGTCATCCTCCATCATCTGACTTTGGCCTTGTATTGAACTACGTCACCGTTGCGCTCTCCCGTAGGAAAGCCTAAATCATTCTGTCTACCCCTCGGGTATCTTTCATGTCTTTCGCCATCCATCATTGGTCACCCTTTTCCTCTTTCCGCTTTTATCTATGGTCTTTCCCTGAACTATGAGGGCTCTATGCTTTCACATAGGCAAGGCTGATCTTTGATCAACCCCGAGCCCCTAGGTCTTTAGGGTTTTTATTTCCTTTTGTCTTGTTGTGTCATCAAGAATGTCCCTATCCTAGTTGGTGCTTATAGAACAAAGTCATTCATATCAAGAGCTCCAATCGATTTTCGGTATCCTGCGTCATGTCGATCAACCCATATATCCTCCATCTTTGGTCTCAATAGGATGTATCCTTCCTATTAGACCGCATCAACCCCATCCATCCTCTTGATCCTATGGCAAAAGACGTTTGAAATTGATTCTGATCTTTTGATGCTTTTGGCTTTTGTTTATCATTTGATCTCCCTATCATCACTTGTCATGGTCTCCTTGATCCATCATATCATGGTGTGCTTTGAAAAGTAAACATAGGGGCATATATTGATCTTTTTAATGTTTTTGTCTTCTTGGTTGTGCCACGGAGTACCCACCAAGACCCCTATGGTCTTGCGTTATGTTGGGACATCCTTTTGTACTTGTGGTTATCCCAATACCTGGCCCGACCAATGTCTTCGTGACTTTGGGGTGTTGGAATAGCCTTGTTTTATGTTGCATTTGTTTTATGCATTAGACACTAATTCACCTTGGTTCTTCATACCCTGACACTCGGTGTCTTATGCTATAGAAAACATCAGTGCTCTAAGGATGGAAAATTGCATTAGGATTGCATTTCATTTTCCATTCCATCATCTTGCATATCTCCCCCATCCTCCTCCATTCAAATGATATAATCACACTCTTGGTCTTAGCCTTGCTACAAGCCTTGATCCAATCGTCATCATCATCATTATCATCCGTGGGATGTATCCTTCCCTCATCAAAAACACTCTCATCGGGATGAATCCTTCCCTATCCTTTGGTGTTATTTTGGGATGTATCCTTCCCTTGTTAACAACACTCATCCTCATCCTCATTAGGATTTATCCTTCCCTATCCTTGTGTTGTTCTGGGATATATCATTCCCTCATCCAAAATACTCCATCAACCATCTGCCCAACCTGGCTTTTAGCTTGACTGGGGAAACATCATATTTGTCTTGAAATCCATTTGTGCTTCTCATCATCTCCCATCGTCATCCTCATATCCCCTTTCATCATCTCATCCATTTCGAGAGCACACCCGTGTTCTCTTGAATCCGCATGTCCTCTCGAGGGGGCATCCTCAATCCTTAATCCTCATCATTTCCTTTGAATGACTGGGGCATCTTTTCCAAGCTAACCACCTTCTTTCGGGTTCTATATTTTAATATCCTTAATCCTCATCATTTCTTTTTCCTTCCTAAGTCACTCCTTTAAATGACTGAGGCATCTTTTCCAAGCTAACCATCTTCTTCTGGGTTCTATATTATAATATTCTCTGAAATGATGTTACTTTGTAACACCATCTCAAAGAGGGGAAAAATGTAGACTATCCAAATTTACCCCTTTTTCATCTAAATATCCTCTTATTTGCATTAATTGAGTAATATCGCTATTATTTAATTAATACCCTTAATTCTACCAAATCCCTAAGGTATTTGGTTAATAATTAAATACCTATCTCTTTAATCCTCCCTTTCATCAAATGGATTAAATAAATATGAAATTTATTTAATTACTCACATGTGCCATCATTTTCTTAATCTTAATCAACCTCTTAATTTCTTCATTAGAGATGTGCACATGCCTAATCCTTGATTAAGACATGTCACATCCTCCAACTTTTGCAAGTTGGATTTTTAACCTTCATTAGTCACTAATCATCTTCTAATCAATAATCAGTTAAGCCTAATCAGTACCTTGGTCAGCTCTTCCCATCCCCCAAGGGATTTTTAATTCCTTTTTATTCACCCAAAGCTCCTCTCTTCCCCATGTGAATTTTTAATTCACTTTTATTCCTCCAAGGAATCGTCTCTTCCCCATGAAAGTTCTAGAAGGCTTGACTTGTCACTTTACATGTGCCAAGAACTTCTAGAACCTTGGACTTGTCACATCATTCACATGTGGCAAATCCCCACATTCTTGGAAACCCTCTCTTATCCACTAGATTCTTCCAATCATTGTGAATTTTTAATTCACTTTTATTCCTCCAAGGAATCTTTTCATCCCCCAAGGTACCTACAAGCTACTTGTCCTTCCTCCACCTCATGTACCTCTCTTCCACCTCACTCTCACATCATCCCACCCTAGGCCATCTCACATTCCACATGTCAAGATGTGAGGGCTTGTGAGTCCTCAACTCACCATAGCCCTTCATATTGGCTTTGTTGGATCAATCTCAACTGTTGAATTCTCTAGAGAATTCAAATTATCCTATAAATACCCCCTCATTTCTCTCATTTTGAGAATCAATATTTTGCTATCAAAACTCTTACAAAATTTCCATTTGAGATCTCATCCTCCATAGATTTTATCATCACACCATTACCATATCTCCATCCATCTTGCATATCATTTTTTAGCTTGTCATCCAAAGAACACACAAATCTTCAAAGATCAAGGGCCAACCAAGGAATGAGCAGAATGAAGGTATAATCAACTTCAATTTGTTTTATCTTTCTTTTATGTTTATCTTTTCCTTAGGCTAATCATTGAGGTGTCCTCTTTTTTGTTAGTTATTTTTATTGCATCATTAGTTGTTTAGCATCTCACATTAGGAACATATCATTTTAGGAGATCATAGCGGGTACTATGGTAAGCCAGGTCATTTAAAGAAAGATTGTTGGTCTCAAAAAAATAAAGGAGACAAAAAGGAAGGAAATAAAGAGGCAAATGTGGTAAGTAATAAATCTGAAGAGGATGCTTTGATTCTTTCCCTTGACAATAATGATGATTCTTGGGTGTTAGATTTAGGGGCTTCATTTCATGCTACACCCTGGATATAAATTATTTTCTTGATTATGTCCAAGGGGATTTTGGGTTGGTTTATTTGGGAGATAATGAACCCTATTAGATTGTTGGAAAGGGAAGAATCAATATTAAGTTACAAAATGAGAATCATTGGCTACTACATGAGGTAAGGCATGTTCCAAAGTTAAGAATAAATTTAATTTCAACAGGGCAACTAGATGATGAAGGTTGTGTTCTTACATTTAGTGATAAAAATTAAAAGGTTACAAAAGGTGCCTTAGTGGTAGAAAAAGGTGTGAAAGTAGGAACCATATATCTTTGTACAAGTCATATTGTTCCTTCTACTTTAGCTATTGCAGATAAAAATCAATGTTCAGGAATAGTTGTTGCAGTTCTGTAGGCAGAAAATCAGAAAGTTGTTGTGGATTCTGAATCAACGCTATGGCATAATAGACTTGGGCACATGAGTGCAAAATGTATGAAAGTACTTCATTCAAATAATGTCTTACCAGGTTTAAAATGTGTTCATATGGATTTCTGTGAAAGTTGTGTGTATGGAAAATAAAAGAGAATTAGTTTTCTCAAAGAGGGAAAACAAAAAAAAGATGAGAAATTGGAGCTTGTGCATATGGATGTATGGGGACCAGCTCAAGTATCTTCTCTCAGTGGCTCTTAGTATTATGTTACATTCATTGATGATGCAACTAGGAAGATATGGATTTATTTCCTTAGGAAGAAATCTAATGTATTTGAAAATTTTAAAAAATGGAGAAGGTTGGTTGAGAATGAGACAGGTAAAAAATTAAAATGTCTCAAATTTGATAATGGTGGCGAGTATTGCAACAAAGAGTTTGAATATTATTGTTCCTCTAATGGTATTCGTAGGCAAAAAATGGTTCCAAGGACTTCACAGGAAAATAAAGTGGTTGAGCGCATGAATAGAACAATAATGGAGTGTGCACGAACTATGAGATTACATGTTGGGTTGCCTTTAAAAATATGTGAAGAGGCTATAAAAACTACTATTTGTTTAATTAATAGAGGTCCCTCTAATCCTTTGGGTTGTGGTATTCTAGAGGAAGCATGGACAGGTAAGAAGGTGAGTTATTCTTTTCTCACAACCTTCGGTTGTGAAGCATTTACACATGTAGACTTTGAAAATAGAACCAAGCTTGATGCAAAATCAAAGAAATGTATATTTGTTGGATATGGAATTGATGAATTTGGTTATAGGCTTTGGGATTTTGAAAATAAGAAAATTGTGAGAAGCAGGGATGTCATATTCAATCAGAAAGTGTTGTACAAAGATCAGTTGCAGCAACATGAGAAGAAAGAAAGTGATTATGCAGTGCTAGATGATACTCCAAACAATGATGTTCCAGTGATTCCTCATTCTCCGCAACAACAAATACCAGAAAATCCAGTGAATGTTAGACGATATTCAAGGATAAGTAGACCTCCAAAAATATTTTCTCCCTCTTTGTATTCTATTTTATTAACTGATGTTGGTGAACCGAAATGTTATCATGAAGCTATGCAGGTGGATACCAAGGTTCAATGGGAGCATGGAATGGAAGAAGAAATGGAATCCTTGCTGAAAAATTAGACTTGGGAATTCTGTAAGTTACTTGTAGGTAAAAAGGATTTACCAAACAAATGGGTTTATAGGCTAAAAGGAGGATGGATGTAAGAAAATATTTAAAGCCAGATTAGTTGTAAAGGTATTTGCACAGAAAAAGGGTATTGATTTTGATGAAATATTTTCTCCAGTTGTTAAAATGACTTTTATTCGTACTGTTTTAAGTATTATAGTTGTTGAAGATTTGCATTTAGAACAACTTGATGTTAAAACAACCTTTCTCCATGGCGATTTGGAAGAGGAAATATATATGGAAAAACCACAAGGATTTGAGGTCAAAGGTAAGGAGAAACTAGTGTGCAGATAAAAAAATAGATTAAAAGGTGAAAAATATATGTGAACTAAATATTTATGTCCTTATTTAAAAAAATAATAATTTAGATATATGAAAAAATATTTATGATCTATTCAAGTAGTCGATGTCTAATTATAGTCAATCTCACTTCAAAAATTTATTAAAATATTATGTAACAATTTTTTTTGAAAAAATTATATCTACATATTAGATGTTAGTGCTACAAATCTATGTTTATTTTTTTTAATTTATCCTTTATGTAAAAGAAGTTATGTTCTATGGAAGAAACATCACTTTTTAAAATAAAGTTAGCTATAAAAATAAGTTATTAAAAGATAAATAAAAAAATCACAAATTATTTCGTAAATTTTAAAAATAAATAAATTTATAATCTACACATGAAATCTCAAAAATCACTAGTGTTGGATGTTGTGGTTGTGTTTATGATATGTGGTTGTCATTGATGTCAACACTATTATCATAAATGTCTTTAAGACTGCATATGTCGAGGATATTGAGAAAATTGTAATAAATATGTTACTGGTTGTCTGTGAAGCAATGAAGATCAGTATGGAAGAAATTTTAGTATGTTGTAAACTATATGTTACAGTTAAAGATATCAAGTTTCCACAATGCATCTAGTATTCTAAGAATATTTTTGGATTTGATTGTGTTTTGATTTTTCACATCAACATTTCGAATCATACTACATGATCCATCATCAGGATGAAAGAGAGCCAAAGGAGAGAATGGATTGTTGTAGACCAAACAAAGCATGTAGTATGATTCAACAATCCATTCTCTCCTTTAGCTCTCTTTCATCCTGATGATGGATCATCTCGTATGATTCGAAACATTGATGTGAAAAATCAAAACACAATCAAATCCATAAATACTCTTAGAATACTAGATGTTACAAATTAAAGGGTTTGTTTGCAAGCCTATCTATTTTCTACTCCATAAGTTTCAGAGGTGTGCATGAAGATTTGAGGAAGTTATAAGTTTTTGTGTTATGACAACTATTTTGCTACTGAAAATGGTGTTCATGGAAGAAGACAATGTGATTCTACTAATTTGAGTTGTTTTGTATGTTCCTATGGTGTTCTTGGACATTTCTAGATCATGTTATATCTATGTTGCACATCTACATTGATCATTGTGCTCGTGATCTGAGATTTTGTTTTGCGTGTTCATGTTTTTCATGTTCATGGCCGACAAGGTGTTTGAAGCATGTTGTGGATCTTTGAGGAAGAATATTTGAAGGTTTTTTATGTTCGAGGATATTGTTTTAGATCTCTACTATGTTGTGGCCGACTTTGGTTGATGTGCATTGATAATCTTTATTGTTTTGTTGAAAACATAATGCAATGTAATTTCTTGTTGCAGATATATATAAGTGGTTGTTTATCTCATTTGATACATGTGTAATGTGAAGGGTGTGTGCTATGTGCGAAAAAGGTTCAGATAATTCGAAGGCAGAGCAAAGTGTGATGAAGAGTGAAAGATAGTGAAGAAGTGTTCACTTGTTTAACTGAAACTGTACTCAGGCATTAGCAGATGCTACTTTCTCAGTTCAAATTCTTCAGATGGTTTCAATCTGAATATTTTTTGTAAGACAGTGAGTCTTCCTTTAAGCAGTGATCCTTAATGCATCTGCATTCCTCTTATATTCTTCTTATACTTTTAACAAGGTATAACTTGTGGATTAACCTCCACCATGGTTTTTCCCCTAACCGGGTTTCCACACAAAAATATTGGTGTTATGCACGTGTTTCTGATGTGTTGTTGATTCATGCTTTCACTGTTAATAATCAGATATGAGAATTAAGGTTAATAAGGTTAAAATTTTGAAATTCTGTCAATTGATTCACCCCCCCTCTTAGTTGTCTACCCTTGTGTTGCCAACAACTAGTTCACACCATCCTCAAACTCTCAACAGTTTAGTTTTTATAGGTGCTAAAAAGTGGAAATTTATTTTAAAGGTTGATTTCAATGTCCTACATTGGCCAAAAATTGAGACACACTATATTGGGGGATCACTTGCATTTGATGAGAGGTTAATGGGGACTTTGCATGTAACCCTCTTAGTTTAACTATCTTTTTGTATGAGTGAATATCAAGAATAACTCATAGAATTTCATCTCAATTGTTCCAAAAGTAGTATGCCACTATACCTTCAACACTATATATGTTGCACCATGGGAATAGAAAAAATTAAGAAATTGAGTCAATACTCTCCAGCAGTTAATTTAATGTTATGGCATTTTTTTGATTAATTAATAATACATCAATTTACAATTTAATACCTAGAATTATAGAGTAGGATATATAAAATAATTTATATGTGTAGCTAAGTTCTTGTTAATAAAATTGTGAGAGCTTTCTAAGTCAATCAATATTGTTACTGCTAAGTGATTTCTGGATTCAATTGTGTGCAAATTTTTTGCATCAACATTTCATATCACACTCTATGATCCATCATCAAGATGAGAGCAAAGAGCAAGGAGAAATAATCATTGCTCTCATCTCTCATCCTGATGATGGATCACATAGTGTGATCCGAAACACTGATGCAAAAAATTTGCACACAATCTAATCCAGAAATCACTTAGCAAAAACATTATGGATTTTGGAAACTTGATATCATTAATATGGTTACTCTTTATTTCTTCAAGAAACCCACTGCCTTGAGAGTTTTTGGGGGTGTTAACTCCTGTAATTATGTGAATGGATATGGTTGACTAAGTATCTCCTAATTCCTTCTCTAACACATTGTCACCATCTAATATTAGTTCCTAGGTCCTCTTTTTCCTCACTCGACCCTTCAATATAAAATAAATTATTTTTAACAAATTTATGTTGTTGACTTTATTTTCTATCACAATTAAAACATAACCCTTTTTTCTCTCATCTCCTCAATTTATTATGAAATCAATCTAGTAGGTTGAGGAAGTGATTATACTAATAACTTTTGTCTCTTATACCATTAACCCTTGCCTTCTAGGAATTTAAAATTTATCCTTTATCTTGCATTCTAAGACAAAAGACATAGATATATAATTAGTACTAAATATGCATACCTCATGTTGGATGTGATCTTTGAGACCACCAAAAAATAATTCATTCAAGTTCTATCTTGGAATTGTATCTACTCTCAAGGATAGGTTCTAGAATTGTTGAATATAATCTATGATTGATCAAGTGCTTGTTGAAGTGTAACTAGTTGGTTTAAGTAGTTTTTTTCCACACTATTACTATATCATGATTGTATCTCCTCTATTAGAATTGACCATATTATAGTGAGACCCTTTTTCCTCCATCGATACCAATTGAATTTAGGGTATGTGCAGGATCATGATGGGCCAAAAAGTGGCGATATGTAAGTGATATGATGGCCCATGTGGCTGACAACTTTTTTTTTACTCAAAATTGATGAAACGAAAAGGGTTTTTAAAGGATTTTCTCATCTTTCCACCAATACAAATTATTCTTTACTTTGAATTTAATAAATAATTATTATTTATTTTTTATTTTAATTACAACTAAAGTCTCGATTGATAGGCTGATTGAAAAACATCTATAGCTTTCAAACGGTATCATATTTTTTTTAATCTGAAATATGCATCACATTCTATGCTTTGCATACTATAGGATTAAAAAAATAAATTGAATTTCATGAAGTTTTGACCAAGTTAAGGTGGTCAGACATACAATTTTTTATATTTTTTAAAAGTTGTAATAAAAAAAATCATAATTAATTATTTACTTAGAAAAAAATTACAAGAAAATATGCATCACATCGAGGCATGAGTCCTCTACTTATATCTAAAATATTATAAAAAAATATTATCATTTTATTGTGGTTAGGGTGGTCAGACAGACACCTACTTCTTATTCTTTCCTTGAAATTTAAGTACTGCTACATTGAAATTTCAAATTTTCACCAAATAGATTTTTTTTTGTAAATAAACCTAGTATTTTAGAAACTACATTCAATTTGCTACATATTTTTGAAATAATATAGATAATTTATTTAAATTTTTACGTCAAGTTGCCTAACTCTGATTTCTAAATTTTTATTGCCACTTAAGGGCCTTTTTTTTCCATGATGATCCTGCACATACCCTTTATTTGGTTTCAAATATAGAGAAGCTATTATCACCTTTTGTCACTTGGAATTTGACACACATCAAGAAAATAATTCATTTGACTTGAATCAAATTTAGTAGATCCTTGCCATCAAACTTGCAGATATCCACCTTTAACATCAAGTCCCTAGATCCCATATGAGTATTATTATTTGGATCTAGACTACTTGACCCAGATGATCCACCTTGGTTATTTGAAACATCTAAGTTTGTGAGCCTAATTGAATATGGATGTAAGCATTGATATTAGCCAACATGTTATGGATGCCAAATATATCTCATGTTAAGGTATCCAATCTTCAATTTATATCATCCTTAATCTTGTTGGTTTCTCCCCTTATTTATTCTATAGAACCAATATCCTCACTTCTCATATTCTCATTGCCTAGTGATTTTCTAGGTGTGATACAATTATTTTTCCCCTTGTTGCAGGCCTTGTCATGGTGAAGAAAAAACATTTTGAAGCAAATCACACAAAAAAATCAAACTAATCTACCAAAAAATCTCTAATAAATTCACTAGTTTACATCCTCGATAGTGTTTTTTGGAAACCCCAATTTCACAATAACTCCTTGAATTCTACTCAAAATGACCTTAAATATGAATTGTATTAGTATACATATATTTTTGATAGCCCCTCCAAAGATTAAAAAATATATTTATTTTTTACTACTGGAGTGAATTAGGTGGAAACCCTAATGTAACCTTGATTTTACAATAAATCCATGAATTTAATCTACTTGCCTCCTAATTTACACTCTAGTATAATTAACGTGACATTAAGAAATCCTGTAAAAATTAGGAGTTTTTCCCAAAATCTATGAAATGTGTGCTTCTAAAAATGACATCCAAACTTTAAAAAATTCCTTATTCCTTTCCTTTGTGGTTCCAAATTCATGATTTGATACCACTTGAAATGAAACAATTTACACAAGAGGTAATATAATAGTATATATGTTGCATATGCTTGATAATAATAGAGAATATCAAGTCATTTCAAGGGAGAAAATCTCCAAATATATCCAATGGTAACTTAATTTGTAATATTATGATCATAAAGTAAGCACTAGCTCCTACATGTAGCTTACTTATTCCTTGGCTACCACCTAGATTAACTTAGATAAAAAAAATATAGTTAACCTAGGATGGCCTAAATATCTACATACAACTATAATAATGATCATATAGCTTAATCAAGAGGTATAGTAGCTATGAGGCAATTTATCATAACCCTATGCATTGTCTAAGATTAAGAGCATAACACAAGACACCTTCTAAACTATCAAAATACTTGCAAACACAAAAAAGCGTTGACTTAGATCAGGCTAAATTTGGCTTCATGAATTTCATAAGAAATTTACCCTATTTTCCCTATCCACCCTCTATTTCATGTTGAATTAATTTTTACTTAAAAATTATTAATTACTTGATGTGAAATAAACTACATAACATTGGTTTAATAATTTTTATTTAACAATATCTAAATTCTAACAATCTATTATGGAAAAATATGTGTTTTTGGTTGAACATGATAGTTTAGTGATTCTCGGAGGATTCTACTTAGCGCTAGAATTATTCAATGATCTCTAGAGGATTTGAATGCTAGAAACAATTTCACCAATTTCAAAGGCTAAAAGCTCTAAAAAATAGGGAAGCAAACTTGATAGGTTTGAAGGCCCTAGCTTTGAAGAAGATGAAACTACCTAGTTCCCCAAACTCTAAAATAAAATGTAGGCTCTATAAATCTAGTTTTCTCTCATTGAGTTTCTCATGCATGGTACTAGGATCAACAAATAAAATAATTCTTTAATTTAATAATTATAGAAATAACCTCTACTAGCAATAGACTCTTATGTTTGAAAATAGACTTTGCATTAATTTTATAATAAGCTTATGTATTTCTATTCATTTAAGACTCTAAATAGAATTTGAATAGTATGTGCATATTCAAATGTCACTATATTATAAAGATATAAATATTTTGAAGTAATGGCAATTAATTAGACTTACTTATTTGTATTTTTTATCATTAATATCATGCAAAAAAAATAAAAATGATCATTATTAGTATTATCATTTTTTTGGTTCAAAGCAATATTATTCAATTTTAAAAGTAAATTGTGTGGCATATATGATTATATGAGATTATGAATGAGGCAATTATGTTTTAATTCCTATAAAGATCTAAGTTAAATGTTGTGATTTAAAAGGTATTCTTATCTTTTGATTGTTGGTCACTCAATTGAAGAGAAAGAACCTATACTACTATAGATAACCATTTAATATTTATTGTATGGATATGTTGAAAAAAACATTATTGTTTCATATTGTATTGATTGCATGTATGTTATGTTAGTTATTGCATATTTACATGTGAAATACATACATTTTTAAATCTTGTTAAGAAAACTTTGAAAAATAAGAAATAACCATTATTATTTGTTAAAGATATCAAGTTTCCACAATCCATTATGATTATTTGAATAAGATTTCTAGATTCGATTGTGTAGCTGTTTTTTGTCATCAACGTTTTGAATCACACTACGTGATCCATCATTAGGATGAAAGAGAGTTGAAGGAGAAAATGATGGATCACGTAGTGTGATTCGAAACGTTGATGACAAAAAACAGCTACACAATCGAATCCATAAATCTTATTCAAAGAGTCATTATTATTTGTTCAAAGAGAATTCTTAATTGATTTTCATTCTCATTCCTAATTGAACATTTCCATTCCATAATTAATCTTTTCAATCCCATGAACATTTTAATTCACTTTCAATCTACCAAACATTTATAATATAAAAATGACAATTCCCACCCCTGTGATTTGACCCGTTAATTAAAACGCCAATCACATTAATAAATTATATTAAACGATTTGGCTCCAACCAGAGTCGAAAGGGAAAGGGGCATCTAGTTAAGTCTGGTTCAACACAAATAGCCCATAATGGAAACATATATGAGAATCTCCAATGGACCATCACCAATCCCTCTTTTCCTGGAACGTCAATGGCGACTCGTAACACTCACTCAAACATGCAAGGAAGCGTGTGATGTCCGTCCGCGGATCTAGATGAAATTACTCCTTGGAAAGCGACGTCTGACGTCATCAGACGACGATCTATCCAAAACCCCCGCTACGTTTTCGTCGTTTTGTTTCTTCTTGCTAGTGAAGTTTTCACGAAAGTCAAGTAACAATGAGAACGCATTGATCATATGACGATGAAAAAATTATGTAAAATGTCGGCATTGCGCGTAAGCTCGCCATCTGTACATCAAACACCACTGTTCAGATGTGAAACCTGGAAAACAAAAGAAAAGGACTCATGGGAAGAGCAACAGTATATTTCTTTTGTGGGAATATAATCTATTTACTTCTAATCTCTCCCAGTTTATCACAGAAGCGATAACGCTTGTGTGATAAAAGCATGGAGGAGACAACGTCAGGGGAAACCATTACGAATTTCAGTATAGAAAGATCAGATAGCCATTTTAGCAGCTTTCATTTATCGGACATCGAACATGGCATTGAAACAGACAAGCGGCTTCATGCAGACTTGGAGCACCAAATCGGTTTCAGCGCCGCGCAGGTCTTGGAGGACATACAAAGGGCGGCGCCAAAGCCAAAGAAGGCGGAGACGCGTCTTTCAGTGATATTGCTGGATCAGGGCCTGTTTACAATCTATAAACGCCTGTTCATCGCAAGTTTTGCGTTGAATGTTATTGCACTAGTTTTGGCTGCCACAGGCCACTTTCCCTATGCGAAAAAAGAAGCCGCTCTATTCTCGGTGGGCAACATTTTGGCGCTGGTGCTGTGCCGCAGTGAAGCCTTTCTGAGGCTTGTATTCTGGGTCGCCGTTAAGGTGCTCGGCAGGTCGTGGGTTCCACTCGCACTCAGGACGGCCGCCACTTCTTTTCTTCAGTGCTTAGGTGGAATCCACAGCGGGTGCGGGGTGTCGTCCATTATGTGGTTGATTTACTCCCTCGTACAAACTCTCTGTCACAGGGAGTCAGCGAGCGAGATTATAATAGGCGTTGCAGCAGCCATCTTGGGGTTTTTGTTTATAAGTTCATTGGCAGCTTTTCCTCTGGTCCGCCATGTTCATCACAATGTCTTTGAAGAAATCCATCGTTTCGCTGGGTGGATAGCCCTTGCATTGCTGTGGGCTTTTATCATACTCGGTGCAGCATACAATCCAGCAAAGCAGGCATACCATCTACGTTTCTCTGCTCTTGCAAAGAAACAAGACTTCTGCTTTACGCTACTCATCACCTTCCTCATAATTCTCCCATGGCTGACTGTTAGAAAGGTCGCAGTCCAGGTGTCGGCGCCATCCGGACAAGCTAGCCTTATAAAATTCCGCGGAGGTGTACAAGCCGGAGTTCTTGGCCGGATAAGCCGATCCCCGCTCTCGGATTGGCACGCCTTCGGAATAATCTCCGATGGAAAAGATGAACACATGATGCTGGCGGGAGCAGTGGGAGATTTTACCAAAGAACTGGTGTCTGATCCGCCAAAATATTTGTATACTCGTTGTATTCATTTTGCAGGACTTCCATATTTAATAAACATGTATGAGAAAGTTGTGGTGGTGGCCACAGGCTCCGGCATCTGTGTGTTCCTGTCTTTCATGCTGCAGTACTCTCGTGCAGACGTGTATTTCATTTGGGTGGCGAAAGCCATAGAAAGAAATTTTGGAGACGACATTGTTAGAAAGATCGAGAGCTACCCTTCAGAAAAGATGATCATTCATGACACAGCTGTATCAGGTCGCCCAAATGTGGCGGAATTGACAGTGAAAGCAGTGGGAGATTGGAGCGCCCAAGTTGTTATTGTCACAAGCAATCCAAGGGGTAGTCGAGATGTAGTGAAGAGATGCAGAGCAGCGGGCATTCCAGCGTTTGGGCCAATCTGGGACTCTTAAAACCATGTCTGTAAATAGAGATATGTTTATGACGCCTCTGTGAGGATTGAACCAACGACCAACTAGATTATACATGAAGATCCTGCTTTTGGGCCAAGCGTTTAAGATAATTTATTTATGGTAGCTTTGTTCCTTGTCTATTTGAGGCATACCTTCGCAAGGTTCTTTGCACAATAGAATCTTTCTAAAGACAAGAACACACATTCCGGGCATAACAAAATATACAAATAAATAAAATATGTAGGCAGCAATCTGTCTGCTAGTGCTACCAACATGTATTGTTCTTATTTTTAGAAATGTAAGAAAATATAGTTTTATATGGTGGTCAAATAAAACTGAAGTGATATGTGAAGAAGCTTGCAAGTATTCAAAGTTTGTTAATCAATGCATGTCGAGTATAACGCCTAGAGCCTCTGTCTTGTCAAATCTCATTCCAGTCTTTCAAGGAAAGTTATGTAACTTTCCTATTTCACTTGAGAATGGGCTGCACGTTTCAAATGGAAGTTTACAAATGTTTCTTAATAAGTATAATTACTAGGAATCGCATCTTGGTGTGCAATGGATACGTCGAAGAGGTGTGGAAGGTCAATTAGGAAAAAAATTGTTCAATTTTTTTTATTTGTACGTGTAGGACACGAAGTCATTTGGTAGATCATTTAGGAAATTTGTTGTTTGCGCAACAAAGGTTTCAATGGAGATGTGATGGCTTAAAATCAAATATGCATCCACTTACCTGGATCTAGACACAACTAAAACAAAACCTTTGCATTAGGAAGATAATTAGGCTCTGTTGTCAACATGCTCATGTTATATTTGCAATAGGGAGAGAGGGAGAGGCATGAATAGAAAAAGGAAGAGATAGAAGGGGGAAGAGCGAGTGAGAGAGAGAGGGGTAGAGAGATGGAGATAGGGGAAATAGATAGAGAGGAAGATGGAGATGGAGACGGGGATGGAGAAGGAGAGTGATATGGAGCTCGAAGGAGATTGAGAGACAAAGAGAGAGAGGTGGAAGAGATAAATATATAGAGAGAGAGATAGAAAGATGAAGATGGAGATAGGAAGTGATATATAGAGAGAGGTAGAGAGAGGGAGAGATACAGAGTAGACAAAGATGGAGGGATAATGAGATAGAGATAAGAGGAAGAGATAAGAGAGGAAAAGAGATATAGATATAGAGGTCTAGGAAGAGGGACATGGAGGGAGAGAGGAAGACATGTTTAGAGATAGAGGGGGATAAAAGAAGATAGAGGTAGAGATGAATATAGAGGGAGAGAAATAGAGAGAGAACTAGAAGGAGGTAGAGGAAGAGATGAACATAGAGAAATATAGGGAAATAAAGAGGAAGAGATAGAGGTATAGAGGGAGAGGGAGCAATAGAGAGAGAAATAGATGGTTAGTTAGAGTGAGAGATAAATATATTAAGATATACAGAGAGGAGGAGGGAGAAAGAGACAAAGAGATAGATGGACACAAACATATGAAGAGAGATGGAGAGATAGAGAGGGAGAGAAATAGGAGAGATAGAGATGTATATGAAGAGAGAGATATATGTGTTGGCGGGGGGGGGGAGAGAAAGGGAGAGAGAGGTAGAGATAGAGATATAGATAGGGCGATAGGGAGGGAGTGAGGGAGGGAGAGATGTGGAGAGATAGAGAGAGGAGAGAGAAAGAGAAGAGGGGAGGGAGAGAGAGGGAGAGAGATAGGTAGAGAGAAAGAGATCGAGGGACTAATAGGAGGGAGAAATAGGGATGTGTGTGTGCTTGAGTAAGAGAGAGATATGGAGATAGAGATAGAGAGGGACATAGATATATATAAATAGATAGAGAGGGAGGAAGAGAAAGGGAGGGAGAGAAATAGAGAGAGGATAGAGGAGAAGTAGAGAGATATATAAAGAGGGAGAAATAAGTAGAGAGGGAGAGAGATGGAGAGTTAGAGATAGGCGAGAGGTAAGGAGATAGAGATAGGGGAGAGAGATAAAGAGGAAGACAAATATAGAGATATAAATGGAGATGAATTTAACTAAAAATTATTTTTATCTTTATTGATAGTGAGAGAGCTAAGTGATATTGATCAATATGTTTGAGAGTCTCAATTCTATATATGAAGGGAGCTTCATATACTTGCATGAAAGCCTCTAGCCTATTTATTGAGAAAGATAAAATAATTATTATATAAATTCAAAGATCCTAAATCTAGGAACAATCAAGTCTGATTTGATCGATTTGTATGCTTCTTGAATAGTTTGAACTATTGACCTCGGCAGTGCATGTACAACTTAGAAGTTTTATTATCTTGTATTGTTTACGATATGTAGTAGCTCTCCCTCCCTCCCTCCTCTCTATCCCCATAGCTTCCACCCCATCTCTCCTTCTATGTTTTTTAGTTTTCCACATTCAATTTCCTCTTGTGAGTGGTTGCTTCATCTTCCTCATGATGCCCTCAAATTGTGTGAACATTAATGACAAACCCTGTACAAAAATATTTGTCATTTATATGATATTGACTAAAGTAATCTTTTAATATCTTTCCTATAAGTTGATTATCTTATGAAATCTCTTTTTTATTAAAGTTTAAGTCCATAAAAAGAAAAGTTGGGTGTGACGCTTCCTTCTTATACATTCAATATTTTGCTTTTATGAAGAAAATAAAAGTATAAAAGTATAAAGAAAAGAAAAGTAAAGTACTCATCTGTAATTATAGTTGTTTATAATACACATTTATATAAATGTATATTATATTATATGATTATAGTTATATATTTTATTAATAACTATATTATATATATAACTACAATATTGATATTATATATTATAAAATAATATATAGTAGTTATAGTTATTTTATTATATATAGTATCTACATAACTTAAATATAATAATATTATTAATAACTATAATATATATTATATATTAGTAAATAAAATAATTAAATGATTTTTATTAAAAAATATATTACTAACTATAATAAAGTAGTTATTAATAATTATATTAAATATTTATTATAGTTATTTATAATAAATATTTAAAATAATGTATTATCTAAAATATAGAAATATTATATATATATATATATATATATATATATATATATATATATATATATATTGATTATATATAATATTTATATTTAATAATGTAATTAGCCGGTAGTTAGTCGATAGGCTATATATTGTGGGCATGGCCCACCAGAGTTATCTCACGTCAAAAAATATTCGTCAAAATTTTTTTAGCAGTCAAAAAATCTCGTTGATCTCCAAAACAACTCTCAGTAGCCCTAAAACTCCCATATTTTCAGAGCAATCAGAAATTATCTTGGACGTTGTTGCAGTTGTTGTAGGGAGATTGGTTATGATTTGGTAGGCTTTCGTAACATATGTTTTGCAAACTCTGCCCATTTTTTCCCATTGGCTTCCAACTCTACCTATTTTTTCTCATTGGCATTGTTGAAAACAAAATCATGATGTAAGTTGCTTGCCATGGTTTCAATGATTTTTTGGGGGGAAATCCTTAAACGGTGAATCATCTTTTGTAGTGTTTTATTTCATTCTAAAACAAGTCGGTTGTTATATGTTAAATGAAGGCTCCAATATCTACTTTCGTTTATTGTGAATAGATTGTATCAACAATACTTTCGTTTCTTGTAGATATATGCTTCGTTTATTGTGAATAGATTGAAGTAGTTGTTGGGTATGTGCAGGATCATGATGGGCCAAAAAGTGGCGATATGTAAGCCAAATGATGGTCCATGTGGCTGACGAGTTTTTTTAAACCCAAAATTGATGAAGCGAAAAGGGTTTTTAGAGAAGATTCTCAGCTTTCCACCAATATAAGAACATCTATAACTTTCAAATTACATCACAATTTTTGAATCTAAAACATGCGTCACATTCTATGCTTTGCATACTATAGGATTAAAAGAGAAAAAAAGGGATTTCATGATTTTTTGACCAAGTTAAGGTGGTTAGACATATGAGCTTTTATATTTTTTTTAAGTTGGAATAAAAAATTCATAATTAATTATTTACTTGGAAAAAATTTATAAAAAAATATGCATCACATTGAGACATGGGTCCTCTACTTATATCTAAAATATTATAAAAAAATATTATCATTTTATTGTGGTTAGGGTGGTTAGACAGACGCCTACTTCTTATTTTTACCCTGAAATTTAAATACTACTGCATTGAAATTTCAAATTTTCACCAAATAGATTTAAAAAAATAAAATAAAGGTCTAGTAGTTTAGAAACTACATTCAATTTACTATAGATTCTATTTTTACATTTTTTTGAAATAATATAGATAACTTATTCAAATTTTTATGTCAATTTCTCTAACTCTGATTTTTTGTCTTTTTATTGCCACTTAAGGGCCTATTTTTTCCATGATGATCCTGCACATACCTTGTTGTAGGGAGATTGTTTTTGCTTTGATAGGGTTTGATAACATATTTTTGCAAACTCTGCCCATTTTTTCCCATCGGCTTCCAACTCTTCCCATTTTGTCTCATCGGCATTGTTTAAAGCACAATCTTGATGTAAATCGCTTGCCATGGTTTCAATGAGTTTTTTTGGGGGGAAATCATTAAATGGTGAATCATTTTTTGTTGTGTTTTATTTCATTCTAAAACAAGTCTATTGTTATCTGTTAAATGAAGGCTCTGATATCACTTTCATTTACTCTACTTTTGTTAATGTGAATAGATTGTAGCAGCAATACTTTCATTTATCGTAAATATACTCTTTGTAGCAATTTAGCTTTAGTCCTTGTATAATGTCTAGACTGAACTGCACTTAGTGTAGCAACTGTGTCAACTATCAAATAGCATTGCTTCTAACTATCTATAAGTTGTAAACTATTACAAAATCCATGGTGGAGGAAGTTATTAGAGTTTGTTGGACCTGGATTTCTGGTGTGCATAACATATCTTGATCCTGGAAACCAGCCTTCTAAATTTGTGGTATTTATGTTAATAACTTAATTGTGAGATAATTGATTGTTTAATTTTATTGATAATTTTTCAATGTGCCTCAGTGGAGACAAACTTAAGAAACTGGATAAGGAGAATTAATTTAGCTTTATCCCTGCCCACTGCTTTTGGTGAAAGAATCTAAAAGATTCCTCCTAATTTCCACTCTATGTGTATCCTATAAGCATTATATTCCATAAGACATCATTGTTTTTAGATGTTATCTTAAAATCCAGACGAGCATCTTTTATATTTCCAATTTTCCACATTTAGCATACATGTCAACAATAGCACCTACAACGAGTACATCTTTTAAATGACCAATTTTAATGGCATCTACATGAACCTTTTTCCTTCCTCCAGGGAATCTACATTAGAAACAAGACTTAAAACAATGGATAAGGAGACATAGGTAGCTTTAATTCCTAACCTCTGCATTTGGGAAAAATGTTGGAGGGCTACACTACCATTCCTGTACTGGGAATAACCCGAAATAACTGCATTCCATGAGATGACATCTCGTTTAAGCATCCTATTAAAGAAGCTTTGTATCTTGTCCAAGATTCCACATTTTACAAACATTGTAACAACTGTATTCCCCACAGAAGTTTCTAAATCAAATTCAACTTTTATAGCATAAGCATAGACTTGCTCCCCTTGTTGAATAGCTAATAGGTTTGCACATGCACTCAGAACACTAGATACAATGAAAATGGTTCATTTTGGTACCTTGGCAATGCATTTCATGAATTAAGTGACACTCAAGAGAGGAAGAGAACTTAGAGAAGAATTAAGAACACTATATTTATCCTAGAAACCCTCTAAAGAGAAAAAAAAATAGATTGTGGCATTTGCAATTTCCTACTACCTATATTATGTAGCAAATTGTCATATTTAATAAGTGTACAAATGATTGGATACAATTTGCCCCTTCTTCCATTCAATAAGATTTTGGCTATGGATGCATTATGTCCCTTGCTCCATTAGTGAAAAACCATTACTAACATGAGGAGATATAATTTGAAATCTTTTTCTAAAATAGTCATAATTTAGGATTTTGAAACTTCAACTTAGATGGAAGGAGAAAGACTTGGATTATGCAGCCATTGTTTAACAACAAATTTGCCACACAACTGCATAATTTGTCTCCCCTTCCTATTTATATTTCTCTTCAGATTTTACCCTCAAATAATGGTAATCACAAAGGACCATATTTTGGTAAAGACTTCATATAAGCAGGAAAAAATAAATCATTAGACCATCAACCTCTCAAGACCTACTTTAAAAAAAAAAAACCTAAGTCACGTACTGGTGTTTGAGTAGGGAATAAGGTGGGAAAGAAAAGCCTTGTAGCTACTCTCTGAAACTTGCAGTTGATGTATTTGAATGATAAATAATGTTCATCAAGTTATGAAGCAAGAAGTATGTTGTAATGTGTATGATAATTATATTCTTTCCTTTATTTTTTGATCTCATAAATACTACAATCAAGTCTGCTTTTGTATAAATTAGCAAAATTTGTAGGCACATAATTAGGTGAGTACATGAGGCTCTTCTCACTATAAAAGGGCTTTTTTGAACGGACATAGCTTTTGAAATTTTTGAAGATATAATGAAACTACAAAACTAATTAGCAAACAGTTGAACCATCTAATATTAGTTGTTATAATAGAACCATGATCCATATCAAGATCCAATTAAACTAGGGAGCTAGAGGCAAAATAAATACAAAAATTTAGTTCTTTCAATATTCATCTCAGCTACATTTCTTCATTATATACAATTGTAATTGCATTCCATTTTTTATTTTATATATACATGCACAAAGAAATACAAATGTTTTGTATTAGTCCATGTCTTTTTCTCATGACTATTAGTAATCATGCCTACTATTTAAATGAATTGCAGATGATGACCACTAGCAACGAAAATAGTCAAACTGAGCCCCATCAAATAGAAATTTGAAGAATACAAAGTCATATAAGAAGTTGAGATTAGTATTCTCATCATAAAGAGGAAATAAGTCCTCGTCGTCATCTGCAAAACATAGAAAAAAAAATACCAAAAGAATCAAAAACTAAAACATCATCGAACTTCCAATGGCTATAAATAAGGCACTAGATGTGAGAAGTAATGTTGCTTTTGGTCAAGATTGTAAATATAATCAAATCTTTCCTAGAATTGGGATCCTAATACCTAAGGGAAAAGACTAAGTTCGAAATTCTGAGTAATACAATTATAAGTTTAAAATGAAATTTCCAGAATTTCTTCTAACTGCAATTTCTAGATTTTCTTCTAACTTTGATTTCTAGATTTTAGATTAAATGTGAATGTTTTGATTGCAGAACATTATCTGATTTCTATGTTTGCATATCAATGAATGAACTCCTATATGTAAGAGGAGAGACCCGCCTCCAACGGATGCGTCCCTTGAGAGGACGTGTCCCTTTGCATGCAGGCAGACTAAAGTCTAATGCTTATTGTTAAGTATGTATTTAACACATATGAATCCTTCTACATGCTGGTGGGTGACATTAAGAGGATTCCAATTTCAAACAAATGCAGAATATAAAATCACGAGAATGATCGAATTTATATGAATGCTCATAATTTCGATTTAAATGTTTCCTTTAGAGATATCATACAATCTGACCGAAGCTATTATCCATTAACACTCCCTCTTAGCTAGGGAAGATATTTCAAGTCAAATAAGTCAATATATCACCTTCACATGTGATATGATATGTTTTCTCAAAGTTGTCAAGTCACATGACATTCTTCATAGCACATTTTCATCATTTCTCCACTCCCTCTTTAACTAGGAAGAATAACTTCCAAAAGTGATATCACCTAACTCGTGATATCAAAAGATATGATATGCTTTTGAAAGTGTCAAGTCACATGACATTCTTCATACATATCTTTATTATGGTATGTGCACTGACATCAAGTCACATGATGTCTACCATAGATCATGGCATATCCACGGATATAATCATCCACCATGATCATCTCTTATGGGTCACAATGACCTTCAGATATCAAGTCTCATGATATCCTTCAAGGTGTCTAAGAGATACTATCATGACATGTCTATAGATATCAAGCCATATGATATCTATTATGATAGTTTTATCATTGTAGAGTCATCACTTTACAATGTCAAATACAAGTGTTCATTATCAGAAAGATTGTCACCTTTCGATAATGTACACAGGAGGGGTAGGCCCATAAAGTCATGGAGTCACACACATGACACAAGAGTTTACACATTAAACATCTTTATATATTAGTACAACAATTTGTATTTCAAACATAAATAACAAATTACATTTCAACCATACCAAGTTTCTTCCTGAAGTGCTCTACCTTGATCCGGGAGAGAGGTTTGGTGAGAATGTCTGCAGTTTGATCATTTTTACTAATATACTCCAACTGAATCACTTTCCTTTCCACCATATCTCTCACATAATGATGGGGGATCTCAATGTGTTTAAATCTGTCATGAAAGACAGGATTCACAGAGAGCTTTATACAACTCTGATTATCACAATGAATAATCATAGGATTCAAGGGCTCACCAAAGAGTCCCACAATCAATTTACGAAGCCATATTGCTTCTCGCACCCATTGAGGCTGCAATATCTTTAGCTTCTGTTGAGCTCTGTGCAACTAACGATTGTTTTCTACAAATCTAGGAGATCATAGCTGATCCCAAACTAAAACAGCATCCTGATGTGCTTTCTCGATCAGTTACACTTCCAGCCCAATCTGAATCTGAGTACCCATGTAGATCTAATGGATCATTCTTGTAATGAAGCCCATATCCAATGGTGCCTTGAAGATATCTAAAGATATGTTTTACAGCCATCAAGTGAATTTCCTTGGGTTCACACATGAACTGGCTGAGTGCATTTACAACATAGCAAATATCAGGTCTCGTGTTAACCAGATACATCAAGGATCCAATCATCTATCTATAAAGGGTCGGATCTGCACATTTGGATTTTGCTGCTGCTTCTTTCAATTTGGGAAGGTTGGTTTCCATGGGTGTGGACATCGGTCTATAGTCCAACATTCCAAATCTTTTAAGAATGTCAATAATATACTTCCCTTGATTTAGTATGATACCTTCTGATTTCTGCCATACTTCCAAACCGAGGAAGTAGTGAAGAATACCCAAGTCTTTCATGTCAAATTCAGAGATTAGATCTTGTTTCCCTTGAGTAATGAGGTGATCTTCCCCTATTATTAGCAGGTCATCAACATATAAAATAATTATAAGCATATCACCTTTGATTACCTTGAAGTATAGATTGGAGTCAGCATCATTCTTGGAAAATCCTAATCCCAAGAGATAGCTGTCAATTCTTTCATACCAAACCCTGGGAGCTTGTTTAAGTCCATAGAGAGCTTTCTTGAGCTTGCATACATGTGAGTTAGATTTATGTATCACAAATCCTTTAGGTTGTTCCAGGTAGACTTCCTCTTCAATGGTTCCATTTAGGAAGGCAGTTTTCACATCCATTTGGTGGACCTTCCAACCTTTAGCTGTTGCAATGGCTAACACTGTTCTTACTAATGTATAGCGAGCAACAGGTGCAAATGTTTCTTCGTAATCAATGCCTTCCTTTTGAGAGAAGCCCCTAGCCACAAAACGTGCTTTATGTTTTTCTATACTGCCATCAGCAACATGCTTGATTTTGAAGAGCCATTTAGAAGAAACAACAAATTTTTCTTTTGGTCTGGGCACTATGTCCCATACATCATTCTTTAGTATGGATTGGTACTCCTCCGTCATTGCATCCTTCCAATCTTGATGTCTGAAGGCTTTTGTAACACTGGTAGGTTCAGAGTTTATGATGTTGTTCATTAAAGCAACATAGCTAGAGAATCGTTTGGGTCTTTTACTCTCCCTGAACGTTCCTTTAGGTGCTGTAAGATCCTCTGCTTCTTTGATCATCTTCCTGGCCCAAAGTGGTCTCTTTCTGCCAATGTCATTTGTGTCCTTATTTGAAGTGGTAGGAGGTTCAAGTGGCATTTCCTCAGGATGCTCCCTCTGAATCTCGGGAGTAGGTTCCATTTCAGGTATCTTAGGGAAATAGGTTTTTGTTTCATTTATACTTCTTTCCCTCTTGAGTGCAATGTCTTCTTCGAAGATGACATCTCTGCTCAACTCAATTTGTTTCTGCCCAGGTATGAATATTTTGTAAGCTTTGGAGGTTTCACTATAACCCACAAATACTCCCTTCTTTCTAGAAGGTTCTAGTTTGGATTTCTTCTCTTTGGGTACATGAATATAGACGGGGCAGCCAAAAATCCTAAGATGGCTAATGTCAGGTTATATGCTGGTAAAGGCTTCTTCAGGAGTTTTGTTATCAAGATGAGAATGAGGACATCTATTTTGGATATAGACAACAGTCCTAGAGGCTTCTGCCCAAAAAGATGTTTCAATGTTTTGGTCCAGTAACATTGCCTTGGCAGCTTCTACAATGGTTCTATTTTTCCTTTCAACAACCCCATTTTGTTGAGGGTTGTAGGCAATAGTGAACTCCCTCTTAATTCCCGCACTCATGCAAAATTCTTTAAAATTCTCAGAGGTATATTCTTTCCCATTGTTTGTCCTTAAGGTTTTTATTTTCTTTCTGGAGAAGTTTTCAGTGAGGGATTTAAACTCTTCGAACCTTTCGAGGATTTCTATTGACTCTTTGCATTTAAGGAAATAGATCCAAGTTTTCCTAGAGAAGTCATCTACAAATATGACATAGTATAGAAATCCTACTTTAGAAGGTACAAACATGGGTCCACAAAGATCAGAGTGAACCAGTTCTAATACATTAAGAGTTTTACTTAGGCTATTTTGGAAGGATCCTTTAGTATTCTTTCCTAGGGCACAACCTTTACAGGTTCCCTCATGAGATAGTTTTAGCTTGGGTAGGCCGGTAACAAGTTCTACCATAGAAGGTAGGGCACGAAAATGAAGGTGAACTAGTCTTCTATGCCAGATTTCATTTGAGTCAATAGTGTCAAGGGTAAGGGCTTGTTTAAACTCAGTGCAAAGTTTGTAAAGGTACCCTTGTCTTATGCCTATGGTATGTGCTTTCTTGATAGTTGAGTTTTTAGGCCACACTAGAACTTTACCATACATAAATGTAACTCTGTATCCATTGTCTTCAAGGGCAGAGATGGATATAAGATTTCTCTTAATTCCAGGTACAAATGGGACTCTAGTGAGATGTAGAGAAATCCCAAATTTCAACTTGATGGAGCATGTTCCAAACCCTTTTACAGGGTATGCAGAATCATCCCCGATGGTTACTTCTTCATCAAACTTTTCAGTCATGGAGTCTAGGTGTTCTCTGAACCCTGTGATGTGTTGGGATGAACCACTATCAATTACCCAATTTTGAGTGTTGTTAGAAACTTGATTAGAAAGGTCTGTGTAGAACACAAGGTTCTCAATTTTCTTAGGTTCAGCCTCTGGTTCCCTAATAGTTTCACTCATAAGTGATACTAGTTTATCTGCTCTTGTGAGATGTTTTTCCAATCTAATCACAATAGACATTATGAAGAATGTGATGTGAATTCGATTTAGAAAATATGAATTTCTTTTTAGCAATTTGATTTGGATTCGCACAACGTGGCTCTGATACCATGTAAATGTAATCAAATCTTTCCTAGAATTGGGATCCTAATACCTAAGGGAAAAGACTAAGTTCGAAATTCTGAGTAATACAATTATAAGTTTAAAATGAAATTTCCAGAATTTCTTCTAATTGTGATTTCCAAATTTTCTTCTAACTTTGATTTCCAGATTTTAGATTAAATGTGAATGTGCTGATTGCAGAACATTATCTGATTTCTATGTTTGCATATCAATGAATGAACTCCTATATGTAAGAGGAGAGACCCGCCTCCAAGGGATGCGTCCCTTTGCATGCGAGAAGACTAAAGTCCAATGCTTATTGTTAAGTATGTATTTAACAAATATGAATCCTTCTACATGCTGGCGGGTGACATTAAGAGGATTCCGATTTCAAATAAATGCAGAATATAAAATCATGGGAATGATCGAATTTATATGAATGCTCATAATTTCAATTTAAATGTTTCCTTTAGAGATATCATACAATCTGAACGAAGCTATTATCCATTAACAAACATCAACTACATGTAATAAGTGTTAATGGTCAATATCAATTGTAAATTTAATTACTTTGTTTCTAGAATATCTTCATACAAAAGATGCATCAATATATGAACCAATTCTATTCCCAACAAATGTATAAATATTTTAATTACTACTTATACATTCAATTATGGACCTCCTTTCAAACATATTTTATATAAAATGTAATCAACATTTTTTTGGATCTTTATAAAATTAAATAGTTACTCTTTGCTATTAGAGGGGAGCATTTTATTGTATGGCTTTGTTGTTGTTATATTTCTGATAAAACTAGCAATCAACAGAGGGGATGCGAATGTAGAGGCGATAGATTTGGCAACCAATTTGGATCCCTGGTCAGAAAATGAGTAAGCAGAGCAAGAATCAATCTATTTTGGTAAAGAATTGAATGTTTTTTAGCTTAAATTTTTTTATTTTGAAAATTCTACAAAAGTCAATTAGGCAGGCTTAGAAATTTCATATTTGAATACCTATTTCATTTTTTTGTTTCAAGATCTTGAGAAGGGTTCTATTTACCGAGGCCAAGATTTTGTTTTATCAATGATGTGAGGGAAATATTTCCTCTTAGCTTCATTTAAACTCTCACTAAATAATGCAACAAATGTCTCTTTTCTAAGAGCAGTTATGGTTGCCTAATTAAGGTTGTCACTATGAACCATCAATGCTTCATTAATAGAAAAAAAAAACTTTCCACGAGTTGTAATTTTGGGTGAATTACTCGTCAACAGGCTTGCAAAAAAGTTTTACTTATTGCAAGTACTCAGTGAGTCTACCACATGTAGACTTGCCATATGTGGCAAACCCACATCTTAACATGCATGTATAGAAAAAATACAATAATGTTGGGCAAATTACTTGTCAACAGACTAATGAAAATGCTTAGACAAGTCTGTGGTGGAGACCCATCACAACTACTTTGTGAGTTTAACATGTAAACTCACCATATTTGTTGGGCTCACATTTGAACATGTATATGCAAAAAAAACATAATAAAAATACAATTTCATTTTTCTTTCTTAAAGAAAATTAAATCCTTTCAATTTCCTCACACAATATTTCAAACAATTCGAATGATGTTAAAATTGATTTGAAAAGAAAAACTCTGCAATTTTCAGAGTTCGAAGCCATATTTCTTTTATTATTATTATTTTTCCAAAAAATCAAGAAACTCATTTCTTTCCTAAATATTAGATTTAAATCTTTAAGCATGTTTGCAAAGCATTAACTTCATTTTTTCATAAGTTTTAACATTAATTTTATGTTATTGTTTATGAATGGAAATGCTGATTTTTTTTAGTATTAGCATTTATCAAATTATGGTATTAAAAAACATTTTGTTTCAATTATTAATGCTATTTATCTATGTTCGAAATTTCAACCATTTAATTTACTAGAAATTTATATGCATACTTATCCTCAAGACGGGGATTTGATTGTCAAGGTTAGTCTTTGATCTCAATTGAAACTAAGTTGCCCTTCAGTTATTATATAGCTTACCATACAAAACACTCCTAATAGGATTTTTTAAAAATTAGAGAATCTGTGTGAGATTCTCATGGTTCACCAAATTGAAAAAACACCCTATATTTTTCACATGAGTATGAACATATCATTTTTATCTTTGTACCACTAAGCCATTGAATGAGAATGAGGTTAAGGTCTTGAAGCAAAGAACATATGATCTGTAACAAGTTAATTATTTTAATATACAAGTATCACTAACCATGTAGACATTTTAGTCCACAAAAAGATTCAATAGGAAGCATAGTTAAAGAAAATAATATGAAAACAATATAATTCACCATTTTTGATACTTCATTTCAAATTAGCAAGTCAATAAATATTTTTTAATATATTTTTTTATATTATTGGTGTTTTTATTGATCCAATGCAACTTTCAAATTTATAGGGAATTCTATATAAATAACAATTTACATAACCATTGCACCTCCTTCTAGTGAATGTGCTATTTTATTTATTTTGATAAATACTACCTAAGGGGTAGCTCCCTCTATTCAATTAAAAAGAGAAATTACATTCAACCATATGACTTATTTAGTTATACAAATAACCAACTCCATTTGAGACTTCTATCATACTAGCCACTACGTCCTGCATTTTATTCCTGCAGTTGCTTATCACATCCTCCCAGTAAGATGATTTGCACATTCCTTGAAAAAGCGGCACCCCAAAGTCTTTGCAAGGAGAGTGCCAATCGAGAAGCCCAGAATCCTGGACATCTTCCTTTGCATTGTCTTCTTCGTATTCAAGAAGAATATTTCTGACTTTTCCTTATTCAAATACTGTCTTGAAACCTTGGAATACCTTTCCAGTGTGTCTTTGATGACTTTTGCCTCCCTCAAAGAGCCTTCGCCAAAAATCATTGTGTCGTCCAAAAATTGATTGTGTGTAATGTTTTCAATCCCCTCTGCCACCTTAACCCCTTTCCACACTTGAGAGTCCCTCAAACTTTTGAAATGTCTCCCCATTTCTTTTTCCATAATAACGAACACGAACGGTTACAAAGGGTCACCTTTCCTTTGTCAAATTACTAGTATTGAAAAAACCACACAGTGAGCCATCAACCAAAATCAATTGCCTAGGGGAAGAAATGCACATACCAATCCTCTCAACCCATTCAGGTGAGAACCTGAATCTTTCCAGCACCGCTAGTAGAAAATCCCAATGTACACGATCATAGGCCTTACTCACATATAGTTCGATTACCATGCTCTTTGGTCTCTCAGATGAAATTGTGTGTACTATCTCCACCGTGGTAGTTATATTATATATTATTTCTCTACCCAAAGTGAACCCATTTTGTTCCTCTAAGATAATTGTGCCCATCACCTTCTTCAATCTGTTTACCAATGTTTTCGCTAGAATCTTGTAAACTCCATTGCATAGGGAGATTGGTCGGTAGTTTGCGAATGAGATACAATCCTATTTTTTGGAATCAAAGCAATCACAATGTTGTTTATATCTTTGACAAACTTCCACAAATCCACACCCATAAAGTTTTAGCACTTCTGCTAGAATTTCATTGGCATCCCATCAGACCCGGGTTTCTTGGCTAGGTTTAAACCGAATACTTCTTTTATTTCCTCTAGTGAGAAAGGGGCATTGAGAATTCTATTATCATCATCTCCAATTAACTTTTAGAATGCAATCCAAGAACTCTTTGTCCCAGCCCCCTAGTATTGGTTTTGGATGCCAAAAGCTCAAAGAAGAAGCAAAATGCCTCATCTTCCAATCCATACCTGTCACACACCACTGTTCCATATATTAGTCTTATGTTTTCAATTTTGTTCCACTCTCTTCTTGTGCATGTAGCTGCGTGAAAGAACTTGGAATTAGCATTACCAAACTTCAACCATGTTTCCCGTGCTTTCTCCTTCCAATATAGTTCCTCCTGAGCCAATAAATCTAAGTGTCATTCCTTTAGCTACTTCTCCCATGAATACTCTTGTGAAGACATTCCAAATCTAATCACATGCTCATTCAGATGCTCCAACTTGGCCTCCACATTTACCTTTTTCATGAAGATATCCTTGAAACTTTCTATGTCTTTCAGCTTCTTTTTAATGTATCCAATTTGTTTGACTAAGAAAAATCTCGCCAATCCACCACAACTGACCTTCTCCTTCCACCAAGATTCTAGATTCCCTAGGAGATTTGGGTCCCTCCACCACATCGATTCGAATTTGAAATAACCCTTGGTAGGTTTCTCGCTTAAATTCACATCTAATTGCATTGGGTAATGATTTGATACCATTGTTGACAAAATGCTAGTTCCACATCTAAACTTGTCACCCCACCATCTGACACAAAGAAAGAAGCGATCTAGCCTCTTCACAATGCAAGTAAAGCCCATCCTCCTATTCAGCCATGTAAAATCCCTAGTTTTTGGTATGCAATCAACAACAGACAAATGAGAAATGAAGGCTCAAAAATACAGCATAACCTTATTCTCCTTCTATAGCCCACCACTCTTCTCCTTCAAATCTAAAATGGCATTGAAGTCCCCGCCTAATATTGTCACAATTCAATCTCGCCATCTGTTCTCTTATTTCATTCCAGGTTTTCAATTTTTCCTTAATTCTAGTTGGCCCATACACATTGAACAAGGGGAAGCTTAGGTCTAACGCATGGTAGGTAACCCAACACAACATCCAGTTGGGCCAAACTTCCAGTAACCTTGTGTCTATTGTAGTGGATGACCAGAGGACTCCAAGGCCACCCATCGAACCAACAACATCACAATAGACTTCTTTCCACATTTTATAGTAGTTATTGAACATTTCACCCCCAAGAGTCCCTATTTTTGTCTCTTGAAGAAAAATTATATTTGCCTTTATACGATCTAGATGATGCTTGACTAAGCGTCACTTTTCAAGTCTTTAGGCCCCTGACATTCCATGTTATTATCTTCATTTATATCCAAGGGAGGCCTCTGCTCCCTTGGATGTCAAAAATTCCTTGATACTTTGGAATCCTTTCTCCCTTGCTTCCTCCTCCCACTTTTTATTGTTTGTCTTCCTTCCCTTGTACTTCCCAAACTGTCATCCCTATCCCGGGCATCCACTGAAACAAGCGTTAGCCCAGGATCTTCCCTAGCCACCTCAGCAGTCGTCACCTTTTTTTCCTCATGGTTTTTTTGTATAGGCTTACTTTGCCACCTTCATCCCAAGTTGTTGTCCCATGCCCACAGTAACCGACAACACCCTCAGATTAGGAGCAAGTGTATTCATTTTTCATGTCGGTCCCATCAGTGGTTAAGCAGGAGGCAATGAATTCTTCTCCATCCAAACTTTACAGATCTTTGGAGCCTGGTGGTAAGACATTGAATTGTGGTCCCTCCCTTGACATCTTGAACAAAATACCTTTTCCTATTCCACTTTGATCTGTTGAATCCAATTATCTCCTTTGGGACTTTTCTTAAAGCAACACTCTTGATCCTTGCATAAATATATGAGTCTCCTTCTATATTCTCTATGTCAACATCGACCAAGGTGCCAAGGGATTGCCCAATCTTCACTAGACTCTCATCTACCTAGTACTCTAATCGTAACTTGTATAATCGAATCCAAATTGTCCTATCATATGGATCATGTCTGACATGGTTGAAATTATGCCACCATTTCTAGATATATAATGGATGGTCATCAACTTTCGAAATTCCTCCTTCCAAGATAGCATCCTAGGCCCCTTCTAATAGGAATACGACAACAAAAAAACCTTTAGGTAGGAACTTAACTATCCTTGTATCCTTTCAGTTTTGTCTGATCCAAGATCTGATCTTGTTGCGCTCATATCTTGGCCCAACCACCCTGCAGATGATCACCGAATCCTCCAACATTTCCACATCTTCTTGGGCTTCCTTTGAAAAATCAATGGTAAGGAATGATTTGTGGCGTGGAGAATTGCACGGGCCATCCTTCTGCTGGCTGGTCAAACGTGCCTTCTCCATCCCTTCGCTTCCTCCATCACAATTTTGCTTCCCCTCTACCAAATTTTGCTCCATTGTGCCACGGTGCTGCCACAATAGTGGTTTACACTTTC
Organism: Sequoiadendron giganteum; assembly: GCA_007115665.2. NCBI lineage: Eukaryota > Viridiplantae > Streptophyta > Pinopsida > Cupressales > Cupressaceae > Sequoiadendron > Sequoiadendron giganteum. The sequence goes on from CM021100.1 coordinate 973,562,478, forward strand.
TAGGAGATCCTATTTTTTATTGAAATCACATATTTTTAAAAAAAATAATGATTTAAACCTTGAAAATTTCCATTTAAAGGATTCCAATTGAAGAGGCTTTGATCAAACCACCTTATACCAAGCCCCCTTGGATATAACCCCGCTAGTTTTAAACCATACCTATAACAGAGTTTCCTTTACACCTATCAAAATGTTGATAAAAAACCACTTTTGATTTACCTTTTGGGGGATCAAATGAATTCATTTAAAATTTATTTTTTTAAGTATGTAGTCCTTATTATAAGCTTCCAAAAAAGTATAATTTTAATTAAATTTAATTTGATCATTATATTTATTTTTTATTTCTTGTGAATGTAGGTTTTTCACCGAAAATCAAGCTCTTTGTTTTGCAAATGTGGAAAAATAGAAGAATATCAAAAAATAAAAAAATAAAAAATGTTCAGGCTGGGTATTGATGTCCTTGATCCATTAAAAAAAAAAAAATGAATTTTGATACATACCGAAAAAGTTATGTTGTATATAGTTCGCCTATTTCTAAATTGTAATCGGTTTCACTTTGAAACTTGATTAAGGAAAAAAAATTAAATAAAACACTATGAAACCAAATGATCTGGTTAGATATCATAGTAACAAATCTAAATTCGAAAAAATTAGAATTGTATCCTTCATACAAAAAAAATTATGTTGTATACAGTGAGCATCACTCTTTAAAAATGTTGTTTACTGATAAAAACTAGTTTTTGAAGGAGATGAAAAAAAAAGCGCAAGTTGATTCCAAAATTTTTGAAAAAAACATTTAAAATCTATAGCCAAAAATTCACAAATCACTATTTTGTATCATCTTCAAATTCCTCACGATTTAGCCACTATAGGAGTCTGGAAGTGAAGATTTAGTTAAAAAAATCAGTTCAGTGTCGAGTTTGCCCAAAAATTGTAAACCAATATTGTGGGATCACCTCATATTAGAAATTATTCTCCTTTCATAATTAATAATGTAATTTATATTTCATATAATATGTAATAATAAATATAATTTGAGTATATTTTTCAATAAATCTTATAATAAATATATATAAATTCTTTGAAAATATAATATATTTAATATTTTAATTAGTATTTTATGTCAAAATTATATTATATATTCTATTTAATAATGTATGATTTATATAAACATTTTATATATAATATTATACAAAAAAATATTTAAATATAACATATTATTATATGTAATTTTATTTTATATTTTTCTATTAAGAATATTTTACAAAATTATATTTTATAATATAAAATAATAATTTTAACTTTTAAAAGTAAAACATAATCTAAAAACTAATAAATAATAAATTTAAAAATAGTATAAAGTATATTAATTTACATTACATAAATATTATATATAATAATTGTGAATTATATTTGTAAATGAAAAGAAATATATGTTTTGAAAATATAAATTATTATAAGTGGCTGTTGTCTGATTACTCTGATGTGAAACAAAACACAATATATTTTAAATAATTTTTTTTTATTTTTATTATTGGACCCAAAGAGTGTCACAAATCATTTTGGTTGCTTTCTCTTTCCATGCATTCCCTTCACTATTATTAAATTTTTATTAATAATTATATTTTGAAAGTGCATTCTAGATAAGCTCTTTTTCGAACCAAGGGGAGAATGGCGACAATAGATGCTGGCGTCGCGGCTGAGCAACCCGCATCCAATAGGGACGTTGCCTGCATGTGGTCGGTGGTGGGGTTGTGTTGTGTGCGTGGTGTGGGTCACGGAGGAGGGTCTTTGGTTTTTGGGAGGGGTTTTTGCTTCCAGGGGTGGGAGTTTTTGCTTTCAGGGGTGGGGTTTTTCTGCTTGCCGGGTGAAGTGGTTATGTTGGTGGCTATTTTAGTTTGGTGGCAGGTTTTTTGCATGGCGAAGAAAGCTTTGTCTTTCATGGATGATGGTGCCAAGGCTTCAATTGGCTCCTCCTCGGATCTTCATGCGCAGCCGACGGAGATGTTTTATGCCAGTGAGGGTTCAAAGTTGAAGAAAATAAATGGTTGTTGGCCTTGGACTCAGGATTGAGGGTTCTGGTCCTTTCCCCTGAATCAGTTGTTGAGGATACTTCGTACTAGAGCCGACATGCTCTCATTTTCAAGTTTCTTGGCATTCGGATTCCCTTGTCTGCTTTGGAAGTGTGGATCAGGCGTTCTTGGCAGATTGAGGGGGATATGGAGATTATGCTTGCTGCTAATAGTTATTTTTTTGTTGTCTTTTCCAATATGGCTAATCGCAACCGGGTTTTTGAAGGAGGGTCATATTTTTATAATCATGTTGGATTGTTTATCAAACCCTAGCACATGGGTTTTAATTCGACTGAGGAGTTGTCGTCTCGGGTTCCTGTTTGGGTTCGGTTGCCGCGGCTTCCTCTGGAATTTTGGAGAGAAGATATCTTACAATGAATTGCTTCTTTATTAGGTAAGCCTGCAGCTGTTGCCCAACAAACCCTTGACAGAAAGATGATTACTTTTGCTCGCATTTGTGTGGAGGTGGATCTAAATAATCCATTACTAGATTCGTTGGAGATTTGTCTCGGCTCTTCGTCCTGGATTCAATAGTTAGATTATGAATCTCTCCCTTTCCGTTGTCAGCTTTGCCATGAGTATGGCCATCTTCAACGGCAGTGCCCTAAGGTTCATAAAGATCCTCACTCCACTAATCCCTCCTCTTCTTCAGATTTTCCGATGGGTAATGCAAACAAGGGGAAAGCTCCCATGAAGGAGGGTGTTGCGGGCAAGGATAAGGATGGTTTCATATCGGTTCAATCGAAGGCTAAGGGGCGGGGCCTGAAGCGAACTTTCAAAGATCACCAGGTCGATGAGAGCTTTAACCGATTTGAAGTGTTAGAGACTGCTACTTTGGAGGAAGGAATTCCTCCATCTATCACTCCTGTGGTTACTGATATGGCGGTTGAGTTGTTTCCTGAGTCTAGTCAGGTGGTTTTTGGAGAGCCAGCTCCACATAATGCTTTGAATGAACATATGCAGGATGATATTATGCTGGCGGATTTGCCTAGGGAGGTTTTAGCTTCTCATCTAGGTAAGGGGTCTTCTCAGGGCTTGGGGTTGCACCAGCATACCCTTAAGAAAGGTATTCCCAACAACTCTTCAAGAGGGCATAAGACAGATTCTGAGAAGATTAAGGTTGTTGGGGATTTATTGGTGGAATTAGGGTCAGTTAAACCCATTAACTCTCACTTCTCTCAATCCCATCTATGATTCTTCTCTCTTGGAATGTGCAGGGGTTGAATAGCACCTCTCATCAACAAGCTATTCATGATTTGGTTGTAGTTCATTCGCCTAACATCTTTTGTGTTCAGGAGACTAAGGTTTTTGTTGATGTTATGCTTCAGTTTACTTCTCGTATTTGGAAGTATGGTCAGTGTCAGTGCATTGGATCTCAAGGAAATTCTGGAGGTTTAGCCCTTTTTTGGAATCCGTGAACTATCTCTCCTGTTTGGTGGATTTCTAGTCAATCTTCTATCTCCATGGTCGCATCTGATTTGCATTCTGGTGAGACTATTCTCATTACTAATGTTTATGCCCCCATTGATATCTGTGGTAAGGCCCAATTGTGGGCTCATATTAGGTATGTTCGTTCTTGTGCTCCTTATTTTCCTTGGATTTTAGGTGGTGATTTCAATTCTATGTTGAGTTTGGAGGAGAAAAGAGGGGGGGTGCCTAGGTTAGGTCCTACTTTTGACCTCTTTCGTGCTCATGTGGATGTTAAGCCATCTAATGGGATTTTCTTGGAACAATAGACGAAGTGGATAGGAAGCAATCTCTGAATGGCTAGATCGGTTTCTTGTCTCTTGTTTTTTGGTGGGTAGGGGTTTGACTTCTTCTTCAGAAATCCTTGACTGGAGAGGTTCTGATCACTGGCCCATTAAATTTTTGGCATCTTTGGTGGTTTTTCCAAAGAATCCCCCCTTTAAATTTCAGCTTATGTGGCTTCAAGATTCTTCGCTTAATGATTTAGTGGTAGAGTGGTGGGGAGAGGGAGGCCCGGCTTTCAGGACAACTATGTATTTCTTTGTTAAGAAACTCCAATATACTAAATATCAACTTAAGAGATGGAACAAGCTCTGTTTTGGTCACCTTCAGGCCAAGAAGAGGGATGCTTTGGACCGTCTTACTGTGATTACCCGTCAGATTTGAGATAGTGGTTTCATAGATGATCTTGGTAGAGTGGAGTCCCACGCTATGCGAAATGTGGAAGAATGGGAGCTTCATGAAGAGATTTATTGGAAACAGAAGGCTTAGATTGATTGGCTCTAGGAAGGGGATAGGAATACTGCCTTTTTTCACCATTCTATGCAGGCTCGTCGTAACAAAGGGCACATTTCTTCTCTGGTGACTTCTAATGGTCTGCAAATTTCCTCTCTGGTGGCTATGTCCCAGGAGGCCTGCCATTTTTACTCTGCCCTCTTTGTCGAAGATTCCCCTCCTGCTGTTGAGGAGGAAGCTTTGGTCCTTTCCTACATTCCTTCTTTGATCACCGATGTGATGAATTATTCTCTCACTCGTTCGATTTTGCTACCCGAGTTAGAAGCAGTCGTGTTTGGTATGAATAAAGGTAAAGCACCTGGTCTGGATGGCTTCCCTATTGAGTTTTTTCAGGAGTTTTGGGATATCATCAAGCTTGATCTATTGGAAGTGGTTCGGGAGTCTTTCTCTAGTAAGCAGATGCTTTGGGCCATGAATTCTACTTTCTTGGTTCTCATTCCCAAAAAGGAAGGTGCAAATAAGCTCAAATTTTTTCGCCCTATTGCTCTTTGTAATGTGGTGTATAAGATTATCACTAAGTTGATTACAGAGAGGCTCAAATCTTGTCTTTCTGTGGCGATCTCTGATGAACAAAGAGGTTTGTGGCTGGCAAACAAATTCTTGATGGGGTGGTGGTGGCTTCTGAGGTTATTCATTCTATGGAAACTTCTAAAGACAGATCTATGTTCATTAAGTTATATATGTCTAAGGCTTATGACAGGGTCAAATGGAGTTTTCTTCAGAAAATTCTCTTAGCTTTTGGTTTTAGTCTGGATTTGGTGAGTTGGACCATGAGTTGTGTTGCTTCCTCTTCCTTCTCTGTTCTAATGAATGGGGAACCTTCAGAGCCATTTGGTGCATCTAGAGGCCTTCGCCAAGCGGATCCTCTCTCCCCTTATTTGTTTATCATTATGGTTGAGGGTCTTGGCCATTTTCTTAAGTTTCACGCCTCACAAGGTTTGATTCATGGGTGGCAATGGGGGAATGGTTTACCTCAACTCTCACATCTCCAGTTTGTGGACGACACTGCTCTTATGGGTTTGGCTCGTCTTCGAGAAGCGGATGCCTTCAGACAAGCCTTGGATATTTATCTGGCAGCTTCAAGACAGAAAGTTAATGACCATAAGTCTTCAATTTTCTTCTTTAACACTCCTCCATCTATCCAGCGGCGCATTGTTGATATTCTGCGGTTTCAAATCAGGACTCTTCCCTTTATGTATTTGGGCATTCCTCTTACTGTTGGCAGGCATCCAAGGTCCTCTTGGTAGATTTTGCTTGATAAGTTGCGGCAGAAGGTGAATCATTGGACTCATCGTTGGTTATCTTCTACTGCTCGGTTGACTCTGCTAAAGTCTGTTATTCAAGCCCTTCCTCTCTAGAGGTGCTTGGTTCAAGCAGCTCCCATGTACTTTCTCCGAGAATTTGATGCTCTCTCACGCCAATTTCTCTAGAATGGCAATTTATTAGCTACAAAATGGATCTTAGTTAAGTGGGAAATTATGTGTCGTCCTAAGGAGGAGGGCTGCCTTGGTTTGTGTTCTGCTATCTTGAATGGACAGGCTCTTGCGGATAAGTTATATTGGCGGCGGTGCTCTAGCCAGGATCAACTTTGGGCCCGTATCCTTACCCATAAGTATCTTAAGGATGTTGTTGAGTTTGATGTTCCTCGCTTTCCTTTGGTTGGAAGGGGTTCTATGATCTGGAATACTCTGAAACTTGGGGCTTAGTTGGTTAAGAAGGGTCTTTTTTGGATATGCTCTTTGGGATCACAAGCTCATTTTTGGCTCGACTCATGGGATGGTCATCCTTCTATCCTTTCTACTCATCCTCACTTGCAGCCCCTTTGTGATATTTTTACCGGCCGGTTGGATCACTATTAGTCATTATAAGATTGCTTATGATTATGGCCCAGTTGTTCGGCATCGTTGGAAACTTCCTTCTGAATGGCCTCCTGGAGATTCGGTGGAGGAAAGGGTTGAGTTGGCTCAACTTCTTGATTCTTGGGAATGCACTACCTTGGCTGGTAATAATGTTTTGGCTTGGGCCAGTTGTGATGTGTCTGGGAAATTTTTTGATTTGGCTGGGTATGGTGAGCTGGTGCGACAGACTTTTGGGGACACTTGGGTTGCCTGGTCAAAGCATGTTTGGTACAAGTTCTCTTGGCCCAAAAGCAATTTATTCTTATGGCTGGTGGTCCACAATCGGTGTCTTACATGGGATAATTTATGCAAGTGTGGTTTTCAAGGCCCCTCGCAGTGTGTTCTATGTCATGCTAGTGAGGAGAGTATCTCTCATCTCTTCTTCCAATGCTCCTTTTCCAGACATATTTGGCATTTGTGGTGGGAGGTGTGGAATCAAGCTTGTTGGCACGCCACATCTTTGGTTGAGTTCTTTGATCGGTGGGGCAAGGCCCCAGTCAAAACCTCTTTTCTTCAGGTTGCCTAGACTCTTGGCCCTTCCTTTGTTCTTTGGCATATTTGGCTAGAGAGGAATCGACAGATCTTTCAAGACAAGTTGTTGGAGGCCAAGCATTTGTGGTGGAAGATTCTCCACTCTTTGGGGGAAATTGTTTCGACAAAGTGTGACCTTTCAAAGGCTGTGGATCCTTTTGATGTTAGTTGCTTCACCCATCTCCATCTTCCTCCTCCACACGGCCAACTTATGAGGAAGAGATGTAGGAATCCCCTCCGAAAGATCAATAGGGAGGGGAAGTGGATGCCTCCTTTGCATGGCAGTCTGAAAATCAACACGAACGGGTCTTCCAGGAGCAACCCTGGCCCTGCTGGCATTGGTGGAGTGGGTAGAGATAGCACAGGGAATGTTCATTTCATCTTTTCTATTTTTAAAGGTCATCATACCAATAATTTGATGGAGGCTTTAGCTATTTTTCATGCGGTGGAGTGTGCTTGTTCTCTTGGTTGGAGGCGTCTGATCTGTGAGTCAGACTCACAAGTTATGGTGCATATGTTGACTCGGCAGCATTCTAAGGATGTTAGTTGGAGATTGGTGTTGGTGGTTAACGAGATTATTCATCTGTGTGACTCTCTTGAGTCTATTACTTTTACTCATATCCCTTGGGAGTGGAATGGGGTTGCAGATTGTCTAGCCAAATGGGCTTCTGATCAAAGGCAAAACTGGAATATTAGAGAGCGGGATCATTTACCTGCAAATTTGTCTCTTCAGTTGAATCACTTAGTGGATCTTGATAGGGCTGTTTGATGCCCTGGCTTTGTATTTCTTTTGTTTTGAATAAATTTTAACCCCTCCTTTATTTCAAATAAGCTCTTTTTCATTTTCAAAAATCACTGGTAACTTATTTGACCATCAAGGAAAGAGCAAGTTAATAATACATTCACTCGTATTTAACTTTCCATAAATATCTTGTCTTGGCAATCACTACACGAAAAATTGTGATACAAGATAAAATAGGGAAAGTATAGGTGGATAGCTATTAAATTTCACTAATGTCACAAGCTTGCAAGATTTTCTTAGAAAAAAGGATAGCCAACAAGAAAGAAAGATAGGTTAAAAGTTGACATTAGGTTCTCCATTAAGAGAAGATTTCCAACAAGTTAAAATTTTATGAAACCACAATTGATTATTGGACCTCCTAAAACCGCTCTAATTATTGGACCTCCTAAACCTCATGGCCATATCCTAAATCTTGCAACAAACTCACTAGTAAATGAAAGCTATGCAACATTGCAACTTTTGATTGAGTGCATTTGATGGTTTTTGGGGCAATAGAAAAACTTTCACCATGGCCAAATGGATTGAAGATATGAAAAACTAAGAGATTTTGTTGTAGAGAGACCCTACATGACCATGTACCTTTATAAAAAACATTTGTAAGTATCATGTTTTTTTAGAAATAGCTTGTCAAAGTTTGCCACTTTTTGTCATTTAAGGCTCTTAAGAGAAAGAACATGTATAATGTAGCCTAGAACGATCCGACATATTGGGGTGCAAAAAATGACCTGTTCTAGCATAAAACCACCCACCTAGATGTTTTGGCACTATCAGTTTGGTCACATGATAAACAGAACGAAAGTTATGCAACATTGCAACTTTTCATTGAATACATTTAATAATTTTTTGGGTGGAAAAAAAACTTTCACCACGACCAAATGGATTGGAGATATGAAATATTGAGAGAGGTTATTGTAGAGGGACCCTACATGACCCTGTAACTTCAAAAAAAAAAATTGTAAGTTTCACAGTTTCCGAGAAACATCTCTTCAAAGTTTTTCATTTTTTGGAATTTAGGGCTTTTAAGAGAAAGCATTGGTGCAATGTATCCTAGAACGATCCGACATGTTGGAGTGTGGAATAATACCTTTCCTAGCATAAACCTGCCCACTCCAAAGTGTTGGCACTATCAGCTTGGTTGCACAAGGAACATAGCAAAAATTATGCAACACTGTAACTTTTCATTGAATACATTTGACACTTTTTTCAACGTGTGAAAAGTTGTCACCACAGCCAAATGGATTGGAGATATGAAAAAATGAGAGAGTTTATTGTAGAGGGTCCCTATGTGACCCTATACCTTTCGATAAAAAAATTCTAAGTTCTCTGGTTTTTGAGAAACAACACATCAAAGTTCACCACTTTTTGGCATTTAGGGCTCTTAAGAGAAAGCACCAATACAATGTAACCTGGAACTATCCGGCATGTCGGGGTGAAATATGGGTCCTTTCCTATCATAAAACCACCCACTTAGATGTGTTGGCATTGTTATTTTTCCCGCACGATGATTAGAACAAAAGTTATGCAACATTGTAACTTTTCATTGAGTGCATTTTATGCTTTTTTCAATGTGTGAAAAGTTGTCACCATGGCCAAATGGATTGGAGATATGAAAAATTGAGAGAGGTTATTATAGAGATACCTTACAAGATGCTATACCTTTAGACAAAAAAAATCTAGGTGCCATGGATTTTGAGAAACAACTCATCAAAGTTTTCCACTTTTGGCACTTAGGGCTCTTGAGAGAAAGCGTCGAAATAATGCAACTTGCAATGATCCAACATGTTGGGGTGAAAATTAGGACCTTTCCTAGCATAAACCTACCCACCTGGATGTGTTGGAGCTGATGGTTCAAGCCCATGATAAAAAAAAAAAGAAATTTATGCAACATTGTAATTTTTCATTGAATGTGTGACGGTTTTTACAACATTTGAAAACTTTTAACCACAATCAAATGGATTTGAGTCTTGAAATAGTGAGAGAGGTTATTGTGGATTTATATTACATGACTCTTTAGGTTTACAAAAAAAATCAAGTTCCAAGATATATTTGATAATGAATGTAGGACAATCCCACTAAACCTAGGAGATCCTAATGAACCTAGGTTAGTCCTAATGAACCCAAGTCAGTCCTAATGAATGTAGGACAATCCTAAAGAATATAGAAAAATCCTAAAGAATATAGGACAATCCTAAAGAATATAGGATATGCTCATCATCAAGTGGTTGGTAATTTGAATTTTGGTAAATAATGTTTAAAATTTCAATACATTACCGTTAACTTATTCATTATTGTATTTCTTGCATTGCACTCTGTAGATATAGCTTTTAGATCAATGTTTGTTCAGAAATATTTGTCTTTATTAATTATTTTATTTTGATAAGGTGATGAATTTGACTTTTTAGCTAGCTTGTTGTGACATGATTGGCAATTAGATTCAAAAATTAAAATTTGGATATGGGAATGATTCATACATACATTGCTTAGGGCTAAGTAAATAATGAGAACATTTTAAACCATTTAAGCTACCAAATTACACATAAAATATTTATATAAATTGATCTCCATAAAGCCATGAGGTCACACAAAATTTCATACAATTCCATAATGAGGGCACACAAAATGTGATCAGAATGTCATACAATACCATCATGATGATGCATAAAATATCATCAAAATGTCATACAATGCCATGAGGCCAATGCATTGTCTCTTAGTCTCAAAATATCATCGATACATATAGCCACACCAAAAAAAATTATCTATGTTTCATATATAGTCGTACAAAATGTGTGCATCTATGAATATTGAACACTATTCCTGAAACATTAGGCCTCTTTTAGCCTGAGTAATTAAACTTAGGTCACTTGTAACAGTCAGTGTATTACGTTGTTTTGATATCTTAAGCTCTTCATTGTGTTGTAGCCCAACCTACCCATACAACATATAAATAGAGATTATATGCCAAAGTCAAAAAATATAGAAGTTATTTAAAATGATACATATATTATAAACACACAACATACTAGTAATCTGATTCTTCTTGCCTACGATGCTCGACATCATCAAGAGATGGTTGTCCTTGCACGGGGGTGTTTACATCTATCTATAAAATAAAAAATACATATTTATCAATTATTTTTTATAGGTCTACTAATATCAATTTACACAAAGTAAACATTATTAAACACATATTCATACTCATACTTGAGTTAAGCACATTGACGATGAAATTGATGCACTAATGCCAACTTCAAATTTTTATCTTATGCTAGGAGGTGTGACTATTGTATTCATAAACTAAACAAAATTTAATAGAATAAACTCAAAAGTTCACAAATATTTATAAACAAAAAATTTAAAGTTTGCAAAAATAAAATTTAATGTGTTATAATGTACCCATGCAAATCTAAATTCATAAGCATCCATGGAAAAATGTATACTAGATGGTGATGTGATGCCCACCCATTCAATAAAAAGTTATATTTTAAATTATTAAACATTATTTTGAATAGAAATTATTATTTTATTTTGATATATTATACAAATTTAACCTCTGATATAGATGCAAGTGTACAAGTTGTTGCAGGAATTGTCGATGATGTACCAACCTCTGGCATTACACCCTAAAATTCATAATGTTTGCATCAGTTTAATTCAATTCTATAATTAAAAAATTATTTACATTTACAATGTTTAAGTATTTAATAGATAAAATGTTATAAATTTAAATTAACATACTTGCATTTGACCATCATACACCTCATTCAACAACTCATCTGTTGTCACTGCATTATTTGATGCACCACCCTGATGACCCCCACTAATCCCCTAAATTCTATACTAAAAATGAGAACACACATGGGAGGTGGAACCATAAACACCCTCTACATCACTGTCTCTCGCAAAACATAGGTTACAATAGTTTGAGTATATATGAGAGCTAGGGGAACTAGATCTAGATGGTTGAGTTGGTGTATCATCCTATGAGGAAAAAGGTTGGGATTTTGTGTGCCATGCTCTATAACGGTGTTTGTCAGGCTAGCAACTGCATTGAGATAATGTGCCTCCATACTCTCCTGATGGCTACTAGAATCATCACATGACAAACAAGTCTTTGTTCTGGTTTTCTTCGATGTTCATGGCTATCTACCCAAAAATCTCATGGTCTAATTTGGGCAGAGCCTCCACCTCTACCTTGAAGCTCCCTCATATCAAAATAATTAAAAAGTTGATGAAGGATAAACTCACAGTATAGTTTTCTAAGAAAATAGAGTGACACCTCATAATTATTTCATGGAGGTTGGTCAAAGACCATCCACCACCTATCCCAAAAATTATTTTGTATCTCATCATGATTACACCAATGTATTAGAAACCTCTTTGAATTCAAAGGAATAGGTTCATTGGTTCTAGGATCCGTAAAAAGAACACATATATTTTATTTTATTATGTCTTTCTTTTTCACTTCATCATAGGAAAATTTTGCTGCATAAAATTGATGACATGAATCTCTATAAGTTTTTCATTAATTTATTTAATTTGTGTTTGTGTCAACATTCATTATCATTACTTCCAATGTTGAGGCAAGGGATAGGTGATGTTGGTTTGATGTTGAATCCTTGATTTTGAAACTAATTCATGAATTACAACTTTGTTTTGTTCTATATTCCCTAAAAAATCCTCTTGGCTGTGTCTAGGGTTTGTTGGAAGGGTTGGAGGAGGGTCAAGCATCCTAGGGTTTTCCTTAGAGAATCCATCATTTAAATTTGGTTGTGGCTTAGGGTTTATATAATCTATTATATAATTCAAAAAACATGAAGTTGATAAATTTAATCTTGTTTTCAAACTCTAACAAAATTTAAATCTAATGCACAAAAAATAGCACCTACCTCTTCTCTAATGTAGCATTGTAAAGCTAGGTTGCAAAGGTAAAAATCATGTTCAAGTTATACATAGTTGAGGAAAAATTTTTTTTTGCAGAAAACATGGGTTGTAGGTGAGAAAAAAGGAAATGTTTTTTTTATTTTTATAACTTTATTGAGAAAATAACGTAGGTGTTTTTCTTTCATAAAAACGCGTATGCATTTTGCTTTCATAAAAATGTGCACACATACATTTTCATAAAAATGCGTATGCATTTTTCTTTCATAATAATGTGTGTGTTTTAATTTCAAAATAATGTGCTTGTATTATGGCTTGGATTTTCTGATCCATAACATGAGCATGTTATTTGAATTTTTTCAAAACACAAGCATATTTTGCTCATTTTTAGGCATTTGGCCACTTTTTTGTGCCCCATCTTGGTGCGCATGCCCCCAATTTAGAAAGTATGTTGAAATTTTAAGGGGGGGAATATCATCCTACATATTTCATTGACATCTTGTGAGAATTGACTTATTGGCATACCTCTTTTGTAGTGTTTTTTTTATAATTCCCCCTAATGTGTGGTTATCAATTCGTCCCATGTGATGTTAAGTATTGATTCATCCCTTGTGACATTAAACTCTTATGTGCTCCCTGAAGTGTGATTGGAAAAATAGTCCATAAATTTGGCATAACAGAGATTGTTGATTCATAAACTTGACATGTTTACATGACCACCTAGCATAACAAACCTTGATTGTTAGTGGAGCCATTTTTTTTCATGAGTGATGTGGTATAAAACAACTTGATAATCCTAATGAGAGCAACATTTTTTCTAACACATTTGATGGATGACATTTGGTATTTGAAACAAATTTAAGATTGGGGTCTCTTTATCTTACTAACTCAAATCCTTTTTTTAGCATACTTTGTGTTTATGTTTTATGTTGAATTATATGTTTTGCTTTGTGGCTTTGGCATGTTCAGGAAAACATAGTGCAAACCATAACCTATAGTTCAAAATTTGTAGATCCAAAAAAATGGGAGGCTAGTTTGGGGCACACCACACCCTAGACCTGCTATTTTAGCCTTAGATTTATGTCATAGGTTCACAATACTCTGCTCTCTTCAAATCTTCCTTCCATTTATATAATTTCAGTTTCGTTTGTGTGATAAATTATATTTTTAGATCTAGGGTTATATGCCAAATAGGCTTATTAAAACACACATCAAATTTATCTCTTTTACAACTCAAGAAAAACATAAAGCCTAGGAGGTTTGCTCTCCCTTATGGCAACAAGCCAATCATAAAACCCTAGCTGGTTTATGTTTGAATGTGGAGTCAAAGTGAAAAGGAGACAATCCTAGTTAATCTAATTGGATCTAGGATCACTTTTCCTACTCAAAATTTTAGTGAACCTGACATATCTTGCACTTGCAATTATTTTATTTTCAATAGCATAAATTCTAAAAAACATTTTAAGAAATTAGCTTCTTCGAAGATCTTGCATTTATTTCATTTTTAAAACTATGCATTTGCATTTTTGTCCATTATACATCAAAAGAAAAATTGTAAATAATTTAAATGAAATTGCATAAATTTAAGATCTAATTTTTCCTTATTTACATCTTAGAGCTGAGTTATTTTTATTGAGAAATTTAATTGCAATATTATTCTATCATTTATGCATGCATATTTAGTGAAAACATTGAAAAAGTAAAAAATTGCATTGTATTTTCATTTGAAATGATCAAAAGTATTTATTTTTTGTATTTTTCTTGGGAAAATCAGTCAATTACAACATTTTAATTCTGAAATTTATCATTAGGATATATTACAAAAATCAATATTGTATGCATGAGTATGTCTCGCATTAAAAAATTAGGTTTTCATGCATTTCTAGAAATTTGTTTGCTTCTAGACCTAAACCTCTACAACTTTAGATATTCATAAACACTGTTGTTCAATTTCAAATTTTTAAAACATCAAAATTAAACTCATCTAGAATAGGGTACCCACACCCCTATCTAGTCTGTTTGGGCTGATTTTTTTTTTTAACGTATTTTATTGTGGTCTCTGTTCGGATTTGGGTCCTATTTTGGAAGTTTGTTATGAAATTTGTCTAATTTTGTTGTGCATCACTAGTTTGAACCATAGGATAGTAACTATTGGTAGTTGTTGTCATTGATGTCAACACTTGAGGATAATTGTGTAAGATGGTTAGTAGTGGTTTTCGTTGATGTCAACTCTTATTTTTGGTTGTCACATGTTTTTGAGATTGATAGAAGTCATTGATGTCAACACTTGATGAATATTGTTATATTTTTGGTAGTGGTTGATGAGCTTGTTGTTAGTGGCTTACGAAAAAACTTGATGAATTGTTTTCGGTTATCATTGCTTTCTACACTTGAGAAGTGAGGAAGATTGTTGGCATTGATTGTCATTCTTAACAACATTTAGTTTGGGCCAACATTGATGTATGGTGTTGTTGTCTAAGTTCATGGTTGGATTTCATGTGCAATGCCCCGTCGTGGAACCCGAGAAATGATACGTCAATAATGCAAAACAACTGATATTTGTTTATAAAAAAAACCATTAATAACAACATGTGATTACAACCTAACATAAACATTCTAGGGTTCCATAACTATGCTTCTAAAGTAAATAAACATCATAACACATCAAGAATCAGATATAAATCAAATCATGTGAATAGTCATGTCCAAATACATTACATCAAGAGTTCATTCTAATAAGTGAGATTGTGACAAATCTTGATACATCAATAATTACAATACAATGGAACCTCATGTAACATCATGAGTGTGAACAATAAGAATAAGATCCAGAATAGATGACGACCAAGTTCACGAGCTCATCCAAGGAACCAAACTCTGTGAACACTGTGCAATCAGGATCCTGCCAAAAACAAGTAAGTCTTGAACAAAATCACCTGCAGGGGACCCAATGGAAGATGTGGCACTTTCCTCCCAACCGTGTGGAACTCAAAATCCCACCCCCATGCTAGGAGATAGAACAGGTCCTCAAGTCAAATAGTCAACATGAAGTACATCACACAATACATAGTCAACATACATGACATCACAAAGACAAGACAACTGACATACTCCCAGAGGCAACGATACAGTCACAGACGACTCTACACAAGAGATCCAACATGTGTACAAGGACAGGAGTTTCATCACATAAACGTAATAGGTTACCCTAGATAGCCTTCCTAGGTTACCGGCCCTCTACCAGAGTTACCCTAGCAACCTCTAACGAATTTCGGCCCCTATACGAACTTATGTGGCTTCGAACCACTTCTCAAGAAGACAAAATGTTCAAGTAGCCATTCCAGGCCTTCTCAACCCACTTTAACCTAAACAAGCGTTAAAGTACAAGGTGAGGCAAACATTATCTAAATGGTTAATTATTAACTACCCAAACTCCTAAATTCTTATTTTAGTTATCACTTGGTTAACACACTTCTGAGAGGTTACCCATGCAACCACTTTTGGGTCTAGCCCCTGATGGAAGCCACTCCTCCTATGGTACAATCTTACTGACAAAAAGGGACTCATAACCATATAGCATGTAAACAACCATCCACATATTCCAATCAACGATACCATGATATTACAAGGAACCAACTCAACTACAAAACATGCATGGCTAAGTCAACGCCAACTTGCATAAATACAATAATAAGTATCCCTTATAAAACAAAAAGATAAATTGTGCCTCAAGACGACAAAAAAGATAATTCATAATCCCAAAAAGAAAAGCCCTTAACTATCAATGATGCAAGGCATATACGTTTTTCCACAGAACAAGTATCCAACATACTTAATTTTGTGCATGCCGACAAATAACGTTTAATCAAGATTGAAAAGTCTCACTCATGGTTTTAAATCATACATGTCTCATTCAACACATTAAAAACTCATTGTACGAAAGAAAATTTATATATTTTCCTACACAATATGATATTTGAATCATTAGCTTATAACTAAATAAAAAGAGAATATTTAGAGAAAAAATAATTAACAAAGAAAAATCACCTATACTCATTATAGTTAATTCGAGTCAATTTCATTTAAACTAATTCTGTAATACATCTATTTTTCCATTCATGTAAAACTTCATAAGCCATTCTAAGAAGTAATATAGAAATATATAAAAATATTTACATAACTACATGTCATCACTTAAAAAATAATTACGAATTTAAACAATAACAAGTATACATTCATATTTATGACTATTGTTACCTATGCTCACATTTCGATGGCCTAGTCTTTAATTACAAAGGCAAGTTAACGCATAAGATCTTACTTTATTTTACTATTATAAGACATCGAATTATATGTAACAAAAAAGGAGCTTTAATATATTTATACCACGAATTCACTGTCTCAAAAGATAAATTTACCATAATGAGCCACATAACTTGCGTTGACAGAAGATTTTAAAAAGTAAAATTTGATGATGCATACAATATGCATGTGAGCAACACACTGAAAATAGAGGATACCCGAATCACACTTCACACAGTCATTCACTCAAAAATATTCGCATGACGACAAGGCAGGGATAACTTGGAATCTCAAATGCAAGTAAGTTTCCATCTGACACAGAAAAAAACACAAGAGTATAGTCCGCAGCTGATCATGCAATCAAATGCATGGGGTTAAGACAAAGACAGATACAGATTCATAGGAGAGAAAAGAAACATGAGGATGGCTCACCGATTTCAGAGAAGGTAAGTCATATTCAGTAATGAAGAAATTCGACATCCCTGGTAGAACCAATTTGTACGCACAGCAAGGATCTTGCCAAAGATATAATCACATAAGACAAAAGAGGATTAAAAAAAAGAGACTTAGCGATTGATGTTTCAGAATGTAAAAGCCCATGAGAATAAGAAAAGGAAGCGGCCATCAAAACACATAAGCTTCACTCTAATATTCATAAAAAACAATTCAAAACACCACAGCCCACTAGTTCCATAGTGTACGCTAGAATTTGGCAGGAGGTTACAATAATAATTTAGAAGACACAGCTGATACCCTAAAGTGGTATAATTTCATTCTTACATGTTCCAGATTCGACAGTATACCTCCTAATCAACACCTCCATTGAGTTAAATTAAAATAAACTCCTCTACCTAGCGCACCAAATATGGAATGGTTTGGCAAACAAAGGCAACAGGGTATTATCCTGGTTAAAGATAATATACTGAGGTTATGAAAGAGAGGGAAGACATTATTTAACCACCACAACAGTCTGGAAAATAATTTGAATCGGCAAGAAATATTTGGAATAAGTTTACGCATGCACAATTACATGCAGATGTATTGATCAACCAATGAATATTATTCTAGGGAGTTCACGGTTTAAGAAGAGACAACTATAAAGAGTCTGGAGTGGACACAAATTACACAGTTAAAACTACACAATCATTTCTGGAAGAATTTATATAGATTCAAAGCTAAATCTGCAAACGAATTATTTTCTCCTTATTTATCAATGATTCAATCAAAATTGACATTAAAAATTTTGTTTTCTATTGTGCATGTAGCTACCAAGTCAATATTTTTGCAGCTTAATACCATCGAAATACTACAAACCCTTTTTACATAAATCAAATCAAGAATCAACATGAAATTTGCAAGAAGAAAATCTGAAATGCTTTCCAGATTCAAGCAACAGCGAATTAAAAACCTCAAAAATTCAATCCACATAAATTTCACAGTACAAACACAGCTTCAAGTATTCAATTTCCATCTTTTTCAATCAAACCCCAAAGGAATACAGAAAACAATCTTTTCCTGTGAAAACAACAATTCTTCTTTTGGAAAAAATTCAATTCCCCTTTTTAAATGACCTTTTTCCTATGTTATATTATTCATTCCAAATTACAATGCAATCAATCACTTAACTCTTTGTTTGCATGCAAATCATCCATCAGTTAAACTTTTTGAACAAAATGATCAAAGAAAGATATTTTGATATTAAGAAACATAACTGATTGTTTTACTTTTTCAAAAATATCAATTTGCACAAATAAATCAATTACAAATAATTAACTTTTCACAAACTATATATTTTAATATTTCACTTTCAATTCCTCAATAGTTTTAAATAACTTTTCTAGCTTAAATATTTCAATTAATAAATAAATCAACATTACCATTATCATTAAATCATTAAATAATCTAAATCAACATTATGAAAACAAGGTAAACACAACATGACGCGACAACAACAAATGCATGAAAATGAACAACATAAAATAAGGGTGAAAAAATATACTCGTTCTTTTTCAGAATGATGGTTCAATACAGAGGACAAGTCCATCTCCCTTCAACTATTTCATTGGGCTATGGCACGCTCAGACCTGATGAAGCAGGTGGAGTCGATGCTTGTACCTGAAAGCTGCATCACACTACATGGTCAAATAAACAACATGTAAAATTATGAAGACACACTGTGAAGAAGAATCGCGATGTCGCGGGGCACTCACGAATGACTAATGCTAAACCACCTCCTTGACTGATTGACATAAAACATAACATCTAACATAAACCACATCATAGTATCATCATGTATATAACAAAGCATCATAGATCATCATAATAATGTCATCTCATAAAAATAAACATCACATCATAAGGTAAAGTGTATCATCAACTGAATTTCACAACTGGTCATGTAAATCATGACATAAAGCATCAAAGTAACATACTCTCAAACATCTATTGCTAATAGTAACTCCAAACAATTGAAATAGAAATGTCATCAGGAGGGTCACTACATC
This sequence comes from Sequoiadendron giganteum, assembly GCA_007115665.2. Taxonomy (NCBI): domain Eukaryota; kingdom Viridiplantae; phylum Streptophyta; class Pinopsida; order Cupressales; family Cupressaceae; genus Sequoiadendron; species Sequoiadendron giganteum. The sequence continues at coordinate 973,581,730 of CM021100.1, forward strand.
CTTCCCCCCTAGGGTGAGCCTTACTCTTGGAAGCTCGGGAATAGATAGGGATACAACTCCCTCATACACGTTGCATCCTCCCAAGTAGCAAAAGCCTCGTCACTAGGGTCCAACTGGACCCTTACCTGATCAATGTCTCAACCCCTGAGGGCGAGTCTCCTGCATTGTAGAACGCCCATGGGCTCCAAAGCTAGTTGCCCATCCTCAACCTGTAGAGCATTCCAATCAAGCACATGTGAAATATCAGGATGATAAGGTCTAAGAATAGATACATGACAAACATCATGGATGTGTGACAAGCTAGGCAATAAGGCAAGTCGGTAAGCTACAGGACCAATCCTCTCCAAAATCTTGAACGGCCCAACAAATCAAGGCATGAGCTCAGAGCCTTTTCCATAATGGATCAAACTCTTTCATGGACGCACTCAAAGAAACACCCTATCACCAACAAAAAACTAGTGATCCACACCATGAGCATCGGCATACTTATTATGTCTCTTTGTATCGCAATCAAATGCTCTCTGATACGATCTACCTATTGCTCCATATCTCACAACATATCAGGTCCAAAAAGTACCCTATCCTCAAGTCTATCCCAACTCAGCGGAGTACTGCATGGGTGTCCATACGATGCCTGAAAATGAGGCATACCTATGGAACTATGATACCCATTATTATACGCGAACTCCACCAAGTAAAGATATTATTCCCATCATGACTGTTGATCCATGACATACATCCTAATCATATCCTCAAGCACCCAATTAACCTTCTCAGTCTGACCGTCTGTCTCGGGGTGATAAGTTGAACTGAAGTTCAACTGTGTACCTAAAGCATGTTGAAGAGAAGTCCACAAAGCTGATGTGAAAATAGGATCTCTATCTGATATGATTATGTGTGGGATTTTGTGCAAACGTATAATATCCTCCATAAAGATCTTTTCTATGGAAGAGGCATTATCTAACGAACGAACTGGAGAGAAATGAGCTACTTTAGTCAGCCTATCGATAGTAACCATGATGGCGTCATGTCGACGGTAAGACATAGGCAACACAACAATAAAATCAACTAATATGATGTCCCATTTCCATTTCGAAACAAGGTGAGGCTGTAACAATCCTGCGGGATGTTGATGCTCAGCCTTCACCCTCTGGCACTCAATACATCTAGCAATGAAATCAGCAATATCATGCTTCATCCTAGGCCAAAAGTACAACTGATGAAGATCTGGATGCATCTTCTTGACACCAGGATGAGTTGAGTATGGCGCTTGATGTGCCTCAGATAATATCAAGGTACGAAGTCCATCTACAAGTGGCACGTAAATACGACCCAAATTTCGCAACAAGCCATCAAACTCAAGCGTCTAATCTACAAACCTACCCTCCAAAGGTCTACCTGAATCCATCTTTGCCTTTACCTCCTGATGCAACCTGTCCATAGGAAGTGCTGCCACTATCTGACTCCTCAAATCAACTCCTAGAGTCATGGCAGATATCTCATTTCTACGTCGGCTAAGAGCATCTGCTACCATGTTCTCTTTTCCCTGAATGAATTTGACCTCAAATTCATATTCGCACAAGAACTCCATCCGCCGTCTTTCTCTAGCATTAAGATTAGGCTAAGTAAATATGTACTGCAGACTATGGTGATCACTATGTAACTCAAAGCGATGTCCTAACAGAAAATGATGCCAATGAACCAAGGCATGAACGACTGCCGCTAACTCCAGATCATGAATGGGGTAGTTTAGTTCGTGATCCTTAGTTTGCAAGACTCATAGGCTATCACATGACCTTCCTACACAAAACGACTCCTAGACACTCCAAGGATGCATCAGTACAAACTACAAAGTCCTTCATAGGATCAAGAACAACTAATATAGGCACACTCGTCAACTTATCCTTAAGTGTTTGGAAGGCCAATTGACACCGATCTAACCAAATCAACTTTTCCCTTTCCTCTGAATAGAAGTAATAAGATGAGCAATTCTGGAGAATCCTTCAAAAAATCGCCTGTAATACCCTGCTAGACCCATAAAACTGCGAACCTCAGGAACATTGGTAGGCATGGGCCAACCAATAACGACTTGGATTTTTGAAGGATCCACTGCAATCCCCTCTCTAGAGATAACATGACCAAGGTATTTCACTTCAGTCTAGAAGAACTCGCACTTCGATAGATTCACAAAGAACTAGTTCTCCCTCAAACACTGCAATACCTTTCTCATTTGTTCCTCATGCTCCTTCATATTTCTAGAATAAATCAAAATATCATCGAGAAACACTAGAACAAAGCGGTCCAGGTAAATATGGAAAACACCATTCATCAGGCTCATGAACACTGACGGTGCATTCATTAACCCAAATGGTACCACAATGAATTCATAGTGCCTGTAATGAGTTCAAAATGCAGTCTTATGTATATCTGCTTTTGAAATACGCAACTGATGATATCCAGATTTCAAATCAATCTTAGAGAACATATTTTCTCCCTTAACCTGATCAAAAAGGTCATCGATTCTAGGCAAAGGATATCGGTTCTTAACCGTCACCTTATTCAATTGTCGATATTCAATGCATAACCTGAGGGATATGTCCTTCTTCTTCATGAAGATGACAGGAGCTCCCCAAGGTGAAACACTCGGTCAAATAAAACCCTTAGCCAAGAGCTCCTCCAATTGCAATCGAAGTTCTTCTAACCCCTGAGTAGTCATCCTCTATAGAGCCTGAGATATAGGCTCAGCTCAAGGAACTAGATCAATACGAAAATCAATATCTCATTTCAGCGGCATACCTGGAATATCACTAGGAAACACATCCGCAAATTCTCTGAGAATAGGGTACTCATCAAGAGATATCTCTTGACTATCCCCTACCTCCAAGTCACTAACAGTAGCTGCATACAACTCACAGTCCTATCGCATACACCTCCTTAATTGCATAGCAAAAATAATCCACAAAGAGATAGGTCTCTACACACCAACTATCTCATTCTCTGCACCAAAGTCATCTAGACAACTCACAGTCTTTCATCAGAAGTCTATCACTGCACTATGAGATTCTAGCAAATCCATTCCCAGAACAATATCGTACAATCCAAGGGGTGTAACTCAAAGATCAATTGAGGTAAGTAATGATCCAATACTAAGTCCACAATCATGAATGAGGGATTCAACTGCTACCTTAGCCCCAGAAGCCAATTCTACCTGCCACCTAACGCCTTGCTTAATCGCCACAAGTCTGCATCGCTCAACAATCGAAGGTGAGATAAAGGAATCAAACGCGCCAAAATCAAATAAAATAGACACTCAAACACCTTGTAATTGACGTAATGATTCAACCATAGAATTATGGTGATCTTCCTGATGATTGTCCACTGTAGCAAATACTCTATGAGAACGTCCTGCATCGCCAACTGTCAGGTCTAAAGCTGCGGGTTGCTGACCAAACCTTGAAGTACCTTACATTGGACACTGCCTCACAATATGGCCCTGCTAACCACATGAGAAACATCCAGTTCCCCTATCAAAACCTCTTCCAAAACCTCAGCCACCCGAAGGTGCATTTGACTACTGGAAACTACCTCTGCTAACTGTCGATTGTCCACTCTGAGTAGGATGATTCTGGTGATTACGCTTATTGCGCATCCAATTACAATTCTTTCCAAACTAAGAACTGTTACCCAACTGCTTCTGAGATCATGTATTCTTCTGTGAATAATTTTGTTGTTGTTGTTGTCCACCCTTAGAGGGTTCCTGTTGGTTCCGAGAGGAACCACCTGTCTGAATTTGACCACCGCATGGACCAAATCCTGTAGTAGAAGCACTACCAATCAAAACACATGTGTGTCCTCCTAATGCCATGGACAGATTCTCCTCTACAATGTGAGATTTCTCAATTTCTACCTCCATTGTCTTCGGCTCGAAGACTCTAACCCCACCACTGCTGCAGTCATTCAATCCCCAAATGAAATGTTGAACTAACATCGCCTCATCATCTGCTATACCTGCATATTTTTTGAGTTCATGGAATCTACGCTCAAACTGCTCCACAAACATTGCAAAAGCTGGAAATTAAATACTTGAAGCTGTGTCCGTACTATGGAAGTTCTGTGGATTGAATTTTTGAGTTTTTCACTTCACCGTTGCTTGAATCCAGAAAGCGTTTCAGGTTTTCTTCTTGCAAATTTCATGTTGATTCTTGATTTGATTCATGTAAAAAGGGTTTGTAGTATTTTGATGGTATTAAGATGCAAAAATCTTGACTTGGTACATGCATGCACGATAGAAAACAAAAAATTTAATGTCAATTTTGATTGAATCATTGAGAAATAAGGAGAAAACAATACGTTTCTAGATTTAGCTTTGAATCTATATAAATTCTTCTGGAAAAGGTTGTGTAGTTTGCGTCCACTCCAGACTCTTTATAGTTGTCTCTTCTTAAACCATGAACTCCCTAGAATAATATTCGTTGGTTGATCAATCGATCTGCATGTAATTGTGCATGTGTAAATTTATTCCAAATCTTTCTTTTTGATTCGAAGTATTTTCCAGACTGTTGCGGCGATTAAATAATGTCTTCCCTCTCTTTCATAACCTCAGTATATTATCTTTAACCAGGATAATACCCTGTTTCCTTTGTTTTCCAAACCATTCCGTATTTGGTGTGCTCCATAGAGGAGTTTTTTTAATTTAACTCAATGGAGGTGTTGATTAGGAGGTATACTGTCGAATCTAGAACACGTAAGAATGAATTTATACCGCTTTAGGGTATCGGTTATGTCTTCTAAATTATTATTGTAACCTCCTCCTGAATTCTGGCGTACACTATGGAACTAGTGGGCTATGGTGTTTTGAATTGTTTTCTCTGAAGATTAGAGTGAAGCTTATGTGTTTTGATGGCTAGTTCATTTTCTTATTCTCATAGGATTTTACATTCTGAAACATCAATCGCTAAGTCTCTTTTCTGTTATTCTCTTTTGTCTTATGCGATTATATCTTTGGCAAGATCCTTGTTGTGCGTACAAATTGGTTCTACCATGGACATCAAATTTATTCATTACTGAATATGCCTTACCTTCTCTGAAATCGGTGAGCCATCCTCATGTTTCTTTTCTCTCTTGTGAATCTGTATCTATCTTTTTCTTAACCACATGCATTTGATTGCATGATCGGCTGCGTACTATACTCTTGTGTTTTTTTTGTGTCAGATGGAAACTTACTCACTTGTGTTTGAGATTCCATGTTATCCCTGCCTTGTCGTCATGCAAATCTTTTTGAGTGAATGACTACGTGAAGTGTGATTCGGGTATCCTCTATTTTCGGTATTTTGCTCGCATGCAGTATGCATGCATCATCATATTTTCCTTTTTAAAATATTTTTTCAATGCAAGTTATGTGGTTCACTATGGTAAATTTATCTTTTGAGACAGTGAATTCGTGGTGTAAATATATTAAAGCTCCTTTTTGGTTACATGTGATTCGATGTCTTATAATAGTAAAATAAAATAAGATCTTATGTGTTAACTTGCCTTTGCAATTAAAGAGTAGGTCATCGAAATGTGAGCATAGGTAACAATAGTCATAAATATGAATGTATACTTGTTATTGTTTAAATTAGTATTTATTCTTTAAGTGATGACATAGTTATGTAAATATTTTTATATTTTTCTATATTACTTCTTATAATGGCTTATGAAGTTTTACATGAATGGAAAAATAGATGTATTATAGAATTAGTTTAGATAAAATTGACTCGAATTAACTATAATGAGTATAGGTGACTTTTCTTTGTTAATTATTTTTTCTCTAAATATTCTCTTTTTATTTAGTTATAAGTTAATGATTCAAATATCGTATTGTGTAGGCAAATATATATATTATCTTTTGTTCAATGAGTTTCTAATGTGTTGAATAAGACATGTATGATTTAAAACCATGAGTGAGACTTGTCAATCTTGATTAAACATTATTTGTCGGCATGCACAAAATTAAGTATGTTGGATAGTTGTTTTGTGGAAAAACGTATATGCCTTGCATCATTGATAGTTAAGGGCTTATATTTTTGGGATTATGAATTATCTTTTTTATCGTCCTGAGGCACAGCTTATCTTTTTGTTTTATAAGGGATACATGATATTATTGTATTTATGCAAGTTGGCCTTGACTTAGCCATGCATGTTTTGTAGTTGAGTTGGTTCCTTGTAATATCATGGTATTGTTGATTGGACTATGTGGATGGTTGTTTTCATGCTATATGGTTATGAGTCCCTTTTTGTCAGTAAGATTGTACCATAGGAGGAGTGGCTTCCATCAGGGGCTAGACCTAGAAGTGGTTGCATGGGTAACCTCTTGGAAGTGTGTTAACCAAGTGATAACTAAAATAAGAATTTAGGGGTTTGGGTAGTTAATAATTAACCATTTAGATAATTTTTTCCTCACCTTGTACTTTAATGCTTGTTTAGGTTAAAGTGGGTTGAGAAGGCCTGGAATGGCTACTCGAACACTTTGTCTTATCGAGAAGTGGTTCAAAGCCACATAAGTTCATATAAGGGTCGGAAGTCATTAGAGGTTGTTAGGGTAACTCTGGTAGAGGTCTGGTAACCTAGGAAGGCTATCCAGGGTAACCTATTATGTTTATGTGATGACACTCATGTCCATGTACACCTGTTGGATCTCTTGCGTAGAATCGTCTGTGATTGTATCATTGCCTCTGGGAGTATGTTAGTTGTCTTGTCTTTGTCATGTCATGTATGTTGACCATGTATTGTGTGATGTACTCCTTGTTGATTGTATGACTTTAGGACTTGTTCTATCTCCTAGCACGGGGGTGGGGCTTTCGAGTTCCACACGGTTGGGAGGAATGTGCCACAGCTTCCACTGGGTCCCCTCCAGGTGATTTTGTTTGAGACTTACTTGTTTTTGCAAGGATTTTTGATTGCACAGTGTTCATGGAGTTTGGTTCCTTGGACGAGCTCGTGGACTTGGTCGTCATCTATTTTGGATCTTATTCTTATTGTTCACACTCATTGGTGTTACATGAGGTTCCATTCTATTGTCATTATTGATGTATCAAGATTTGTCACAATCTCACTTATTATAATGAACTCTTGATGTAATGTATCTGGACATGACTATTCACGTGATTTGATTTATATCTAATTCTTGATGTGTTATGATGTTTATTTAGTTTAGTTGCATAGTTGTGGACCCCTGGAATGTTTATATCAGGTTGTAATGAAATGTTGTTATTAAAGGTTTTTTTTTTAAAAAAAAAAAATCGGTTGTTTTGCATTATTGACGTATCATTTCCTGGGTTCCACGACGGGGCGTTACATCGTGCCTTGTTTGATGATAATCAAAGAATTATTGAGTACTGACATATGTTGTTGTTGTTGATGAATTTCATTGTTGGATGTCATGCCTTATCTTATGATAATCAAAGAAGTATTGAGTATAGTTGTTGTCAACAGAGTTGATTTCATAATGATATATTAAAATGAGGATTAGAAGTGTTGTTGATAGTGGAGAGATATTTTTGAAGGTATACAATATGTCTTATGCTCTCTCATGGTGTTCTTGATGGAGCATGTGTTGCTAAAAGAAAGTTTTTGCCTCTGCAAGTTGGTTAATTGTTCCTAGTTTAGGAAGTTGCTTGATGTCTTCTTGGGAGAATTATTTGCATTCCTCCATTCTTGAAGGTATGGTCTTACCATTTGGGATTCAAATTCAATATTTTGTGGATGTTGGAATCCTGTCCTTTTCGGGTCACCAATTTTGTCATGGAGATTTAAGTGAATTGTAGAAGGTTGGCATTGTTGTTGGTTGTCTAGACAGGTCCAGAAAATGCTTTGTGTTTCTCCTTAATGATATCTCTACTCTTTTATCTTGGTGAATGTGTTCCCAACATATGTGTAGTATATAAGTTCTAATTTCATGTGCTGAAGTGGTCCACAAGTTGACTCCTTAATGTGATATCTTATGATTGAGCATTCTATGTTTCTAGGATGAAGTATTTTTTTCCTATTTGGTTTGTGGTGGTTGCTAGTGGTATGACAGTATGAAGAAGATTTTGGAAGTGTTTTTGGATGTTCATAGAACACCCCCATGTGATTTTCATGTTGTTGATTGGCCTCTTTAGTGTTGCATTATATCTTGAGTTGGCTTTCTGGGTTATTTGTGGATATCTGGTTGAAAGTGCTTGTTCCTTTGTTTGTGCCACATGCTTGGAGGTCTACACTAGTATTTGAAGATGTGTTATGATATATTTGGGTCCTAATCTATCTTGGTTAGAACCGCCTTGAGAAAATTCAATTACAAGTATGTTTTTGGGCTGACTGGTTTTGTGCTTCATGTTTTATCTACATGTTTCCTTGATGTTGAATTAGGTTGATGTGTGGGCCAACCTGTGAATTTATTTGGATCATATTGGTAGATGTAATAATATTTTTTTGTTCCTCTCTATGCTTTGGATAGGACCGTAGTATATCATTGCGACTAACTTAGTGAATTCATTGTTTGTATTCTTTCTTTTCTGACGTAATTGATGTTTTAATGTCTTCCGGTGGATATATATGCAAGAACATTTTGAATGCGATAATTATGGAAGTTTGAACAAGTGCAAAGAATTTTGAAAATGGTATACATTGACTATCCAATATATTTAGTACCATAGTGTGAAGAGGAATGGTAAGATGTGCTTAAACGCCTTAGTCAATAGAGTGTTATGTTGAAAAATATTGTAATCTTTCTGTAAATCTTTGTATCTTTCTCTAAGATAGTGAATCTCATTAGTTCCTTGTATCTTTCCCCTGAAGTTCTGTTAGCTTCAGTTCAACAAGTCTTTTGTATCTTGTGTTGAGATAGTGTGCCTCAGTTTGCAAGTCTATTATGGTAGTGAGCCTTTATATTGTGAGTTAACTCTCACCATGGTTTTTCCCTCATTAGGTTTTCCACGTAAATATGATGTCACCTTGTGGATGTGTGTTCTTGTCTCTTTTACCATTTTTGTTAATCTAATTAGTGTTAGAATTGATATATCTTTGATTGTTGAAGTTCATGAAGCTTTATACTATTATATCCTTCTTTGCTACTATTATGTGTAAGGGTTTTGATTTGGTTAAATACTGAAAAGTTTAAGTTTTTGAGTGAACCAATTCACCCCCCCCTCTCAATCTCTTGGTGTGTTCAAAAATTGGTATCAGAGCCAACTTCCTCTGAAGAAAGTCTGGTTGCTTGAGGAAAAGATACAGGATGAAACATGATGGTTCATACAAGGGTCCTAGGTTTGATGGGACTAATTATGTTTTCTAGAAATTGAAAATGGAAGGACAACTAAACTCACTAGGGTTTGGTTTTTAGAAATTAGTCAAGGATGGATATGTTTCTCCTGCTACTCCTCCAATAGATCTAGTTCAAATCAAATTATATGAATGTAATTCCAAATCTAAGAATTCCCTCTTATATGGATTGGTTGATTTTGGGCTTTTGAAGGTGATGAGCTATAGTTCTGCTAATGATTTCTAAGAAAATATTAGCATCATATATGCAGGTGATACAAAATTGAAGAAATCCAAGATGTAGATCTTTAAAAGTGGGTTTAAGACTCTTAGGATGGCATAGGATGAATATATTGCAAGTTATACACTCCAAGTGCATGAAGTAGTTTTTGGCATCACTCGCCTTGGTGGAGAATTAAAAGAGAATGATATTGTGAAGAAGGTTTTCAGGTCTCTCCCAAAATCTTATAGTCATAAAGTATCCGCCATTAAAGATTCCAAGGACTTGGATTAGTAGTTAGTGGATGAAATTTTTGGTGCTCTTACTTCCTTTAAAATGAGAGAGTTTGATTAAGATATTCCAAAGAAGGAAGTTGCATTAAAATCTAACAAAAAGATTGAAGATGATGTTGTTGATCAAAATGGTGACTATGATGAAGTTCAAGAAATTTTTTTGAGAAGATTGAAGAAAGGCATTGGCAAGTATAAAGTTAAGGGTAAGTGCACCAATCTGTGACACAATTTAGGTGCCAAATTGAAAAAATGATTTAAAAAACCCCAAAATAAGACCTTTGGTGCATGCCAAATGACTAAAAAAATCCATTTGGCACACGCCAATTGTCTTTTTAGACATAAAAACCAAAAATTGGGTTTGGAACCCTCATTTTGTCTTCAACCCACAACTTGAGGAAGAGGATTGCAGGTCTACAACTCACGCTCGCCAAATCTCTTCCATTTTTTGCATCCTTAGCTTGCCATTTTCCACAAGGATGCTCCCAACACGTCGAAGAGGTCGAAGATTGCAAAGAGGTGTGTATTTTTATTTTATTTATTTTGAATTTGATTTGGAATGCAACTTTAAATATATTTTTATAATAAAACTTTGTTCTAATTCTCAGGGAATGAATCTCCACCTCAAAACATTGAGAATTCACAATCACCCCCTGATGAAGAGCCTCCTATATAAGAACAACCTGAAACCCCTCCATCAATTCATAGGCATCTTCAAGGAACACAAGAAAATATTCAAAATCAAATTGAAAACAATAAAAGAGACATTCAACAATTAATTGCAAGATTAACTGAGCATGTTGAAACTCACCCTTATAGGAGAAGGATTGTTGAATCATTGAAGTCAATTTTAACTCATGTAGGAGAAATGAGCGAGCAAATAAATTTTTGGTCAACTAAGAGAGATGAAATGAGGCAATTTTATGCTAATGGTTTGTCATATGCAGATGTCAAAAAACTAAAAACTAGCAAAGCCGAGTTGTTTTCCCTATTTAAAGACCCAAAAAACAATGAACCTTTGTCCCATGCATGCAGGAGGTTCCCCATCCATTGGTGCCACCATGATTTAATTAAAAACAAATTTTGGGAGCGATGGTGGATGGTATTTGACCAACCTCCATGCAATAACCACGAGGTGTTGCAATATTTTTTGAGGAAACTCTATTGCGAGTTTTTCCTCAATAAAATTTCAAACTATTTTGAAATCTTAGACTTTCAGGGTAGAGGTGGGGGCTCCACACATGATAGACCTGTTGCACGACATAATACATAGTTGGCACCAAGAGCCCTGGGCAGAACCATGGTGGAGCATGTCGTTGTTCCTTCCATTGTTAAGGACAGTGTAGAGGTGGACATGATGAATTTGATTGGTTCACTCACCCAAACCATTTAACAGTGTGTGAGTCCTCTAGTATAGCTTGGTGTGGAGCAAACGTGTAGGCCCCGAGCTCCACCCCACCATTGTGGTGCTTGTGGTGTTGTTTGCACGTACGATTATTAGGGTGCTCGTGATGCAGCTACATAGCCTACATCACTTGCAGAGGTGATGACTTTCACAGATGATATTCTGAATGATACGTTCGGCATTGACACTCAGGTAAAATTTAGCAAGTTATTTTAATGTTGTTTCTTAAAATATATTTTGAAATTTAAGAATAACTAAATTAGTAGAATTTTGATATGATGAAATTTCAGGGTCGCACTATTCATGAGGGATGCTCTATTCCTACAGACCCTTATACATTCTCAACGATGAGTCTACAAGTATGCAACTGGTATTAAAGATATCATTATTGCATTTGAACAGTTCAATGTTATATTTGAATGTTTGTCTCATAACATGCTTCGGATTTCAAATAGTTTCCTAATGCACCTTCTTCCTCCACACCTCGTGATTCATATCGTCAAACAACGTACACTCAAGTAGCCTTTATTCATTAATGGTGTTGTAAATTTATGTTAGCTAGTTTTTCCTAATTTTGCGTATATACAAATCTAAAAAATTGATGAGAAAAACAAACATTGCATTCAAGTATTCCTTGATCGTGTCACATTATGTTCTCCTATATCAACATGATACCTGAGATATTATTTCATTTGTAGATGTTGAAAAGAGATAGCCTTGGCGATGTTGGTGGCACGATGGACCATGGAGTTGTTGCAGCAATAGCCAGTTTTGATCCATTGAGAGAGGTATGGAATAGATTAGTCGATTTGACATTATATTTGCTCTTTTATGATCTATTATAGAATATTTTCACGATAATTTTTTGTAGTTTAATTTCTATATTCATGGTTGCTACAGGTGGTTGTCACTCCAAATCGTGGACATGGTGATGCTTTAATTGTGCATGGGGTCAACCCACATAAGTGGTGAACACTTTTGTGGAGGAAGGGAAAAGTCATTTTTTCCCTCTACACAAAGTGAAGGGGTTCGGCCGAACCAAATTGTTCGCTCGAACCCCTTTGAGATGTGAGCGGAAATATTAAAATAAAGGGATTCGAGCGAACTAGGGTTCGGTCGAACCCCCTTAATAAGGATTTTTTATAAAAAATACCCGTCATTTTCCCGGACCCCGTGATTTTTTTCCATTGTTTTAATGCAGATAGGTTCGGTCGAACCCCTTAAAGTATGTTCGGCCGAACCCCTTAAATAAATGTTTTTTTTGTAAAAAATTATCGTTTAAAGCTCAATTTGAAAATGAAAATGTAGAAAAATTCAGAAACCCAACTAGATAATGATAGTCCTCAGAATGAGCTACCCGTCGAATATAATTTTAATATGATTTACTTTTATTATGTATTTTATTTTTTAGTTTTATTAAACATAGGTTTTTCACTGTAAATCAAAATCTCTAGTTTGCACATGTGGAAAAATAGCAGATTATCAAAATAAAAATTTTAAAAATTTGCTGAAGCTGGGTATTGATGTCCTTGATCCATTAAAAAAAAAATTGAATTTTGATTCATACAGAAAAAGTTATGTTGTATACAGTCCGCCTATGTCTGAATAACAATTGGTTTGACTTTGAAACTTGATTAAGGAAAAAATATTCAATAAAAAACTATGAGACCAAATGAAAGTGCTAGATACCGTAGTTACAAATCTAAATTTAAAAAAATTAGAATTTTATCCTTCATACAAAAAAAGTTATGTTGTATACTCTAAGCGTCACTTTTTAAAAATGTTGTTTTCTGAAGTAAACCAGTTTTCATGGGAGATGGAAAAAAAAGTGCAATTTGATTCCAAAATTTTTGAAAAAAATATTTTTACAATCTAGAGACAAAATGTGATGAGACTCTAGTTTGCATCATTTTCAAATTCCTCACGGTTTAGCTGCTACAAGAGCCTGAAAGTGAAGATTTAGTTAAAAATAATAATTGCAATGTCCAGTTTGCCCAAAAATTGTAAACCACTATTGTGGGATCACCCCATGATGACTATATGTATGCGGTAAGTGATTATATTTTGTTATATACCATTCCATAATTCAATTTCTATGTTTTAACATATTTTCTTTTAATTGTATCATTTGAAGGTCCAGAGTGAAGAGAGGAGGAGTAGCGAGCATGTTCAAAAGACAAGACAAGCAACAGTCACTCCATCTAGCCGAATTTCGAAGGCGGCATGGGATCTATTTCCTTCCCCTAGAGGGAAATGACTATGTATTAGTGTTGTTTGTTGTATGCCCATGTGGCATTTTGGAACATATTTTTTGTACTATTGATATATATACATGATATTTTATGTCCAAATGGATCCTTTGTACTAAGCCTATATGGTTTTTTTGGATATAGTTATATACTTTTATCAATATATATCATTGTATAGCCTTTCATATTTTTTATTAAAGAAACTCTTATTTTGCTACTACCATTCTTGAATGATGTTATCATGTGTATCGTGTAAGTTGTATGCTTGAATTTTGTAGGCATGGATTTTGTTTACACCTAATGCTTAATTAATTACTGTCAAATTCTCAATAAGCCCCATCTAAAGCGTATTGTATAAATAAGCTCCATTCATGGTGGTTTGTATCCTTTGGAATGCTTCAATTACTTGTGCCTTACCAATGCAGAGGCAAGGAGGCTCAAACCCAATCAGTTTGACAACCTGACTTCAAGGGGCTCCTAACAAGATTAATACAACCTATTTTGAGCAATCTACACAACCTCAAAGCCCCATCAAACCAAACTCTTCATTCAACACCTTACCCAACAATCCACCCTTGTAGCACTCAAAACCCTGTCCAAGCCTAATTTCTCCCAACCTTTCCAAAACACCTGACCATTTAAAGGTGGATTAAGATACCCTTTTCAGGGTTACACAACATATGTCAAAACCAATAGTAACTCTTTTGGACCAACATGAACTTTCAATACACCTCCCTCGCTCTAGGCTTCACAATTAGGCCTAATTTCCAAAGGAACCCCCTCACAAATTCACCTCCAAACCAGGGAAACTTGAAAAATTATTAGGGATGCTCACCAAACTCAAGATTCTCCCATTTTAAGAGCCCCAAGAACTTGTTCTATTCCTCTACTCACAAACTGTCCTAAACCTTCACAAAAATAAGGGTTTTAAAGAAACTCATAACTCCAAACCTCCCCCAATCCTTCCAAAGGTCCAAACACCCCACAATAACTCTACCCTAACTTAAAAGACACTCACAATCCCATTCCTTTTAGTATTTCTCAAATTCACTACTTGAGTTCATTACTTTCATGGTGGAAACACCCCTGAACAGCATTAGAACTTCACACCCCACTGATTTTATTCATTCTCTCAGCCTCTAAAGTATTCATACACCAAAATAATCGTGGTATAGGCGAATCCATCAAGCCATAGGGTTAGAACAGTAGGTGGATTGGCTAATGTTTCATGGTGTTACCCTCAAAACCCCTAACACAAAAAATAGAGCAATAACCAAGTTTGTTGATCCCACACACACCAATTGTGGATTTAAACCTTCAAAATAGATGAAAAGAGATTAAAAAAATATGAAATCAAGTATCCAAAGCCTCAAGTCATGATAGACTTGTATGGGCCTGTGCAAGGCAAAGAAAATTCAAGAAAACAAACAAAACCAATGATCAGTGTTTTCAAAAGTATATTTTCTTATTAGAAACTGAACAAAATCAACCCTCAACTTGGGGTATTAAAAAAATATATCTTGATACCACCTTCCAACTACCCCTTGAGCCGATCAACCACCATAACCACCCTTTGTTAGACTTCTAAGATGGCAATTTGCCAATTTTTCTCTTAATTACCATTCATTCACAACTTGATTTTGCAAATACCACCTAACTGACCTATTAAGCCTTTTAAATACAATTTCAAGGTATTTCCATAGCATATAGAGATATAGAGAGAAAATACAATAAATATTTTTTCTAATGAATTGTAAAAAATGGTTTTTTGTAGTTTATATTCATGCATTACACATCTTTCAAACTCAAAGCATCACTTCACATTGCATAACGAATAACTAGATGTTGATAGATGACAAAATTTCAATTACAATATAGCTTTTTACAAAGTCAACCTAAGTAGTTATGCAATTACTTCACATTGCATAACTAATAACTAGGAGCATCTACCAATTGCTTTAGCTCGTCGTGGCATTCCATGAGACCACATTTCTTTGAGGCATTTTTTCAAATAGTTCATTCCCTTGTCTATGCTAGGACATTTTTCATATATGTCTACCAAAGCATTTTATCAAATAGTTCATTGCCTTCTTGCTATGGCTAAAAGCCTAAAACAAATTCTTCCAAACAAGCTATGGATGCTTGGAAAAAATATATTAAAGCATAATAGTAAGCAATAGCATAGACAAGCCATTGAACTTTTTGAAAAAGTGCCTCAAAGAAAAGTGGTCTCATGGTGATGGAATGCCATGATGAATGCCTATGGTGATGGAATGTCATGGCATTCCATCATCATGAGAACACATTTATTTGAGGCATCTTTTCAAATAGTTCACTGCCTTGTCTATGGTATGACATTTTTCATACATATCTACTAGAGCATTTCATCAAACAGTTCATTGCCTTGTTGCTATGGCTAAAATCCTAAAATAGGTGCTTCTGAACAAGCTATGGATGCTTGGAAAAAATCTATCAAAGCATAATAGTAAGCAATAGCATAAACAAGGCAGTGAATTTTTTGAAAAAATGCCTCAAAGAAATGTGGTTTCATGGTCATGGAAGGCGATGACAAGCCATAGACAAGGCAATGAACTATTTGAAAAAATGCCTCAAATAAATGCAGTCTCATGGTGATGGAATGCAATGACAATAGTCACCATGAGACCGCATTTCTTTCAGGCATTTTTTCAAACAATTCGCTGCCTTGTCTATGCTACCATATTTTTCATTCATGTCTACCAAAGCATTTTGTCAAACATTTCACTACCTTGCTGCTATGGCTAAAATCCTAAAACAAGTGCTTTCGAACAAGCTATGGATTCTTGGAAAAAATCTATTGAAGCATAATAGTAAGCAATAGCATAGACAAGGCAGTGAACTGCTTGAAAACATTCCTTAAAGAAATGTGGTCTCATGGTGATGGAAATGCCATGACGAATTCCTATGGCTATGGATTGTCATGGCATTCCATCACCATGAGACCGCATTTATTTGAGGTATTTTTTCAAATAGTTCACTGCCTTGTCTATGCTACGACATTTTTCATACATGTCTACCAAAGCATTTTATCAAACAGTTCACTGCCTTGCTACTATAGCTAAAAGCCTAAAATAGGTGCTTTCGAATAAGCTATGGATGCTTGGAAAACTTCTATCAAAGCATAATAGTAACCAACAAGCTATGGTCTCATTGTTTTTTTCACATGAAAATCAGCACAATTTTATTCGCATTCTTTTGCAGGTTTTAAAAGCATTTTTTTCCAGTTTTTTTAGTTTTTTCTGATCAAACGAGAAGTTTCTAAGTATCACGGTGTTCGAGTAATAGCATGTTGAGGTTCACAGCCATTTTGCACTTTGGACCCTTAAGGGATCGACCTGGTTGAACATAGCTCAGAGTGATTCCACTTGTTTGGGTGCAAAAAAGGACCATGCCTAGCGTAAGCGTACCTCTTTGGACACGTTGGAACAGTTTGTTTGATCACACGAGCTACAGAACGAAAGTTGCACCACTTTGCAACTTTCAACTACTTGCATTTGACAACTTTTTCCCCGAGTGAAAATTTTCCACCATAGGAAAATGCCTCTGAGATAGAAAAAATCGAGCGAGGTTATTGTAGATGGGTCAAACGTGATCCCATAGGATTAGATGAGAAGTTTCTAGGCATCATGGTGTCCGAGTAATAGCATGTTGAAGTTTGCAACCATTTTGCACTTTGGACCCTTAAGGGATCGATCTGGTTGAACGTAGCTCAGAGCGATTCCACGTGTTTGGGTGCGAAAGAGGACCATGCCTAGCGTAAATATACCCACCCGGACCTGTTAGAATAGTTTGTTTGGTCACACGAGCTGTAGAACGAAAGTTGCATCACTTTGCAACTTTCAACTACTTGCATTTGACAACTTTTTCCCTGAGTGAAAATTTGCCACCACAGGAAAATGCCTCTGAGATAGAAAAAACCGAGCGAGGTTATTGTACAGGGGCCCAAAATGATCCCATAGGATTAGACGATAATTTTCTAAGTGTCATGGTGTTTGAGTAATAGCATGCTGAAGTTCACAGCCATTTTGCACTTTGGACCTTTAAGGGATCGATCCGGTTGAACGTAGCTCAGAGCGATTCCTCATGTTTGGGTGTAAAAGACGACCATGCCTAGCATAAACGTACCTATTCAAATGCATTGGAATAGTTTTTTTCGTCACACGAGCTGCAAAACAAAATTTGTACCACTTTGCAACTTTCAACTACTTGCATTTGACAACTTTTTCCCCGAGTGAAAATTCGCCACCACAAGAAAATGCCTTTGAGATAGCAAAAACCGAGCAAGGTTATTGTAGAGGGACCCAACATGATCCCATAGGATCATATGAGAAGTTTATAAGTGTCACGTTTTTTGAGTAATAGCATGTTGAAGTTCACAGCCATTTTGCACTTTGGACCCTTAAGGGATCAATCCGGTTGAACGTAGCTCAAAGCGATTCCTCGTGTTTGGGTGTAAAAGACAACCATGCCTAGCATAAATGTACCTATTCAAATGCATTGGAACAGTTTTTTTGGTCACACGAGTTGCAGAACAAAATTTACACCACTTTGCAACTTTTAACTACTTGCATTTGACAACTTTTTCCCCGACTGAAAATTTGCCACCATAGGAAAATACCTCTGAGATAGCGAAAACCGAGCGAGGTTATTGTAGAGTGTATTGGAATTCTAAACTTTTCCAAAGGATTTATACTTGACCTTGAAGTATGTTGTGTAAGTCCTTAATGGGTGTCTAAATCCATCATTTAATTGACAAGTCTTTTGGGAAAGTTGGGTGAGAAGTCTCCTGAAGTTGTTTAGCATTACTTCTAGAAAGAGTGTACCTGACAAGTGGATTTCTAAAGTTCTTTTGAATTTTCTTTGGATTTTGGGTTGATCATCTTGTATTTGTCATTTTAATTTGATCTCCACCCTAGGTATGCTTCACTTATTCAGCTCCTCCTAAGACCTTAGACTCAAAAACAATAAAAAGCTTGCTTTCACCCATTTTGACATGGAATGACCATTTATTACATTGTATCGTATTTTAACATATTTTGTAACTTCCTCATTGCATAATGTTCAAAATACCTTACTAATATGCCTTTCTCATACCACTAAACACTTGCACCAGCAACCGAAATTGTTCTTTTCTTATATACTTTGACAAACTTCAGTATTACCTACAGTCACAATCAGAAAAGGATCAATGATAGTCGTAAATGCATATGACATCAAACAGTAATGGTGAAAAAGCCTTATTGCAAGGTGTTGGTCCAAAAGAGTGATCAATAACATGGCTTTACAAATTCAATGTGCATACTTCCAAATCTATCCAGGGAACCATTTGGGTCTACTCTACTCTTTATTGTGTCAAGTATTGCCTCGTGGTCAGACTCACACACTTTCCACAAGTTCTTATTTGCAGGTCTACCCTTATATTTGATCAAATGAACGTTGGTGGCAACGACAAGGTTCGAATAGTGAAGATTTTTTTGATGCATGTCGAAGTCCTCAAACAACCAAACTGCAACATTCTTAATTGGATACCTTCGAAGCCATGTTCTAGTAACAACCACCGAACCTCTAGGATATTCTATGTTTTCTCTGTCTATAAATGGGGACTCCAATTTCTTTTTGGCCTCAATACAATGACACAGGTAATAATTTATACCCTCTTCATTGTCTTCATCTACAATCACCGTATAAACGTGCCCTGCATTGATATGTTCATCTTCTTAGATTTATTACTTGAGCAAAATAATAAAACTTGTAAGTAAGATATATTACCTTGTTCTAGTAGGTCTGATACATGGTCAAAGTCAATAGATGATTGCATCTTTGTGATTTGTAGAGCGGTCGGGAGCTGATAAGTGTCAAGTGAGGTTACAATTCTTACAGACCATTCGTCAACCCACTCTATTGACTCACAATCATTCCATGATTGAAGAGTACATGCATAACAAAAGCATGTCATCTTCCTTGTATGGATAGTCCATGTACCTGCATTGGAGCTTCTAAAAGAGTGTAGCTCGCTCGATCCTATTAGTGTACAACAATCCTCATATTTTGCAATGTTAGTATCATCTACTAAATGAAAAAATCTATGAACTAAAGAATTACCTTCACTACTTGGACCCATTGAACCATTGCACCACTGGAAAATTGATCTTGCATTTGTCAACTTTACACTATTTGTGTACTTTAACTCTTCTCATGCTAGGGCTCTTTTGATACATGCACCTGCTCCATCATGCTCCCCCTTTCCATGCTTGGCCTCTGAGAAGTTCCACATCTTCTGAACACCACTAATCCTATGCATCCTACTCAACCAGTAAATTATTCTAGCATTCTTGAATTGTGATATACAATTATCTGACCATATGATATGTTGACTAAATTAGCATAGAAAATATGAAAGAAACCTTGAACAAACTCTGTAGAATGTGTGCGATCATCACTAATGTAAAAGTGATACTCCCTCAATACTTTACTATTTTTCTCTGTACTATCATTTGCATGAATGAATGCTATATGCACAAATATAGCAACCTGCATGGAGTTGTAGTATTGTGATTGCACCTTGTTCTGTGGTTGTAGTGTGTAGTTCTTAGCAAAGTTGACAACTCAAATGATATGACGAAGTGGAAATGTATCCTTGCATAAATTGAACTATGAGTCCAACCATTGTGCTCTGTGTGTATGCCTTGCATAATCATAGACCACCTGATCATGAAAAATGCCCATAAAATGATACACTGGAATCTTATCACTGACCAATTCACACTTCTTTGCTTCTTTCCCATCTTTTAGACTTTGTGCCACTGTCTTATATTTGCCAAATTCCACAATTTTGTCTCCAATTGTCTGTGTACTAGCCATGTGTTGGCAAATTGGAAAATTATGCATGCCACCACAATGATCACATGTGCCATCCAAACATGATTTTTCGTAAAAAAATTGACCATCCTCTCTTTCACATAAAATGGAAGATAAAAATTTCTTTGACAATTTAGGTGGAGACATTATGTTACATTCCTACAAAACATTGTCAGTATGCATATCTACACATCTACATCGATAAACATCATAATGGTTAGAAAACTCAATATGAACCCTACAACAACAAGTAGTGCGTGTGTGATTTATTTTGACATAAAAAGTCTTTAGCATTTCAAAATACCTTTGACATATTTTAATTTCAAGAAACTTCTATACAAAATCAGCCAAAAATTGGGTTTGAGTGGTATCCAAATAATGCATTGGATGTGGCTCATGGTTTTTACTACCAATTCTCCTTCTTACAACATCTCTTTGATTACGAGAGGTCCTTGTGTTATCCTTCCAATAATTCACAATTAAAGATCTCAAGCCTTGAGCAATAGTTGTGTCTTTTCGTGGCACTCTACCTAAAAATGCCCATAACTCATTGCTATTTGGATCCTCCACTCTTTCACACCTTCCTTTGGCTATCATTAGAGATGATCTACTTGTTTTCAAAGAATTACTTTCCTTTGTACGGTTCACCTTGTTCCTTGTTTGATTGCTTAACATTTTTGTTGTCATCACATGTCGT
This sequence comes from Sequoiadendron giganteum, assembly GCA_007115665.2. Classification (NCBI taxonomy): domain Eukaryota; kingdom Viridiplantae; phylum Streptophyta; class Pinopsida; order Cupressales; family Cupressaceae; genus Sequoiadendron; species Sequoiadendron giganteum. The sequence continues at coordinate 973,602,767 of CM021100.1, forward strand.
GTGGCACAACTATCCTTTGTGCGTGAGGTGGAACCCACACTCTCGTATGCACTCATCAAGTTCTTTAAAATGTAATTTTCACTTGATTTATTCAAAACTATTAGCCCAAGAGCCTTCATGGTGGGCCTAAATTTGAGTTGCCTCATCATTTCAACAAATAGTTGGCATCTTCCACCCTCACTTAGCTTCGCAAAAAACAAACTCCATATCCTTTCTGCATATCTTTGACATGTACATTTTGGAATCTTATTAGGCATCCATTTCAAAACATTGGAATCAATATCAATAAAAAATGTAGGTTTTCTATGAAAAACTCTAGGAGGAGTTCTCAAATGTAAATTTGTGTCAATATTGGGAAGGTCAACAACATCAGGGATAGATCGTGTACCTTCAATTGGAGGTGCAATTGATGACATACCTTGAGATTGACATGTAAAAGATGTTGTACCTCCAACTTGAGATGTCATCTGTGGAGTTCCTTCAAATAGAGATGTGTTTGTTGATGTACTTTCAAAATGCAATGTATTTGATTGTGTGTCTTCAATTGGAGATGTGATTTTTGATGTACCTAGAAAACCACATGTTGTTTTCAATGTGTCTTCAACTAGAGATGTGCATTGAGCTTGACCTATGGTTGATGATGTGCCCCCAACTTCTATATCCATTCATGTCCTTCCACAAACTTTCCTCATTCGTGCCCTTTTTTTTACCAATTTGACATCTCTCTTAGATTGCACGAGAATTTGTGGTTGTATGGGCTGCAATTCCTTTGCTTCACGAACTAAATTTTTTGATTCTCTTATCCTTGCATTTTTAATTGCACGTTCTTCTGTTGTTAGAGGCTTCAGTCGTTTCCTCGGCATGACCTTGAATGCTACATGTCCACAAACACACATAGAACAAAAGTAAGTAATGCATTTTACAAATATATTAATGTAGAGAGGGGTGGAAACCATTCAATACAGAAAATCAATGAGAATCAATCAAATTCCAAAGCAAAATCAGATGTTCAACTGGAAATCCCAACTTCTACCAAGCTTTCCCTTGTAGCATAGGTAACCCAGTTCAAGGGCCTTTCAGCAAGATTTTCCAAAACACTTGACAAACTCAGGGATGATTAAGATACCCATTTACAAGTTATATAACATAGGTAAACCCCAGGATCAACTCCTTTGGACCAACATTGACTTCCAATAGACCCACCTCGGAAAAGGCTATTCAATTGGCCTGATTTACAAAGAGAGTACCTTTTAAACACTACATATTTACTCAAAATCCTCAAACAGCAGTATTTTATGTGTCAAAACCTCCAATTTCCCGATTTGTTTCTAGGTCCAAGAACTCTAGACCCCTAATACACTAAACCCTCTATTTCAAGAAAAATACTTGGGGTTTTAATGAAAATCCTATCTCCTGAACTTGCCAAACCCGTTCAAAGCACCAAACACACTTACCAAACCCTGCAAAAGGTAAATAATACATTACATGTACAGTCCTTCCCACATTTTTTCAAAACACCACTTGAAGCCCTAATTTTCACCATGAAAAGACCCTGCTACAGTCCTAGAAAATTATCCCAAACACCTAACCTTGATCTCACAACATTCTAAATAGGTTAGGCATGTATTTTAAAAGTTAGAGGACCCATTCCACAAGTTATAGTAGGTAGAAAAAGTGTAATGGGTCGAATTACATAATGAAACCCCTCAATCCAAGAACACTGTGAAAGTAGGTAGCAGTAGTAAAAACAATATACCTTTCGTTATACAAAAATTTAGAACCTCTAAATAGATGAAAATGAAAGCTAATTCATTAATATACAACATCCAATGGGTTTCATATCATCTTAGAGTTTGTATAGGTCGTACATCAACGAGAAAAGTGAGAGAAACCACTAAATTTCTAGAATTTAATAACGTTCTTGATAAAAAAAATTGGGGTACAAATCAACCAACAACCTCTCCTTCGATGCATTGAAGGTTATTAAACATATTTTGATTTCATTCCAACTCCCTCGAACTTTGCAAATTTTGCATCTTTTAGCAACTTTTATGACCACATTTAGCCAAATTGCAAGCTATGACACAACTGAACTCCCTTAGCTCCAAATACATTATAAAATGGTCTAATTGACCTTACTGAACACAATATACTCAACATTAACTACAATCCTAGCATTTGACCATTCTTGAAGTAAAGATGACATTTTTGACAAAATTGAGCTTACAAGGTGCTCTTGCACCAGAGGCTTGGAACGTTGATTTTGAAGTTGTGTCTTTTGACTAGCATTATTGAACTTGAACTTTATAAAGGTTATGATGAACAATTCACGGATTAGAGTTTCTAGTAATATTGAGTTTATTTCATTATTTTAGGAGTGATTGTTGTATGAATACAATATTTCGAGCCATAGACTTACATATGGTGGGTTTTGTTAAAACCTTCCAGAGGTTTAGAATGGTAGTCTTCTTGAAAAGCATAGCTTGTTATTTATGGATGATCTTTGTTTTGTTTTAGATGTGAATTGGTTAGTTTAGCATTGAATTGAGGTTTTTGAGATTGAAGATTGTTTGAGACTGATCTAATTATGATTGTTGAAGGTTTTGTCTCCCTGCTCTGTATCACAAACCTAGGGTATAAATTGTTTCCACCTAAATGAAAACTAAAGACTCTTGTGTTTATTTTTCTCAAAACCAATTTTTTGATTGTCAACAAAGTCATGAAGAATATGGATTCAAAGAAGGGTTTGTGATGCTATATCTTATAATTATTCACTATTTCTTTGGCAATGAGGTAACTTAGAAAGACAATAAGCATTCTCAACCATGTCAACTCACTTGAATTTATCTAAGCACATGTGATGAAGCTGAATTTTTTATGGAACAAAAAAATTAATGGACACTTGCATTAACATTGATGAAAGCTATTAGGTTTTCCAAATTAGTTCAAGAAAGAATGAAATATAGTGAATTCCACTAGCCATGTTGGAAATGGACTACTATAAGCAATACAAATAGAATTCATAAGTAAATGTCATGTTTTTTATTTTTTTTGTTCTTCAAACTCATAAAAATTGAATTTTTTTATGCAAATCTCGTCTAATTCAATGTTTAATTCTAAGTCCAATTGTTATGATTAATAAAATCATTAAGGAAATTTAGTTTATATTGTCAAAAACAAACAAATATACTAAATACAAAAATTTCAATTTACCAAAATGAATATATTACCTCAGATAATGTAAAATGATGTAGAAACTTCAAAGTGTCTTCTTCTATGTTGTCTACCATGCAGATTGGTGGTATAAAGGTGATGGATCAAGCATAGATTGGTACAATATGAAGTTAACTGCATAAAAAAAGGCATTTATGACTCGAATAAAGCGTTGAACCAGACAAATACAGGAGAATGTGGGCCTAACTCATGGGGTCAAGCCTTATTTTTACTATTTCAAGGTAAAAACCCATTTGGCGAGCACCAAATATGTTCCTCTAAAAAGGAGATACTTGAGAGAGAGGGAGAGACACAAAGTGGGAGAGATATAGAGGGAGTGAGAGAGAGAGGGAGTGGGAGAGAGTGAGGGGGGGTGGGAGGGAGAGAATTGAGAGAGAGAGAGAGAGGAGGGTGGGAGGGAGAGACTTGAGAGAGAGAGAGAGGGCATGGGAGAGGGAATGGGAGGGAGAAACCTACGAGAGAGATAGGGAGAGAGGTTGGGAGGGAGACACCTGAGAGAAGGAGAGGGAGTCAAAGTGGGAGAGAGGGGGTGGGAAGGAGAGACCTAAGAAAGTAAGGTGGAAGGTAAGTGAGGCTTGACAGAGAGGGATTGTGAGATAAGTGAGGCCTAATCCCTCAACCCCTATACCCTGTCAACCCTCAACCCTTAAACCCTAATCCCTCAACCCCTATATCCTGTCAACCCTCAACCCTTAAACCCTAATCCCTCAACCCCTATACCCTCATAATCCCTCAACCCTCAACCCTCAACCCTTTACCCTTAAACCCTAATCCCTCAACCCCCATACCCTCTTAATCCCTCAACCCTCAACCTTTCAACCCTAATCCCTCAACCCCTATACCCTCTTAATCCCTCAACCCTTAACCCTTAAACCCTAATCCATCAACCCCCATACCCTCTTAATCCCTCAATCCTTAAACCCTAATCCCTCAACCCCTATACCCTCTTAATCCCTCAACCCTCAACCCTCAACCCTCAGCCCTTAAACCCTAATCCCTCAACCCCCATACCCTCTTAATCCCTCAACCCTTACCATAAACCCTTAAACCCTAATCCCTCAACCCCTATTCCATGTCAACCCTTAACCCTCAAATTTTAAACCCTAATCCCTCAACCCCTATACCCTCTTAATCCCTCAACCCTCAACCCTTAACCCTTAAACCCTAATCCCTCGACCCCCACACCCTCTTAATCCCTCAACCCTTCAACCCTAATCCCTCGACCCCTATACCCTCAACAAAGAGAGGCCTGAAAGAGGGAGAGGGGATAGAAGGGAGAGACTTGAGAGACAAACAGGGAGGGAGATTGGGTGGGAGGGAGAGACTTGAGAGAGAGAGGGAGAGAGATTGGGAGAAAGATAGAGGGCATGAAAGAGAGAGGGAGAGGTGATGGGAGGGAGATACTTGAGAGAGATTGAGAAGTAGACAGACATAGATAAAGGGAGTGAGATAGGGAGGGAGTGGAAGAGAGATAGAGGGAATGACTGTGAGAGGGGGAGGGGGTAGGAGGGGGAGACTTAGGACAAAGAGAGAGGGAGGGAGGGCGGGTAGGATGAAGATACTTGAGAGAGAGAGGGAGAGGGGGTGGGAGGGAGAGACCTGAGAGAGGGAGAGAGATAGAGGGAGAGAGTGAGAGAGAGGGAGTGAGAGAGAGAGAGAGAGAGAGAGAGAGAGAGGAAGTGTGTGTGTGTGAGAGAGAGAGAGAGAAGGGGGATGGAGATACCCAAGAGAGAGTGAGAGAGAGAGGGATATAGATAGAGTGAGTGAGAGAGAGGGAATGGGAGAGAGATAGAGGGAGTGAGTGAGTGACAGACCTAAGAGAGGGATTAGGGTAGAGATTTTAATTAGGTTAAGGTTTTAAGTGTTGAGGGATTAGGGTTGAGGGTATTGGGTTGAGGGTAGAGTGTAGATGGTTTAAGGGTTGAGTGTTTAAGGTTTTAAGGGTTGAGGGTATAGGATTGAGGGATTAGGGAAGAGAAGGTGGGATGTATGGAGGGAGAGATGGAGGGAGAAGTGAGATAGATATAAGGAGAGAAGAGGAGGGAGGGACAAAGATAGATGAGGGTTCAGAATCCAATGTATAGGGTATATGGTTGATAATTGAAGTTATAGGGTTGAGGACCTATAGGGTTGATGGTTTAGGGTATTGGGTTGAGGGTATAGGGTTTAAGGGAGATGAGAGAGAGATAGATGGATTGAGTGAGTGAGAGAGAGACCTAAGAGAGGGAGAGGTGGTAGGATGGAGGGACTTGAAAGAGAGATATAGGGAGGGAGTGGGAGAGAGACAAAGGGAGGGACGGTTAAGGGTAGAGGGTAGAGGGTTTAATGGTTTAGGGTTTAAGGGTTAAGGGTTTAGGGTAGAGGGTTTAGGGTAGAGGGTAGAGAGATAGAGGGAGTGAGTGAATGTGTAAGAAAGAGAGACCTAAGAGAGGAAAACAGGGAGAGGGGGTAGGAGGGACAATCTTGAGAGAGAGAGGGAGGGAGGGAGTGGAGAGAGATAGAGGGTAGAGGGTTAAGGGTAGATGGTTAAGGGTAGAGGGTATAGGGTTTAAGGGTTTAGGGTTTTAGGGTTAAGGATTTAGGGTTTAGGGGAGAGGGGAGAGGGGAGAGAGATAAAGGGAGTGAGTGAGTGAGTGAGTGAGAGAGAGAGAGACCTGAGAGAGGGAGAGGGGGTAGGAGGGAGAGTCTTAAGAGAGAGACAGACAGAGAGAGAGAGAGAGGGAGGGAGTGGGAGAGAGATAGAGGGTAGAGGGTTAAGGGTAGATGGTTAAGGGTTGAGGGTAGAGGGTTTAAGGGTTTAAGGGTTAAGGGTAGAGGGATAAGGGTAGAGGGGAGTATTGGTTCCCAAAAGTGCAAGTTTTAACCAAAAGATTTTTCCAAGATCTTACAACACTTTTGGCCAACATACAAGGCCAATTGATGCAATTGATGCAATTGTACCTTCTGCTCTTTAGGTTCTGTAGGACCTAGGTGGGTGTACCTATATGAATAATGTATATTGAAATGTATTTCATGTTCAAAAAATCTATCCACTATGGAAAATGGATGTGGACAAATAAAAACCCTACAACTATTCCTACAACATAAAGGAAAGGATCTGAAAATATTGTTTTAAATGAACTTTATCTCCTGGGTTATGATTGACCAGTGTTTTCTATCCACATGGGCAATGAAGTTAAAAATATCAAGAATTTTAGGTGTTCCCCTTTTTGACCTAATTCAAATTGTTAGGCACATTTAAGGTATGAAATTCTATGACTAGCATATTATTTCACCAAATTTATGACTTGCATAAAATTGTGCTAGAATGTTTTCCTACCAAGTTCTTCAACCATCCAACAAAAATCCTAAAGCCACTGTGACTTGTTTAAAAAAAAATTGTTCTGCCTTGTAGACACCAAGTAATCAAATCACACAAAGTGAAAAATACACTGCGATAAATCAGAAATATAATAGATATATTGATTTAAATGACTTAAAAAATTTCTAATTGGAGACAACCAAATAGGAAATACAAAAATTATAACATCTCAACAACTGAAATCAGAAAAGATGTCACCAATTTATTAATGTTTTCTCCATTACAATCTGATTCAAGAAAAAATGTTCACACTCCCCCGTTCTGTCTTTCACAAAAAGTTATCTTTGTTCTCCCTCTTCTTTTCTAACTGAATTCTTTCAAAATATTTATACAGTATATGCTAAGGTTCGTCACCCTTCAATTTCCTGTGCAACCGTCTGATATTCGTTAATCAGAAATTAAAATATTTAATTAAGTTTCCTTTATCGGCAAATTAAATATTTTTTATAAAGTTTTGCATTTGATTTTATCTTTAATACTTTTACCGCCCATTATTTTATTTCCCGCTTTACCTTAGTCTTCACTTTTACCTTTCGCGGTACCGCGGGGCTTTGACTTTGACTTGGTTCGCTTATCGCTCAATCGCCCGCTCATTATTTTGCCTTTATGGTATTATGGTGACCGGTTAGCTACTTACTACCATCTCCTATCGCCTTACTGCGGTTATCATTTATCTATCTGGCAATATAGAGGTAGCCATTTCTCTATCCGCTCATCTCCATCTGCCGCCTTACCATGCTTACCACTTTCACCAGTTGTGGTATAGTGGTAACCACTTACCAACTGCTACGTTTCCACTGACTCCTTGTCTCTTCTAACCACTTACTGTGCCACCGCGGTCTCCATCCTGACCGGTGGTGGTACCGCAATATCTCTTCGAACTGCTTCCTCAACGGTTGTCTCACCATTCACCGTGCCACCACGGTTATCATTTATCCCTCCGGTGGTATAGTGGTAGTCATTTCTCTAACCGCTCATCTCCATCCACCGCCTTACCACGGTTATCGCTTTCACTGGTTGCGGTATAGCGGTAACCGCTTACTGACCGCTACGTTGCCACTGCCTGCCCGCTAACCGTTCACTATTGCCTCGCTGTCTCTACTAACCGCTTGTTGTGCTTCCATGGTCTCCATCCTAACTGGTGGCAGTACCATGATATCTCTTCGGACTGCTTCCTTGCCAGTTGTCTCACCATTCACCATGCCACCACGGTTATCATTTATCCCTCTAGTAGTATAGCGGTAGCCATTTCTCTAACCGCTCATCTCCATCCACCACCTTACCGTGGTTACCACTTTCACCGGTTGTGCTATAGCGGTAACTGCTTACCGACCGCTACGTTGCCACTGCCTACCCGCTAACTGTTCACCGTTGCCTCACTGTCTCTGCTAACCGCTTACCGCGTCACCACGGTCTCCATCCTGACTGGTGGTGGTACCGCGGTATCTCTTCGGATTGCTTCCTCGTAGGTTGTCTCACCATTCACTGTGCCACCATGGGTTATGTATTGACCGCCCACGGTTATGCAGTAAACATTAATTATGACTACGATGAAAGCTTATAAAGGGTAGACAAAAGGCGGTAAAAGATATTCAAACATAATGGATGAGAGAAACGAATTATTAAAAAAAAGAATAGTGAAATATTAGGAATTAAATGGGGGTAAAATGTGAGGGCCATATAGGCCAAAAATAGGGAAGTGGAACAAGGATAAAAGATATTGTAGCACTGTAAAAGGGGGTGAATGATATTTTATGAAAAAAATAGTGAAAACATTATGTTCAAAATGGGAAAAAACCCTAGGGTTTTCCATGGAAATTTTGGATTCTAACAGGGAGAGACATAGAAGGAGTGAGTGAGTGAGAGAGACTTGAGAGAGGGAGAGGGGGTAGGAGGGAGAGAATTGAGAGAGAGAGGGAGTGGTAGAGAGATAGAGGGTAGAGGGTAGAGGGTTGATGGTAGAGGGTAGAGGGTTTTAAGTGTTTAGGGTTTAAAGGTTAAGGGTTTAGAGTTAAGGGTAGGGATGAAGAGAGAGAGGTAGGTAGAGAGAGTAAAGGGAGATATAGAGAAGTGGAGAGGGAAGGAGAGATGGATGGAGAGGTGGGGATCAAAGGAGAGATAAGGATTTAGATAGAGGTGAGAGAGTGAAATAGAGAGAGAGAGGTAGGCAAGGAGAGGGAGGGGGAGATAAAGGGAAGTAGAGAATGGAGGAGAGAGGGAAGAAGAGGTAGGGATAGAGAGATAGGTGAGATAGAGAGAGGAGGGAGGGAGGGATATTTAAGGAGAGAGAGGTGAGATAGAGAGAAATAAAGTAAAGAGGGAAGGGGGAGAGAGAGAGGTGATAGAGAGAAGTAGAGGCATAATGAGGAAGGTATACAGATTGAGAGAGGGAAAGAAAGAGGGTGAGAAAAAGAGGTATATAGGGGTAGGCTATACAGAGAGATGTATAGTGAATTTTGGTGGAAGAAATAGAGGAGGGAGGGATAGGTAAATATGGATAGTTGAGATAGATAGAAGGAGAGAGATATAGGTAGAGAGAGGGCAAAGAGAGATAGAAAGAGGGGCAGGGAGAGAGGAGAGATAGAAAGAGGGGGAGGGAGGGAGAGATAGAGAGAGTAGAGAGGGAGGAGAGAGATAGAGAGAGGTGATAGAGAGAGAATTAGAGAGGGAAAGAAGGTGGAGATATTGAGAGAGGAGGCAAGGAGGGAGAGAGAAATAGGCATAGAGGGACAACTAGGTAGAGAGAAGTAGATATGAAATGAGAGATAGAGGAGAGGTAGGATGGAGAGAGAGGTGAGAGAAAGAGAGGTCTAGGTAGATAGGAGATAACAGAAGAGAGGGAGTTAAGGGGAGTGGCAGAGTGTTTAAGGCCTAAGGGTTGAGGGTTTAGGGTTTCAGAGTTAAGGGTAAAGGAGAGAGAGATATAGGGAGTTAGTGAGAGAGAGAGGGAGGGAGTGGAAAAGAAATAGAGGTCAGAGGGTTAAGAGTTAATGGTAGAGGGTAGAGGGTAGAGGGTAGAGGGGAGAGAGATAGAAGGATTGAGTGAGTGAGAGATAGACCTCAAAGAGGGAGAGGGGGTAGGGGGGAGAGAATTGAGAGAGAGAGAGAGATGGAGGTAGGTATTTGGAGATAGATAGACGGTAAAAGGTAGAGGGTAGATGGTTTAAGGGTTAAGGTTTAAGGATTGAGGGGAGATAGATAGAGGGAGTGATTGAGAGAGAGACCTGACAGAGGGAGAGGGGGTAGGAGGGAGAGAGAGGGGGGGAGGGAGTTGGAGAGTGATAGAGGGTAGAGGGTAGAGGGTAGAGTTTTAAAGGTTTTAGGGTTTAAGGGTTAAGGGTTAAGGGTTAAGGGTTTAGGGTTAAGAGTATAGTGGAGAGAGATAGAGGGACTGAGAGAGAGAGAGGAGGGAGTGGGAGAGAGATAGAGGTTAGAGGGTAGAGGGTTTAAGTGTTAAGGTTTTAGGGTTTAGGGTTAAGGGTAGAGGGGAGAGAGATAGAGGGAGTGACTGAGAGAGAGAGAGAGAGAGACCTGAGAGAGGGAGAGGGGGTAGGAGGGAGAGTCCTAAGAGAGAGAGGGAGGGAGTGGGAGAGATATAGAGGGTAGAGGGTTAAGGGTATATGGTTAAGGGTTGAGGGTAGAGGGTTTAAGGGTTTAAGGGTAGAGGGATAAGGGTAGAGGGGAGAGACATATAAGGAGTGAGTGAGTGAGTGAGAGAGACTTGAGAGAGGGAGAGGGGGTAGGAGGGAGAGAATTGAGAGAGAGAGAGGGAGGGGGAGTGGGATAGAGATAGAGGGTAGAGGGTAGAGGGTAGAGGGTTTTAAGTGTTTAGGGTTTAGGGTTAAGGGTAGAGAGGAGAGAGAGAGAGAGAGAGAGAGAGAGAGAGAGAGAGAGAGAGAGAGAGAAGAGTAGAGAGGGAAAGAAGTTGGAGATATTGAGAGAGAGGAGGCAAGGAGGGAGAGATAAATAGGTATAGAGGGACAAATAGGTAGAGAGAAGTAGATATGGAAGAAAAGATAGAGGGAGAGGTAGGGATGGAGAGAGAGAGAGAGACCCAACAAAGAGAGAGGGGGTAGGAGGGAGAGACTTGATAGAGAGAGGGAGGGAAGGAGAGGGAGACAAAGAGAGGGTAGAGGGTTAAGGTTATATTATAGAGGGTTTCATGGTTTAGGGTTTAAGGGATAAGGGTTTAGGGTTTAGGGTAGAGGGGAGAGAGATAGAGGGAGTAAGTGAGTGAAAGAGAGACCTAAGAGAGAGAGGGGGTAGGAGAGAGAGTCTTGAGAGAGAGAGGATGGGGAGAGCTCCATATATTCCTCCTCTCTCAATTCTCTCCTCCCACCCCCCTCTCAAGTCTCTCCCTCCTACCCCCTTTCCCTCTCTTAATTCTCTCTCTCTCTTAGTCACTCCCTCTATCTCTCTCCCCTCTACCATTAATCCTAAACCCTAAACCC